>BMAU01019565.1:0-600000 GCA_019973935.1 Trichonephila clavipes
CTAAAAAAGCATTTGTAATGCCTTTACTCTTATGTTATTCTATAAAAACAGCACACCGGATGTGTGTTAGGATACCCTTTAAGCAGTGTTAGGCTTACGAATCCTTGTGCGAGTTACACCTTCCGATAACTAGGCAGACGACATGTTTGCATATGTTAGATACTCTTACATGCTAACCCTAGAAATGCGGCTACTTTGATTGTAAGTACTCGAGATTTAGAACATACGTAAGATTAAAAACCGTAAAAACCACGCCACCCAACATTTAATTCTGAACACTCATGGGCACACCATCCTCGTTTAAGTGATGGCAACATCAATGATGTTTCTGCCAATGGTAAGCACGTTATGTACAGGGGATGCATTTTCTCATCCTTCAGCTCTCTACTCCCACAATCATAACTGTTAAAGATAAAGGTTTATTTGATCACGCTCCTCCTCAAATTATAAATATTGCGCTTCAAATCCCTCTTTCCCCGGGAGCATTAAAAACCGGATCTCAAAAGTTTACATTACGCTTTTCTCTGAAGATGCGATCCCGCTGCTCCATATTTAATCGACGCGAGGTTCCCGCAATGAGTTATTTTGCTTTGTGTCATCGTTTCTGCAATACATCACATACCTTTTAGGCGTCTCCCACTCCCTCTGTGGAGTGTTGCCCTTCGGTATCTCAGGTATTTTTTCTGGGAGATGTTCAAAAGGCTTTTTCTTTTCCCATATTCCCTGTTGGCTTCCAGTGTGAACAACGAGGTCCTTTCTGCTGAAATAGCCGAGTACTCGGCGACTCCTGAGAAAATAGTAGATGTTGAGCTTGGTTAGGAGGGAGGAAGCCTTTTGTATTATTATGTCGTATCAAGGATGCACTTTGTTAGCTATTCGTAGTACTTTGAGTATGTCTTTTTTCAAAAAAAACATGCATCCCATCGGTACATAGGGGGTCGGGGTAAGCTTTCGCAGAAAGGGATAGTGATCGCGAACCAGGCAGCGGTTTCCAAGTCATAGTGCAGCGGTTTGAACTAAGGGTGCGGCCTTGGGTGGCGTGATAACTTCGCCAGAGGAGGGAGAGAGCATATTGAAAAGTAGAAACAAAGAGTATTTAAAAGAGTATAAATTTACTGAAAGTAAACAAACAAAAGTACTTTCTGATGTAATAAAATATAAAATACACATTTACATTAATATAATACGCTTATAAATGTATCAGTACTTTGCAATGTACTTCATTATTAAATTAAAAAATTTTAGAGTTAAGAACAAGTTTTGATAATTATCAGTGTCTCATGGGCTTGTATAAACAATTATCTGACAATTTGTACGGTTGATAATTAATTCTTTAACTGCCGATTTAAAAAGTTACGTGATTCTCTCCCAATGCCACAAATTTCTTCCACGTAGGCGCATAATTTGATTTTTTTTGGGGGAGGAAAAAAAAAGAAAGAAAGAAGCCAATCCTCTGAAATGAGTAAATCCTTTACAAACACTGTCAAGGTCCTTTTCTTGCATTCCAGGCCTTCGGGATAAATTTTATGAATAGCAGTGCACGGAAAGATCGTATTTCGAAAAAGACGTATATATGCGTCCATAAACTTATGTTTTGGCAGAGCGAGATGATTATATACGTTGGTAGTATATAAGATGGTAAATTAGTATTGTAGCTTTAGTGTTAGTATGGAAGGAAGCGCGATGGAAATGATGATTGAATGCTGGGTCGCGAATATGGAAAGTTTAAGCAGAACTGTCATCATGTCATTGAAGATTCGCCGTGTAGAGACAACCGATGCACTTTAAATCTGTTGAGGCACAATGTGGTGTGGTGTTGTAGTTAGAAGAGGGATGTGCTAGCTTAGGTTTCGTCTTCATTACTTGCAAGAGATCCGTCGCCAATAGACCTAGTGTTGCTTTATTGTGTGGCGTTAAAAAACTATCACTTATTTTGAATGAAAACGTTGTATTAAAATATATTTCTTATCGAGTAACATTTTGGTTTGAGAAAACAAAGCTCGGTAAAAATAATAGTTTATAAGTAAATAAACAATAGAATAAATGAGGTCATATAAAGTTATTAACATAGCGGTAACACAAGAAAATTATGGAATTTTTCATAAAAAAAATTATTGCAACACACACACAGTATGGCGCCTGCAGATTCATAAAATATTGCCATGTATACTTAGAATTAAGAATCTATTTCAAATTGATAAATGGACTGAGGTATTGTTTTTGAAATTAAATACACTAATATCCATAAATTAAGAATAATTCAGAAAAACACAAAAATTGAACTCAAATAAAAATTTCACCTGTAGAATTATCACAGTCATCCTGAAGAAGAATATGCAAATTACAGGAAACCACCAGATGGCGCAAATAGTACGTCACAATGACGAGAGTGTAAGAGAGGGGTATATGAGGAATGGTGGCAAAGAAGTAAAATTGTTCACATGCGCTTTAAAAGCCTTTCAGTGTAATAAGCGTATAGTTATGACACAAAGGAAGCATTTGGATGATTTTAAGTGTTAAAATTATTGGACGACTGGAATGTGGACGTACTCAGCTGGAAGTATCCGAGGAACTTGGAATCGCCCAGAGTGTCATATCCAGGCTTTGGCAACGATTCAAGATGATGGTAATGTGAGTAGATGTTACAGCACAGGTCGCCCCCGAATTACAACGCCAAATGAGGACCGGCATTTGGCAGTTACTGCCAAAAGAAACAAATGGAGCACATCATCAGACCTGTCTCGTCAGCTCTCTTCAGCTAACGGTACGACAGTTTCAAGGCAGACAGTGTACAGACGCTTCGGGCACATTGTTCTATATGCTCGTAGGCCTGTCATATGTGTTCCAATTACCGCAACTCACTATCACCTGCGATTAACCTGGAGAACAGAGCATGCATTGTGGAGATCACAACATTGGTCTTGTGTGATGTTTTCCAACGAGTCCAGGTTTGGTTCTCAGTCTGATTCTCGCCGGACTTTAATATGGAGAGCGCTAGGTACCCTTTACCACCAAGAGAACACCATTGAACAACACCGTTACGGTGGTGCAGGATGGCTCGTTTGGGGAGGAATAATTCTTGGTTCCAGAACTGACCTGCATGTTTAGAGTTTAACTTTGACAGGCCAAATCTATCGGAATGTCATTCGGAACAACATGTACGTTTTTTTCGGGGCGCCATGGCTGCTGAATTTCTGTTTATGGATTACAACGTCCGTCCTCGCCGTGCAAACGTTGTAAACGAATGCCTTCAATCGGAGGATATCACACGTATGGATTGGCCAGCATACTCACAGGACTTAAATCCAATAAAGCATGTGTGGGATATTCTTGGCCGACGAATTTCAGCCCTTCAACCCCCTCCCACCTGTCTACCGGAACTTCAGAGGGCATTGCTTGATGAGTGGTGTAATATTCCCCAAGATCAGATTGATAATTTGATACTCAGCATGCCTAGGCGTTGTAAGGCCTGTATTGCATCGTCCGGAAGACATACTCCGTATTAACCTTCATACTAACCATGTTATACTGTTTTTTTGTAAATAGATCCTTTTTTGAAATTGTCTCCCGGAAGTAAAAATCGCAATTTTTATTAATTATGTCAAACATATAGCATCTTTTTTGCTGTTTACCTTTTGTTTAATAAATAGACTTTACAAGTAAGTCAAATTTGTTTTGCTTTTTTCTCTTTCTTTGCCTGAACTTCATTATCCTTAATTTATGGACATGGGTGTATTTTGAATAGTTGAAAGTCAAAAATAGATATTTGAAGCCAGATAAATGAATTTGAAAGTCTTATCTTTGTTATACAATTTTTCTGCTTAAAAAAATGTATTATTTGATTGATGCAATTAAAAAAAGAAAAAAAATATTAAGAAAGAATTTTTAAAAACATCCGCTGCTGGTTGAAGAAAATAAGTGTGCACATTTTTAAAGAGGTAACACATTTCCTAAAGTAACTTATTTTTTGGATTGGTATTACAATATAAATATTTAAATATTATTATTTTTTCCGATAATACATTACGGAATATAACTGCATATAATGTAGTTCTGAAGATATACAATCTAATTTATATAGACGATATAAATTTATTAATGGTATGTTTATGTAAATAAATTTCTCCTAAATCCTGTTGCTGAAATAATTTTTTAAAATAATAAATAGTTTTTTTTCTGTTTTTCAATTTTTTTCGAATATTCACCGAGTGAATGCGGTAAAATCTAAGTTTTCTTATATTTCATATAAAAACTTTTCATATAAATACTATTTTTCTTCTAAGCTTGTATATTTTTATAAATGAAAAATATGAAAATGTCAATTTCGAAACTTATACACAAAAATACGAAAACATTTATAAAATAGACTTCGAAATTTTTTTAAAAAAATGAAATTTGCACTTAATTTTACCTGTTTGTCAACAATCTAATTTTTAAATTTCTCTTTTAGTAATACATTTAGAATAATACAACAAAATCACCAATAAAAAATCTTAAGGAAAGAGTGGAAAAGGGAAATGCACAAAAATAAATACGATTTTTTATAACTGAAAAGTATATTTTATTCGAAATTTTCCTAAATAAATTAATATGTCTTTAGAGGTTTAGATTCCCTTCCACCTTTCTAAATTTTTTAAAACTCTTAACTTTTCAAAAATTAAATAACACATATCCTTCCTTTTGTTTTAATAATAAAAATTAGCCATGGATAAATTGCTTCGAATCAAATGCATCTGCAATTGAAGGCAAAATAAATAGTTGCAGTACAGATGAAGTATGCAGTTGTTGTTGTTGCTCATGCCTCTTTTAACTACCACACCACTCCAACAAGAGGACGTTTGAGCTCTCGACAAATTTAATGTGCATCTCTCCCCTACACGGTGGGTCTTTAGTGGTACTGAGCTCGAACTCGTGACACATTTGTTGATCAACAAATAGCAAGTTGAACTTTTTCTTTCTTAAGTCTTTTTGACAAGGTGAACTGAACCTTGTGGTACACTTATGCCTTCATATATTAGGTTGATGGAGTTCTTTAGGAAGCATTTGAAAATCTTCCTTTCGTTTTATGTTCATTACGTTTCCCAATCATGAATAATATACATTCTTTCAGCAGGTGCTTCCTTCTATTGATCAGTTTCAATTTCCTTCAATAGAGATCACAGATGCCCCGTGCCTCCGCTCCCGGGTTAAATTGCATTCAGGATAAAAATATGGATGTTCTAAAAATAATTCTGTCGTTTTCAACTTTACTTGTTTGAGAATACTCATAAAAATAAATCTTGGCCAAATAATCCTTCAAATAAATCAATCATTTTTCCAAATATCATTAACTCTTTATTATTTACGATTTCCACAAACGAAAAACAAACATAAAAAAGATGGGACGTAACTAGTATAAAACAAACTAATATAAGGTTGGAATGTCAATCAAATGATCAGCAAATCATTATGCTACCTGGCTGAAAAGTGAATCAAGTCTTCCTTTCCTTTCAACAACTAATGTATAGTATTTCAATAATAATAACTGATGAATTTTTTATCTACTTAAAATTCTTATCAGGGTCTGGTCTCATTTTTCCTTTAAAGAGTAATATTTTGGTTTAAAAAGAAAACGTAATGAAAAAAATCTCTCATCGAGGGATTACAGCAAATTAAACAAAATGTTTTTTTAACTTGGTTTTAAGACCAAAGATAGCTATTTGAAGGCGTAATATCGCCAGATAAAATACATAAATTATATCAGTGTAATTGTGTATTTTTTATTATGGAAGAAAGTATTTTGTTTTACTTCATTCTAGTTATTTTTTTTAAAATCTTCTTTATTTCGATATGCTCGCACCCTCTTGTAGGATTATCTCGCCTCCAGGGAATCATGCCCCACACTTTGAGAAGCGCTGCATTAAAGTATCGTATTGTCATCCCAAACAATCGTGTATAAAAATTTCAGTTCAACTGAATACTTTAACACGTGTAAAAACTTTTTCATGTTTTGACACATTTCGCCAAAAAGGTCGCTAATTCGCCAAAAATGATGCCAACGTGGTTGTATTTGTAACTCTTTAAATAATTAGTTTTAATCAATTAATTTTTATTAATTATTATTATATTATTGTATTGTCATCCCAAATAATCCTGTGTATAAAATTTCAGCTCAATTGACCTCTTTAAAATGTATTTTATTAACGATTGAAAATTCCACCAAAATAAATAAATAAATATATAAAAAAATAAATATACAGAGATTGTGAGCTAATAGTAGGAATTGAAAAACAGATTAAGTAAAATCAGTAATGGGTTTGAAGAAATTGTTGATTTGCTAGTCAAGTAAATTTAGAAATGGATAGTGATGACGGGGGTTCAAGAACTTTTGGAATTTGACAGAAGTTATCAATTTCATTGAAAAAGAGACAAAAAAATTAGGAAATACAGACTCCAATGATGAGCGTATTTTTTCAACAAAGGAAATTTAAATAATCATTAGAATGCTGTGTGGAAATTTTGCAGGTAAAAGGTCTTTGAACCGGATTGTTAGATTTTATAAAACCTATATCATCAAAGTTACTTCAGTATGCGATTTTTTACTTGTATTATCTAAGATTGTGTTAACCCTTTTTTTCTAATTTATTATTTTCCTTCTTTTCTGAACCCAAACAAAAATAATTTATATGTATTCATATGAAAATTCCTCGACTTACGAGAATTTTATTTACGCAGGTATCACTCAATCTCAAATATCGCGTAAATTCAGGGTATTACTGTATATATAGGTGTATATGTGTGTGTGCTGATGAGCCAGAACTCATGAATTAGTAATATACAAACATCAGATTGGAGTAATATCATGTAAAAATGTATAAGTGGATAGTTGACTAATATGTGGGAAATGCGTAAAAAGGGTTATGTAATGACAATACAGCACAATTGGATGTTGATGGAATGTGGTAGAATAATGCGCAATTACGTGTCTGTATTTACTTTATGCAATTGCTTGCAAATCCTCTCCTCTGTTAAAAAACTTATTGGTTGGAATCTAGATGACTGGAAAAATGTTACATGCAGATGTGTATTGATTTCAATAGATAATAATTAATAGCAAAGCGCATGTGTATTGCAGACTCTTATCCAATTTGTCAATGATAATCTGCAAATGTAAGTATTAGCTTCATAGGAATGCATGGAATTTTGCATGCCATAAATTGGATCCTTATGTCAAACTCATCAATAAATAACAAGGATTGCTTAAGTTAATCTTCTTGGAGACCATTTTCAGCCATATAAACAGGTGAAACCTACGTGAAATTTCTTTGCGACACTTCAACAAATGATTGAGTCATGTAGATTGCCAAATATGAATCATACCGAATATTGCTTTATTACGTCGGAGAAGATGCCGTATAGGCTATTTCCTTGCTAGCGTCCCAATACAAACTAGCTTTTACAGAAAAGTTGTCAGAAGATAAAAGATAAAAGTAAAATGTGTGTTGGTCACGAAAGCACAAACTGTGTGTCAGAAGATTAAAATTCATAACATATTTTTTTAGGACATTGATGATAGTCAGGAGTGTTTTTCAAACTAATTCTGTTTAGGTGTTCTTGAAAAACATCATGACTGGTAAGGGTTCTAAGAATATCACCGAAGATTTGTCTGGGATGATTCATTGGAAATAGATTATGGAACATGGATTCCTAGATCTTGTCCCTAGCAACATCCTCTTAAATTCGGGGAATGGATTTTCCAACGGATCCGGCGATGTTTAAAAAAGACTGGCTGCACGACAAGCTACCAGAAGGATGTAATGCAATCGAATATGAACAAAAGATAAGTACATGCACAAATTCCTGCACCTACAAAAAAAGACGATTTTTGAGGCAACGTTACTAAATTTATCAGGAGATTAGTGACAACTATTTCAGTCAATACCAACTGAAATATCTACACTACCTAGGCAAAAAGAAATTCCACAAAATAATAAAAGACGTCTTATGATTTTTGGCACTTCAGTTGCGATGTTTCTCCCCTTGGAAGAACATCTCTGGAAGTATCAGCGTGAGCTAGAGGTGTACGATTAGCAAAAGGACTAGGATCAAACATTATCTTAATATGACTTTATTAAGATATTAAACTTAAACCTTTAACAAATTAAATTATAATAATTAATATGATAGAATCTACGATGATAAAAATACGCAACACACAATAAGACTAAATCTAATTCAGACCACTATCAATAAGCGAACCGTCTAATTCCCGATTCTAATATTAAATTATCAATCCTACCTTATTACTGCTTGGAGCAACGATCAATCTGGTCTTTGTACACAATGGTATGTAACTTGGCTGATTCCTTGTATTCGATCACTAATAATTTGTATTCACGTCACGCAAAACTCATTCAGACTTGAACCACGAACTGTAATAACCATCAACTGCCACAAACTAACATCAATTGTCAAACATTACCTTACATTGCCATATCGCTTACTCTAAGATCCGATATTTAAAAGTTTGTTCATTTGCATATTTTATTCACACTTCACTTCTTGGATTTGGTTGGAAAAGAGTTGCCATTAATTTTGGCCCAAAGAACCCAAAGGACTTGTTAAAGAAAAGACGTGTGCGACGTCACACAGTGTATGAGTTAATTCAGACTAAAATATATATACTTATAGCTTAAAAGTAAAATCAATTCAACTGAAAATAATCCAGATTGGATTTCATTTTTGTGTGCACCTTATACACATTTTATTAAAAGGATAAAATCACAATCGTAGTAAATCCATACCTTTTGTGTATATAAAAGTATATTTCCATGATTTGTACTCATGCTTGCAAATTTATAGTTCATTAATTTCGCATTTAAAAACTACTTAACCGATATTGGCGCAATGTTCATGGACATTAAGATAACCCAAGATTTCTAAAGGCTACGAACCATCCCAGTGGGAATCAATTACCCCAGCACCCGGTAGCAATTAAACCAACAGAGCTTGTTGAATCAGGAATTAAATAGTTTTGTTACATCCCTAACTCAGTACAGGAGCTTCCAGATTACATAGCTTAAAATGTAGAAAGAACCGATGAAGTAAAAAGCTTCTTAATAAACAATTAACGCTTAAATATCTTATCCCCAAAGTAGAAAAGTGGTTAGTATGACAATCAAATGCAAAATTAGCAGTTTGAATACTTTGGCAATTTCTACTATTAGTTCACTCTCTATATATATTTATCTCCTTCAAATTTTCTGTCGTTTATAAAATATTTTCTATTCATCCAATCAAGTTAAAATAAATTTTTTAAACTTGTAGTTGATGACACTTGATGTTAAAAAAGTTTTTTTCAAATATTAATTAATTTGTTAAATTAAATTAAATTTATCACCGGTCTTTGAAGCCAACTTAGATTCGTCTCTATTGCCGTAACAATGTAACTGCTAAGACAAAGACAACAGTTGGCGTCGAAAACCTGTTTTTCAGCCAAACTAGTCAAATCGGGTGTGCATTGTTACAACAGTGCAGACAAACCATGCTCTTTTTTCAATTCCTACTATTAGTTCTCTCGCTATCTCTCTCTCTCTATATATATATATATGTATATATATATATATATATATATATATATATATATATATAAGATATATATATATATATATATATATATATATATATATATATATATCTTACTCAAATTTTCAATCATTTTAATAAAATAATTTCTATTCATCCATTCAAAGTAGGAATTGACTTAATTTTTTTTTTTATTTTTCTTGTTTTGTTAACAAATGCAATAATTGTATGTACAACGAATGTCTCCAAAACAGATACACAATTACTATAAAAATGGAAATTTATTTTGAGTACCATGTTTATAATTTTTAAATTTCTTTAATATTTAAAAGATTATACAAAAAAAGTGAATTCTTACTAAACATTACCTTTAAATCTATACTTTACATGAAACTTTAATGTGTGTGTAACTTAGAGAAACATCTATTTCCAATTTTTTTTAATGCACATGCAAAAATATAAATATAAATGGATCTTTCAGAGCTTTGGTTGCAGTGATAAATATTTTGTGAACACATCAATAAATATTTCGCAATGTTGGATATAAATTCTGAAAAATTTATAAATATTTGATATCACAGAAGCCATATTTAGTTTGGGTATTTAAAAAAAAGAAAATAACTAAACTTTAAAGATTGTTGAATTTCTATGTATGGACAAAAATTTAAATTTTAATCTTTGAATATACCTCTTCAAATGTGATTCAGATTTTTAAATTCTTTTTTTAATATGTAAATTACGGCAAAATCATTATTAAGGAATGTTATACTCGAAGGAAAGATATATGAGAGAAATTAGTTATGTATTATTTAAATAAATGTTTCTATATATATATGTTAATGTCCATTACAAAAATTATACATATAAATTATACATGCAATTGTACTATAGTTACGTCAATTATCCCTATTATTTTCATTCTAATCTGCTAATGAGTTCTTGATTAGACTGTTGTATAGTGTTAGATTTAATGATTAAAAAATACAATTATCATGCACACACACTTAATTTATTTATATTATAATTACATAAATGTTCGAATATTTTCCAAAAAAAAATATCCGTATTTAAAATATTAAATAATTAAATATTCTAAGTTTAAAAGAATACTCCTTTTTCATTTCTCACACTAGTGTATTGTATATACAAAAGAGAACATTTAATAAAGTGTTAAGTCGTACTTCTGAGCAATCGAAAATTAATATGAGTTCTCTTTTTTATGAGAATAATAAAATTAAATTCTACAAAATCCCTCCTATTCAATCTAATTTCTCAGCTGAAGTAATGAATCTCATACTTAAATTGGAAGTCATACACGAAATTTGTTTCATTTATCTTGCCAAAACTTCTGTACATTTTGGCAGTTTTTTCGATTGATAAAGTATGAGTTTTTATTATTCTATGGCTTTTTGGAGGATCTAAGTATCATTCCCTTCAAGATAAATAAATATCCGTATTAATGCCATAAAAATATATTTGTAATATTAATAATACAAAAATATTTCAATATCGTATTAGAAGTAAAGTCTGGAGTAGGAAAGTAGATTCTTTGAGCAATATATAGGATTTGGAGTGAATTTAAAATTCAGGTTTCGGAAATATGACTTGTGTGATTTTGATAGTTTGATATACATGTTTAATCTATTTAAAGGCACTTTCCTCCTTTCCCTTTTTATTAACATTTCACTTAGTGTTCGCAAATAAGAAAAATATTAACTGTATTTTCTCTTCTTTTTATCTCAAAAAAATAAGCAAAGAATAGAGAAGGTTGTCGTATTACAACTTTGCTTAGCCCCCAAATTACAGTGCTCAGTTGGTGTTTGCTATTACATTGCTTTAGACTTTAGGGCTATAGAAGATCAGCATATACATAAGTACTTATTATATAATTTCAATTTAACGAATATAATTCACACTCTGCTCTATTACTCCTTGATCTATTGATCTTAGATGATATTTGTCATGTCACGAACATATATATTATTAATATTAACCCCTTTACGGTCAACTATAAATTTCGCTATTCACTCCCCAGTAATGCCGTTTTTCACATATGGCACGCGCGTATATGGTGTATTAAGGTGAAAGGAAAATGCACAAACATGCATATTTTTCTCTGAAATAAGAAAATCTTTTGCAAACATTAGCAAAACTTCTTTTTACTGCATTCCAATTCCTTCGGAATAGTTTTACAGATAGCAATGCAAGGAAAATAATCGTATTTTTGAAAGATGTTTATATACGTCAGGGGCACTTAATGTACCGGTTGAACGAGACGGATATATACGCCTATATCAGTTGTAACGGGTCTATTCGCGTTCTCCCAACTAATCCTCATGGGGAATAATAGGTATTTAAATATAATTTTATTGAAAACTTTCCTCCAAAGAAGACGTGATTATTCAAATCAAGGCTTGTATATAAAGATTAACTTTCACGCTCGATAACATAGAGAGAGGTTAGAAGCTAATAAGATAGAAAGGAGTGATTAACGTAAAGCTAGGGCAGAAAGCTTAGTAGATTATTTAGTTAATATTAAGATTGACGATTTGCTGAATTAGTTGTTAAATTGGATTCGTTTGTTTTGAATTAGATTACTTTAGATAAAAGAAAGAGTATTGCCTGGACGTGATAAGTGTAAGTGATTCGAATTATTATTACCTCTCCAAGTATCTCGTCTAACTTCCTATTGCTCCCCATATTTATCAATTGGTACATTTCTTAACTTGGGTTGTTGCATTTGTGTCGTTGTTGTGAATTTGTCAATAAGTAGTTTGTATTAACTATGGCTCATCTTCCTTCTGGGCCTCATACACTAATGGACGACACCGGCCATCCAATACAAAATTTAAGGGCTATTTAGTGTCAAACTTAGCAACAAGTCAATTTTCGTAAGTATTACGCTTAGATGCATAATAAAAGAAGGAAAAGTAACTGCATATGTTAAAACAAAAGAAGAAAAGAACCTGGGAAGAAATCAAGACTTAAAATGCTTATCATTTTCACAACAAAAATATTCTCTTATTGTGCAAAAAAGAAAATCTATTTCGTTATTGGAATGTAATTAAAAGAACAGATGCATTATTTTCTCTTATGTATAATTAATTTTGTTTAATCTGAACTAAAGTGAATTTGTTGGACTTACGTAACATCATGTATATTTCACAAAGAAACGATTTCACTGCTTCACGATACAATATTTAAATTAAGCATACAAATTGTAAAAAATATGAACTTTGAAATTTAAAATATAGTAGAATTTTCAGATTTAAATCCGTATTTTTTTCCAGTAGTATATTTTTTGTAAAAGTATTAAGGAAAAAAATTTTAAAAATTAAACAGAGGAAAAAGCCTCAGGGGATATAAAACACTAGCATCGGAAAAATAAAAGCTGGAAAAACACATTTAGCGCGTGTAAAGTCTTGGATTTTAAGACTGACACTTTTAGAAAACTTCAAACATCCATAAAACTAATTAGGTATAACATATACAGATTTTTTTTCCTTCCCAAAGGAATAAGTGACCAGAAAAAGCAAAAGAGAGATGCACACGTCTGTATTTTTAAAATTTAAGGAGGTGTGTAGCTTTCATTTAAAGTAGCATATATTTATTTGAAAAAGAGTTTAAACTGATTTTATATTATCGTGTTAGTTAAGGGAAATGTATTGATTTGAAATTTCAAGCAAAGAACTTCTGAATAGGTAGAATTAAACTGTGTGAGAAGTAAAACAAGATAAAGGGGAAATCCCTTAAGTTAAGATGTTCATTTTTTTACAGTTCTAGTGCTTTAGCTAAGAGGAAAATGAATATATAATATATATATATATATAATATTCTTTACTATAGAGTGACGAACCATCAATAATTACTACAACCAAAGCATACAAAAAAATAAACTGTAATATAAGCGAGATATTAAATTTCAGAAAATATATGTTTTAAATTATAAAAATAATAGACTTTTTAATAAATATATATATTAGGTTCAGGAAAAATAAATCCATTATTTTTGCATGAAAATCAAGACTTTATTTAACATGCTTCCAATTGTCGATTTGAATCAAATATGCACCGTTTTGTTGCATAATTTGTTGCTATTTTGAAGGTGGCTACATAATGCCTCTCTGTTTTGGCCCTTATTGGCAAAAACATCTAGTAATTGATTCTCTCAAACTTCTCTTGAACGCAATTTCTTATCACTCAGGAAGTTTTGCAATGCGAGAAAAAGGCGGTAATCGCTTTGGTGACAGGTTCGGACTGTATGGTGGATGCATTTAAACTTCCCAACCAAGCTCCCAGAGCTTCTGGCGAGTCAGTACAGAAGTGAGTGTTCTGGCGTTGTCCTGAGGGAACACAAAACTTTTTCTGTTGGCCAATTCTGGCCCTTTTAGTCAATCCCTAGCTTCAAACGGTCCAGTTGTTGCAGTAGAGATCTGAATTTAGTGTTTGGTCACGCAGAAGCAATTTCTCATATATGATTCCTTTCCAGTCTCACCTGATACAATAAAGTATATTTTGAAATCTGTTTTTTTTATTTTATTTTTGAACCCTTTAAACCAATATCTGTGGACAAGTTTTTAATAATAAGGATAGTAATTAAGAAAAGGAATCCTGTTTTGTCAACAAAAGTTCTGTTTGTAGTTAAGAAACTTAAAATATTATTTTGTAATAGGTTGATGTATACAATTTCTAAGAACAACGCATATATTGAAAAACCATAATTATAAACTTTTTAATGCATTTTGAAGCAAAGAAAACGTTTTTATATTTCTTATTACATTTCATTTTTTTTCTGTACCTTTGTGAACAATAATTAAAAACTTTATTCTATCCAAATGATTTTTTTAAAAAAATCTTACATATCGTTTTTTTCATTTTTGAAAAAAAAATTTTTTTTCTTATTTTTGTCTTCTTGCTAAGCTAAGGATTATCTTTTAAAATTTGTTAACAAAGAAAGTAAACAAAATTTCACTATCCATTACAGTTTACTATAATTTGCCCGAAAAAAATTGTATAAACATGATTTTTTATTTGTGTTTAACGTATTTTCGTTAGTATATTGCGTACTTATTTCATGTTAAAACAGTAACTAACTAAAAGAAAGGCAGGATACGATATAAAAATTTTATTAATAAAGATTTTCTCTTAATTAATAAAAGAAAAACTTAGGTGTAAATATGAAACATATGACTGCATTCAAAAAAGAAAAAGAAATATATAAATAGGTTTTTTTTTTCTGGGAACATTAGTTCTTGTTTCAGACAATGAGCATACTTCATGTTTAGGATTCATATATTTTCAATGTTTAAATTGTTTTTGTGTGTGCTTTGCATCTTCAGCTCAAATCAGTACAAAATTTACTAGTAGCTTAGATGATTTAATACGTGGTTTTCTAACTCTTAAAAGATGCAAACCGTAATAACAAGACAATAATGTTAGTTGTTAATAACAAGTTTAGCTATAACGAAATCTTATACCAGCTTCTTCGGACTTCTAGTAAATAGTAGTGCAATTCATTAATTTTGAACATGCTTACATACAACTCTATATTTTAAAAATCATCTACATCTATTCATCCATGGGAATTTTTAATATTTCAAGGATTTTTTTTAATGTTCCATATAACAAAAACTCCCAAAAATGTACAAAAAATAGGCTCATTTATTATATTTTATTCCTTAATTCCTTTGTCAGTAAGACGATTATATTTCCATTATACTTTTATCTTATTCCAATAATTCAGTCATTTTGGTTTATTGGACTACATGCATATAAGACATGTTTACAGCACAAAGAACAGTACATAACTCTGACTCTACAAGCTAAACAAAGTATATTTCTCACATGACTTGCAACGCCATTTATTCATTAAAAATTAAAATTTACAACATCACTTATTATACTTTTTGCTTTTGCTCTAATAATATAATATTGTGTATCAACAACTAAAATTTGCAAATTCAAAATACAGGAATCAACTCAATGTAGGTAATTAATCCTTTTCGTTTATGAATTTTAAATTTAAATGATCAATTTAGTCACTGAAGCACCAAATTGCTATCTCTTCTACATATTATTTCTTAAAATTTAAAATAATAAATTAATAATCCTAAACGAGTATTTACATTTTTCAATTTTTCAAATTAACTTGATATAAGAAGTACTTAGAAATGAAATACAATATTTTTTATTTGTTACTGGAAATTTGAGAAAATATTTGATAGCAATTAAAATGATTTTGCGTAAGAAATTACTGGAATTTATTTCTAAATGCGGGTTAGTTATGATAAATATAAAATATCGTTTACAAAGTTCAAATAAGATAAAATAGACCGTATTTGCTTAAATAATTAAATTATAAATGAAGGACACAAAACTGATAGAAAATCAATATTTTCTATGGGGGATATTTTTATAGATATATATTTGAAATGTACGGTTGATGAATCTTTCCGTTTTAGAGCTACGTTACAAGAAATTTAATTAGGATCGCACAAAAAATCAGTAGTTTCTATTAATTTTAAGGGAATGTATTAAAAATAAAAAGCAATGATTTTTTTTTGTTATTGATTTTACTTCCTAAAGTGATCTGTATTAATTTCTTGTAGTTTTTTTTATTAAAGTACGGAAAAAGCTCAGATGAATTTTCTGTCGTAGTATACAAATGTATTCTCGGAAGTTGTTAAAGAGGCAAATCGGAGTTTTGAGCAGACTTTTCCTTAAGAGGAATAGTTGCTAACCCTTATTTCCACTTTCAAGTGGATTTGAGTTATTAGAGTACCAGCGATATTTTGACTTCATGAAATAATAAAATGTAGCTAATATTTTGGGACTACATTTTGTTATGAACTAATTATTTTTCTCACAAGCTCCGAGAGGAATATTTTTGCTTACTTCTCAAACTGAGAGTTTGCTAAAATATTAGCTAAATGAAGGGTACTTCAAAAAAATTAAGCAACATAATGAACCAATTTTAAAATATTCCTAAGCCAGTCTGATAACATATTTTATTTACGTTGCTCATGCATTTAGTGAGCAATATTATCAGGAAACAATTAATTATTGGTTGTGTATATTCTGAAAAATACAAGGTGGGGTAAACAAAAGTGAACCAGAGAACAAAATTTCGGGTTATAAAGAAATAAGGCAAATTAATTCGTTAACCCACTTGTAACAGATTTTTAAAATGACCACTAATCACCTTGTGGCATCTTTGAGCCTTGGTCAACAAGTTGCGGACAGATAATTGAAGATGGATTGCTGTATAGCTGCAATGCAATCTAAATAGAAGTGTTCTGCTGCAGTTGAAGAAAGACTATGAGGGCTTTTGCGATGTTCCTTAGACATGAGGGTTCACCTGGAAAAGTACGTCGATTGATCTAAAGGTTCGGGGAGCACGTGCAGAAACCCTTACCCTGATTAGTTTATAGAACCGAAGAACATTCACCTCCAAAGTAATTCCTTTGGGAGACGATAAACGTCTGCCAGCGTTCGTACAACTTCTGGAAATACAGCCGGAAGCCATTTTTTAAAACTTCCATAAGGCCTCCTGCGATGCTGCTTTCACTTCATCCTAATGACAGAAAATGGCGTCCCGTAAATTTTTTTTCATTGATGGGAACACGTAAAAGTCTGATGAATAGGGACACGTGGACATGTCGATGTGCTAGTGCTTTGTCATGCAGGAGATACCAGTCGTAATTCAGCCAGACGATGTTTACGAAGAATGAATTCCCTCAAAGATGTCTTAGAGAACTGTGTAACCTCATCTCTCAATTTGATCAAGTGCTTAGGCACGATCTTTACGAAAACATTCAGACATCAATGTAGCATTTTTCGCGTCTGTGAAGTCGATTTTAGTCCAACGCGTTCATTCTATTCAGTAAGATATTCGAATCTCAACTCTTCTGAGATTAAATTATCTCCAACAAGGCCAAATATCTAAAAAATTTCTGTTTGACTTAAATACTTTATCTAATCTGCATAACAAGGGATCCTGTCCGCTTTTTGGAGTTGATTGGAAATAGGTAGGGAATTAAATGTCCCTAAAAAGGTCGATATTTGTCACAACAGTCAATAATTTTTAATTTTAATGGGAGATATTCAAATGCGCATGACGTACTTATAACCATTTTCTACTCAAGTATTCGTGGTCACATTTAATGTCATCTCTCATCGATGTCATTCCTAAATCAAGGATCTCACCATGATAGATTTTCTGTACACCTTACTTAGCAGTTCCAAAGTCTCTGTTGGTATTTTACTTAAGCGCTGACAGAATTTAATGTTCAATGCCGTTCAAGAAAAGCGATCTTTCTTCAATCACGGAGAATAGCTAACTAGTTTCAGAAGATAACAACTGCGCGTGAGGTTTGGTCGTATCACATGGACTAAGACAACTTGGCTAGGTAGGGAAGGTTAGGGGAATCCATTTTTAAGTGGTTTAACTTTAGGTACTTGCTGTTGTCGTCAGCAATCGTCGCAGTTTCCAAATATTGAGATTGTACTACGTAATCGCCCACTGACAAATCTGGAGGTCTATGTGGCTAGCTAGTTCGCAAAAGGCCGAGATCAGACATAATATACCTCTGTCTAACTAGTTCAGAAGATAAAACTGTCTTTATCATTTTCGTAAACACACTAAGATAAAACTTGGCTAAGTGAAGATGGTGCAAAAGTGATCCATGGTTCGGCGGGATGTACGGGCAGTTTTACTAATGTGTTGGAAGAAACTATGCGTTTTCCTTCCTCAGTTAGTGTTACCACAAATGGATTGCTACTGACGAACTCACATTGACATGGACCACACTTAGATCTAAACCGGTTTCATGCACTTAGTGTGCGCGTACCTTTCACGTCCAATCGCATCCACTTGTCAGGGGCCACTTATATTGTACGGTAAATGTAACAATTTAACCTTTACTTTTGTCATATTTTTATAATGCATAGCAACTTCTTTCTATGAGAAACAGAAGATAAATATCATGAAAATCTTTCAATAATTTGGAGAACTTTTGAATTTTTTTAATGTAAATATATGCGTAGAAGTAATACTCTTGTCCAAATTTCTTCTCTGTTTTAATAAATCTTGGTGTTTCTAAGCACTTTTTTTTTAAATAAATTTTTCTGTTTGTTTAAATATTTTATCATTTTGTGAAAACTTCTTTCAGCTATAAAGTCCCCTGTTTGGGCAAATTCTTACTAGAATCGGTTTATTTATATAAATGTTAATGTTACTTTAAATGAAATATAATGTCTAACGGAAAATATTATTTTAATCGCAACTTTATTTTCTCAAAAATTACCACTTTGACATATATCTTGGAAAAAGTCGATGTAATAATGAATCAATTACCAAATATAGCCAAACAGCGTATAAACCTCCGGACATCATACGATTACAGAATGTTCTAGTAGCTTCCTATATGAGAGCTATATAAACTGAGAACTCTGGAAAGAGAAGGAAGAACGTTTTTGTCTTTTGCTGTCTCTCGGTCTGTATTTAAGTGATAAAATGTTAAAAATTAAAAAATTATCTTCATTTGTTATAGGCATCAAGTGTATTCTTAAGTATTTATCAGATAAATTTAGATCAGCTTCAGTTGTCCCCCATCATGTTTGATTACAATGAATATCACACATAAAAAAATGTACAAAAACCACAAAATGTACCAGAAAAGAATCTTTGAAATCATTTACCAATTGTAAATATTCCTTAAACATTAAGCACTCGCAATATATTATTTTTGCAAGATACCCAGAAACTCCCATAACAATAAGATACATTAATGCACGCAGCCATTTTCTTTCTACGAACAAATTTTAAATACAAAAATCGAACATTTATTTATGGTATAGTATAAAATAAATTGTAGATTTATACATACACATACATTTATACATACAGATGACTCTTTTCAATAAAAATAAAAGACTTTGGTCAGCAAATACTCCATTAGTAGAAGGAACTGTCAATACACAGAATCGAACTTAATGATAAAACCGTTGATATACGTTCTAAGCTAGAATTGTATTGCTGCTTTTCAGATCTAAGGGCAATGTTTATTTCGTTCTATCTTTAGATCCCCTTGTCATTAGATGTGTATAACTTATGGATGCAGCTATATTATGTCCGAATAAGGATTATTACTCGGTGTACCATTCTATTGGCCCCATTATGCAGCCTACATATTTTGGGGCAAACATATAAATGACTACAATAAACTGAGTTCATCGAAAAGCATCCTTTAGAAAACGTTAATGTATTTTTCATGTACTATAAATGTATTCCATACCATATGTACCGTATTTACCAAAATAGTACTGCTGATTTCTATTACATAAATATCTATTATTTTAGTATATGCACCCTTGAAATCCGAATAAAATAAAGTTACATTATCCTAGTAAAATTTGCATTGGCGAAAAAAGAAACTTTCGATCTAAAACTAAATATTAACTCGCGTTCCTGCATTGTTCAGTAGTTTTATTAGTTAAAGTGTGAAATTTATTCCGCATTAAATATCTAGTATGTAACGTATATATGATATTTTTAACATACAATACAATTAAAACGTTTGAATTGAGAAAATGTCCCCAAACCATATATTAATTTATACATTACGTTTAGTGTAATTCGTAAAAAGTAAGTTCTTTGATTCAAATATTCACTTGAAACAAAAAATATTATTTGATTATTTGCACATTTTTGTATTGTTATTAAAAGGAAATCAAATGACTCTCGCGTGCGGAATAAATAAGAGCTATACAAGACTAAAAGATAAACTACTACAATTGGGTATTTTTTTTCTTTTAGAAGAATCTGGTGCATGGGCATGTTCTAACAAAATTCGAATTTCAGTTCAACTAGTATCGTTTTCTGGAGGCAAAAATAAATCAGGGAGTATAGTACCCTTTTATCCATTTTGTACCTTGGCTGTTATATATCAGTGCATGTTTTTCCAGAGTATATATATATATATATATATATATATATATATATATATATATATATATATATCAGAACTGGCGATCAATGTATTGTAAGAAAATATTGTATTCATTTAAGCACCGAAAAAAAATATTTTTAAAATCATAGTTTAATTTCGAAGTATTGTGACCTCATTTTAGGACACAAACAATAAATTATACATTCAATTCAATAATGATTCTAAATTTAATAATACTTTTTGATACCTAGTAATGTCAATTATTTTGCAAATTGTCTAGTAAATGATAGAATTAAAAGCATTTACACACACATTTTTAACTATCTTATAATATATATTTTCCCTTTTAAATACACTAATATGTTACTTAAACCTAAATTTCTTTTTTTTGTAATGAAATATTACTGTCTAGTAAAAAAATGTGTTTTGTTTTTGAAAAATTCTGTCAAGTTAATTTATTATTGTGTTTTGTGAAAAATTAAAATAATTACTGAGTAGAGTGTGATCATAGAAAAAAATTCATGACTATTGTATAATTTACAAATTAGTTTATTTATAATGTCGGTCATTTAAAAAAAAGTCAATATATATATATATATATATATATATATATATATATATATATATATATTCACAACATAATTGCATATTATATACATGGGGATTCACTACCAGACTAACAATCTTGTTGGATGTGCATTGGATACAGAGGTTAACTCAGAACCACTTAGGAATGCAGGGTCAGAAATGGTATAGTTGCGAGCTATGATGCTATGAATTAGCGAAAAAGAACATAAACAGCAACGCATCAATGGGACATAAAACATTTCTTAAGAGGTTGTACTACAACAGGTGATCCAAATTACGACCAGAAGTCGTATGGAATTCCTGACTGCAATGCTACATGGGATTCCTTAAGTTCTAGAAGATTTTCTTCCGGTGATCTACCGGTAGATGGCGCAAAACGGAAGGTTTTATGAATATCTGTCCTTTTGGAAGTCGTCTTTTGCAATCTAGGTAGCCGGATGAACTTATATCCTACCGAGTAAACTGGTCAACGTGCTGATTGTGTATAGGGATGTGGCTTGTAACGTGTATGCTTCTCTGTGGTTGTACCAGGAAAGTTACCCGAACAGATGTGCTCCACATCACATGGCCATCACAAGTGTACACAGAATGTTAGGTGAGCCTTGTTCTTTAACGGGAGTTACAATGAATCGGCAGGGACGGGGTTGCTCCACATCACATGACCTTCACAAGTGTGAACAGAATGTTAGGTGAGCCGTGTTCTTTAACGAGAGCTACAATGAATCGACAGCGACGGGATTCCTCCGCATTACAAAATTCACGTCCGCTGACACCTGAAAGTAATCTTTAGAGAGCGGTGGATAGGTCATAGTGGCCCAATTCATTGGCCTGCCAGATCATTGTACCTATCATGTTTGGACTTCTTTAAATTCACATGAAGTATTTGTTGCACATTCATTTAATTGATCGCACCGCTCGAACACCTTAGTGCGGGGAAATACGTTGTCATGAGAAGAGTCTTCCAAAAATTAAGGAATTCCAAACAAAACTGCTGTCAGGCCAGAAAGTTGACTTTTGGGAATAATTTCGAACACCGGTCGTAGCACAACCTTTCAACAAAATACTTTCTGTTCGATTAATTGTGTTCTTCTCCGCTTCTTTGAACCATTTCCAACCCTGCATTCCTGCGTGATTTCAAAGTGTCTCTGTACCCTACACATCCTGCCAAGTTGTCGGTCTGGTAGTGAATCACCCTATATATATATATATATATATATATATATATATATATATATATATATTTATATGTATAATATATATTTATATATATAATATATATTTATATATATAATATATATTTATATGTATATATATATATATATATATATATATATATGTATAATATATATATATATATATATATATATATAATATATATATATATAATATATATATATATAATATATATATATATATATATATATATATATATATATATATATATATATATATATATATAAATATATATATATATGAGCTGACCGTGATATGCCGAAATTATTAGACGTACAAATTTGAAATTTGATTTGCAGGTTTGTTTTTTTTTTTTGTTGCGTAGAAATCTTCTCTACGAACAAGTTTTATAAAAAGTATTACTCAAACAGTCTACGAGGGTATTATTATTATTATTATTATTCAAGTAAAAAAATTGTTTTTGAAACATTAAACCTACCAAAATGAAACTTAAAAAAAGCCTGTTTCGATTGTTGAGTGGGGATTCGCTAATAAAGGGTTTTATGAAACCTGACTCCCAAATAGGTTTGCTGTTGTGTTATATATAAAACATTCACATTTTTGAAAACGTAGGATTACAGATATGAAATATGGTAAGCAAATTCTCGCTATTGAGTTGAGATTTAAGAAGAACGAATTTTGTGGAAATTGACTCCGAAAGAGTTGAGGTTGAATGAGGTTACGAGGGTTTTACATATAAAATTGCTATTTTTGAACTATTAGACCCTTGAACTTTCAAT
The DNA here is from genome assembly GCA_019973935.1 of Trichonephila clavipes. Lineage (NCBI taxonomy): Eukaryota > Metazoa > Arthropoda > Arachnida > Araneae > Nephilidae > Trichonephila > Trichonephila clavipes. The sequence goes on from BMAU01019565.1 coordinate 23,075, forward strand.
GTGGCATGTCTATTCACTTTTTTGTGTGGAGATCTGCTAAAATTTAGTTAACCCAATTTTGTTAACTTTCGGAGGGGCGAAGGCGGAGATTATGGGAGTACAAAAATTATTTATACTTCCGTTTGAGAAACTTAAGTGCTATCCATTTAATATCAAAAGGTGAAATCTATAACATTTTTTCAGTACAATCGAAAACTTAATGATAGGACTTACATATCAATAACTTAAAAAAATAATTATTCATAATACGCTGTAAATACCTAGGGAATGGATGTATAACGTTTATTAAGTAAATATTTATTTAGTGCTGATATATTTTATTTACGACTGAGTTAAGTTCCCATTAATAGCATATAATCTGAAGTTGCCAAAAATTTGATTAATGTATTTCAGTACAAGGTGACAAATTCAAACGGATTATGAAGTTAAACATAACAAAAATATTAAAAAAAGTCAATATCTTCTTAGGTCAACAAAGAAAAGTTTTATTTTGGTTACTTTTTATCAAATAATTACAATTTATATAAATATGTATATACATATGGCAGAATCACAATATTAAGTGGCAATATAGAGAAAGCGATTTTCCTTGCAGTTTTCCATTTTCCTTCCTATATAGGGTGTTGACCCATTATTATTATTTTTACTATTTATTCATTAACTAAATTTAATTTTTCCAATAAAACAGCATAGTAAAAAAAGAAATGACATCCTCAGAAATTAGGCCATCCCATGTGGGATTAGAACCTACGGCCTTTGGTGTAGAAGTCCACCACGGTATTCAATGCGCTACAGGAACACAACAAGCGATTTTCCTTTTTCACACATATATGTATGGTGGTGGACTATTATTTTTGTTTGTTACTATTTATTCGTTAACTAAATTGAATTAGAATATTAATATTTGGGCATCAGGTGTCACCTATAACAAGTTTATAAAAATTGCATTGGAACATGAGTGGGTGAATAAAACATATTTTACTAGATTGAAAATTTTAATCAGACATATATATATATATATACATACATACATATATATAGGGTGTGTGTGAACTACTGGTAAGAATTGAAAAATTGAATATATATATATATATATACTAGAGGACCCGACAGAAGTTGTCCTGTACACACATCTTAAATAAAAGATTTTTGAATATTCGATACTGCGATCGTAACGCAGTCTGCCGGATCCAATGTAAAAAATTCCAAGATCAACAATTTATAAATAAAAAATTAGTTAAACAGAGATTTCTAAACCGAATTATAAATCTAAACCATTCTCGAGTCCACTGGAACAGACAAAAACTTTCATTAAAATCGGTCCAGCCGTTTAGGAGGAGTTCAGTTACATACAGAAGTATAGAAGAATTACATATGTAAAGATTATTTGAAAAGATATTAATTAAAAACGCAAAAAATCGTGAATCGTCTGCATTTTCGTAACAATGAAGACCGGATATGGCCAGTTTGGCTGAAAATCAATATTCGACGCCAACTTACGTCTTTTCAATTCCTAATATTAGCTCACGATCTCTTTATATATTTTATTTGTTTGTTTATTTATCTTGGTGGAATTTTCAATAGTTAATAAACTACATTTTAAAGCGCTCAATTGAGCTGAAGTGTAATGTACATGATTATTTTGGATGACAATACAATAATTTAATTATAATTAATAAAAATTAATTGATTAAAATTAAGTATTTAAAAAATTACAAATACAGCCACATTGGAGACTTATGTCAAAATTTGAAAAGGTTTTTTTCTCACATGTTAAAGCATTCAGTTGAAAGGAAAATTTATATACACGATTGTTTTGGATGACAATATGATACTTTAATGATAATTAATAAAACTTAATTACCACTTAATGTTGTGATTATGTTATATGTATGTACATATTTATATTAATTGCAACTAATTAATAAAAATTAGCTAAAATAACTTTTTTTCTTGGTTGATCTAAGTAGGAATTGATTAAATTTTTTTTATATTACTTGTTTACAACAATTGCGTTGTTACAACAATGCAGGTGAATGTTGAGTTGTATTTTTTGAATGTTTTTAATCATTATCTTTTTAACTAATTGCGATATCGGACCGAATTGTGAATCTAAACCATTCTCGAATTTACTTGAACCCACACAAAAAATTTCATCGAAATCGGTCCAGCCGTTTAGGAGTTTAGTGACAAACACACGCACAGAATCTTTTTATATATAGATATATTTATTAATAGTAATTTATTTGATTATTAATGAATTTACGTCTCTTTTTTTGAAATTTGTTTTCTAACATTATGATTAATGTTTCTATTCTAATTTAATGTTCCATACCCTATGTAAGTGAACAGCATACATTTAGAATACATATATTTCATTTGTTTTTCTTATTATTGCTCAAACCTTTATGCATTTTAATACATTCACTTTAAAAAAATATGATTCTCATTTTCTTAAATTAAGTTTTCAAAATAAAAATTTTTATGGTTAAAAATATTTATAAATAATTTTATTTTTATTACATTTATTTCTTAAGATTTTTTTTTAAAAAAATATATAAAACCAAGGAAAGAAGTAATAAATAACAGTGCAGTACATCACAAACAAACATCATAAATAAAATAGCACATAATTTATTTTAAATGTTACGAGAAAATTAATGGTTATGCTATGTAATCCATTTAGTACAAGAACACGCCTTGTGCTTTATACATAATTATGTCCCATTCATCGCTTTACTTTTATCGCCCTGTCATTATTATCAAAGGTAAAACTTTATTTGTTTACTGTGCTCTCGAATCTATAAATATTATACTTTAATCCACCCTTTCCCTCGAGTGCATTAAAACAGTTATAAAAGACGACCTTATTATTGTTACTCAAACAAGCATTCCATTGCTTCAAATTAAGTTGACAATTTGCTCGTAATGTTTAATTTGCATGACAGCAGTTTTGTAATGTGTTCCACTTTGATGATTTCTCTCTTTTGAATGGGAAAACTCCATCATATTTTTAAGTAAATATTTCTAGCCTTTATTTTTATTTCTAACGTTTTGGTGCTAGGTCTTTCTTTTGGGAAATTTCATGATTTCCTTTAACAATAATGTGAGCTTTCTTTACGGTGAATGACTACGTTCGGAACCATCACTTTGCGGAAGAATATTAATATATAGTTTTTAATGGTATTTCTTGTTAATTGAATAAGGCACACATGTATAAATGTTTTTTAAGAATATTATTGCAAAAAATATTTTTAAATGCCCATTTTGTTGGCAAAAAATGAATACAAAAAACATATTTTGCAAAAAATCTCCTTTTATGAAAAAGCTTTTTATAATATTAGTTTACCTTAATATATTCAAGACTTCTGTATCTAGCCGTAACAAGATTTTTTTACATATATAACCTAAGAGTGGATTTATTCATATTTTAATAAAAAAAGCACCGGCTATTATTTCACTCGATCGTAATTCTAAAAAAAAGGGGAATTTGGAAGTTTATTTTATTTTCATGAGCTAACTAATTTAACACCAACAGCCTACTAATTACAGATTACTTAAATCAATCTAAAATATTCTGGATAATAAATATAAACTGTAATATTTGTATTAAAGAGGATGTTTTTAAATTTAGTAATATTAAAAAGGTCCTTAACAGAATAGTAATGCATTGAAGTGCCACTGAATTAGGGATACCTACCTAGTAACGAATTGGGCCTCTCTGGTTTTGATAACGGCTGCCACGCGACGAGGCATAGATTCAAAAATGTTCTGGACACGTTCCACGGGAATGATTTGCCATAGTTTGGCTAAAGCTATCTATAATTCAGTAAGGTTCATGGGTGCTGTGTGATGGCCTTTTTCCAAAACGTATCGAAGATGCTCAATAGGATTTGAGTCTGGGCCTCTAAGTGGCCAATTTATGACAGAAAAGTCAGAGGAATATGTATGCAATCCACCAGTAGACAACCGGGACATGTGAAAGATACAGTTGTCTGGCTGGAAAACTCCATTACCGTGCGGGTAACAGAACAGCATAAACTAATGGAGGTGATTACGCAGCAACTCTACCTACCGAATTGCATTGAAATGTGTTGGTATACGCATCAAAGTTCCCAAACAGTGCCACATAAAAGTACCTCTTTCATGAACATCCTCCACGGCTTCATGATTGTGATGTCATATTCTCAGCACCCCGTCGGTGTTAAGTAGTCGGAATCGAAACTCATCACACCATGCTACTCGTTTCCAGTCTTCTACACTCCAATCGCTGTACTCTCATGCACAGGCAAGACGTGCAGCCTGATGGTGAGCATTGAGGAATGGTACTCTCGTAGGTGGACGGCTCCCGAAACCCACACGGTGAAGCGAGCGCTGTACAGTCCGTTTATTGACTGTATGACTGGAACCGTAATTCAACTGTGTGGTAATTTGAACTAATGTTTAGCTTCACTGGCTACATACAATACGTCTGAGCCGTATCTCACCACGCACTGTCAAGGCTAATTATCATTTGCAGTTTGCCCGATCGCTAGTGTTTTGTTCACCATCTATGTATATTCTTGTATCCTCTTGATACTGCTGACCTTGAAAATTCTAGCTGTCTGACGATTTCGGAAATAATATCGCCACTGCGTCACGCACCTGTGATTTGTCCTCTATCGAAGGCGGCTAAATCAGGCAGTTTACCCATACCGACTATTTCAACAACTAATTAAGAATAACCACAGTGCGCACTATATGTATAGTTACCACAACACTCTCAGCTGCACATAAATAATATGCAGCACTACACAATTTGCATAGCCCTTGCTATCCCTATTTCAATGGCACATCAGTGTATTGCATATTTATAGAAATATTTTTTTTGATTATTTGCAAAATAACATCTTTTAATTTGTAAAAATAGCGACAAAATAAAAGTATTAATTAGTTATTACTTGGAATAAGATTATTTTAATCATTTTTTAATATTGCATGAATTTTAATATTTTTTAAGAAAAATGTCGTGTTTTATTTATATAAATTTCAGAAAATATTAATTTGTTTATATCAATTACTCAAAATAATACTAGTTTTTTAAAAAAATCGTAATATCAACATTTATTTTTTCCAATTTTATGTTCTCAACTAAGGATTCTAATAAAAAAATGATAAAACTTAGATGAGCCGTTAAAAGTTAAATATGCAGCAGTATTCTCACAAAATATATTAAAAAACTCTAGTTTCTTATTAGTTCTAAAGCATTTAATGTATTCACTGCTTTTTTAGTTTAAATTAATTTTATCCCAATAAAAACTGTATTTCTTGTTCTTAAGAACTCTAAAAATTGCCAGACAGGACTGTCAAAAAGCGTAGAAGCTTTGATTTTTATATTGATCGTTAAAAAGAAGAAAAAACAATGCTTGAGGGAGATTAAATAATATCGTTTCCTGATATAAAAAAAATGAACAGAACAGTGCGCATTTGACTAAATGATTTTCAAAAACAATTATGAATGACTGTGCAGGATTTTGTCCCGATAGTCATCGATTTATTTCAAAATCCACCATTTATTTTTTTTATTTATTTTTCTTTTTGTAAATTGATTTTCGTTTATCATATATAGCATTTAGGACTTAGTTTGCTATCAGTAGCTGTCAATTATCGGGTATTGAGAAATAATTTATCACTTGCTTATTTACACTTTTATATGTCTTTCTATGAAGATATAAGTATTATTATTAATAATTATCAAAATGTACGTAATATATTTTTTAAAGATTATCTTGTCTTTATAAGAATTCATTACACACACAACACAAAATATTATTTTCAAATGCTGCGATGTTTCATAAAAGAAGAAAATTAAGTATGAAATTTTATCTACCTAATAGTAAAACTACCTAGCCAATCCAAGGTACAAAATTTTACATTTACAAACTGTTATATGTCATCTAATGTACATACATTTGTTTCATAGAAAATTTCAAAACGAAATAAAAAAAATCAGGATTTCTATTCTTTCAATAACTTAAAAGTTCTCTTTAAATGTTTCGTGGTATAGTTTTCACAAATTCAGCATCACATTAAATAAATCATTGTATTGCTTACTATATTACATGAATTAATTTTAAATACCCCAACTAATATACACAATACCTCTGTAGTATAATTGTAGTATAAAAATAAAAATTAGAATTTAATTATATGTCATACGCTTCTTTAATTAGTTCAAACCAAAAGATAGTCCGAACTAATATACTATTCACTAAAAACATTCAGAAAGTTTAATATAATTCTAGAAGTTTTATGTTTTCCGAAACTTTTCTGAAACTTTTACAACTGAGATTCTCTTCTTTACTCACCGTCACAGAAAAAATCCTTCTTTTTTCATTCTTAATTAAACATTTTGTCTCGAATTTGGAGAAAAACCGAGACATAAAATGTTAATTCCTTATTTAAATTCTGTTGAAAGAAGAATTTAATTTTTAACCTAGTTTTCTCAGATTTACATCTGTATCTGACAGCTTGTTACAAAAGGAAAGAAATTATGCATTTGTTTTCAAAACTTATTCTTTAAATATATTTAAAAAAATAATACGAAATTTGAAAAAATCAACAGAATTTTTGTTTCAAATTTATTTTTAGAGCAGAAACAGAAACATGGATATTACGATTTCTACATGGTGTTTTATTGAAGAAAAAATATTTTCATTTCAGCTGACTAATAAGCATTTTTGAGCAAGAATAATATTTGAAGCAATTCAAAAAGGGATATTTATATCTATAAATTCGAGATGGTTTTCTTTTACGTAACATAGGATTATTCTTTATATACACACTTGCTTAGAGATATATAAAGCATTAAAAAGAGCAGAAATCTCTTAAGGTAATCAAATAAATTCTGAGTACTTTAAAAAAAACAGCAAAATAAACCATAATAAATGCTTTTTTAGAAATAAATACTAATATTTAACTGACAATATTTTTTTTAAAAAAGTACCTAAATTTTACAGAATTCACATTTATATCGAAAATATTAGTAAGGTACTACTAAAATAAATTAAATGCACTTATCTAGAAAATATACTAAAATTTTAAAGTTTTAGAGCTCATGGAGTAAATATTACGAGAAATGTGGAATTCGTTGAGACCATTACTTAAATATCATGTCGTAACTCCAAAAATATTCATGCAATAATAAATATTTTAGTACATTCTTTAGAAATTAATATAAATATCCAGCTCAAAAACTTTCATAAAAATAGGTTTATAAAATTTTGATGTATGACCCTCGCAATGACAAATTTTGAACAACTTAAATGTCCTATCCTTGTAAATTAAAAACCTACTTCTATTGTTTTTTAAGATCATAAAATTGATTGTAAATTAGCTTCTTGAAACGAAGAAAAAAAACAAAGTATGTTTTGTAAAGACAAAAAAGGTAGCTAGGCTATTCAAATATATATATATATATATATATATATATATATATATATATATATATATATATATATATATATATATATATATATATATATATATATATATGTGTGTGTGTGTGTGTTTTGACATAATTTGTTCATTTCGACGCGTTGGGATACCTTAAGATTAGTAAGCTAATAAATTTTAATATTAATTGCAGGTATAATTTTTAAGCTATTAAATATACTAATTTTATTCGAGACGTTCCCAGTAACTCACGCAATCTTTAAAATATTTTTAAATATCATGAAATCAATTTCGAAATGTAAGAACGTCTTATTTCCTGAAGACATCCTGATTTAGTTTCTTTTTTCACGACAGATATATTAAGTTGGTTAATAATTAGCCACTTGTTTAACCTTCAGTTTTTATTTTGGAAGTTATGTCTGTAAAATGTAAATTGCAAATTTATGAAATAAATTTACATCTATGTCACATAAAAATATCTGTAGATATTTTTATTAGGCAAACACTTGAAAAGACTCTACTGGCATGACACAAGTTTAACCAGTTAGTGAAAAAATCCCCCTAGAACTCGAATGAGGATCGTTTTTGCCGCAGTGACATGTAAAATTAACATAACATCCTTCATGGAATGTCGAGAAAAACTGCGATCCCAGCTGATTATCTTTAATTTTTCTCTACTGGGGCTGTGGACTGGTATTGTTACCTTTACAGACCTGATACATTCCCTAAGTGCTGGTATCACTTTTTATTGCAGCACCACATAAGCGCTACCAATAGCCGCTGGTAAGTTTGACGCCCAATTTCTTCTCCAGAGGGAGGCACCTGAGCTATAACGATGCGAAATTTGAACTTCGGAATTTAATTTTGTCAAGACCATCCAAGCGAAATGGACACTCAAAGGATTTTTTTACATGCCGCATAATCATACGACATGGACGCTGTCGATTTTCTGCATCATGAAAATCCACCGACTTGGGCCGTGTTCGAACCCGCAATCTTAGGTGCAAAATGCCAGCGACAAACCAACTACGCCACCCATCTGACTCAAGTTGATTTTATTAACATAAATAATTAAAATTGAAAAAGTATAAATTTTATAAAACATTTGTTCCATATACTTTTTTTATGTAATCACAAACAAAATTTTGCAAAGTCGTAGTAGTAAAAGGAGATAATACTGAGGGTGGTTTGTGTGAGTGTTAAAAATGCTGTTCATTATGAAAGCCCATTTCAATATATTACTTAAAATTAAATGTTGCATGCTTTTGAAATGATTTTTCAATGAAAGAAATTTATTACTATAACCATATCCTACAACTAAATATAAATCAAAATTAACTTTTGAATCCCATATTTTCAAATCATAGAAGATGATGCTACTTATTCCTAAACAACTTAAGTGCAAAATTTGATTTAGATAAAAAGTTGTGTTTTAAGAAACACGTGTTGTTTGATTGTTAATATAGAGCATATGTTCAGCTATTCTACGGATTTAATAATAATTTACTGCAAGTACGAAAATCGCTTGTATCAAAATACTCTAAGGAGTAGCAGAAGTACTAAAAAATAATTTGAAATATTGAGAAATTCTGCAAATTTAGTTTGATTTTAAAAAATTTCTTGTATTTCTTGGGTTAGATATATATGTGAAATATATTTGCCCTCGAAAAATTTACGTTTTATTAGAAGTAATTAAGTGGTCGTGGTTGAAAATTTAAAGAGGCTTCATCGTGATCAGTTGTGTTATTTTCATCGTTGTGCTTTAAGATCCATGTGCTGTTTGATTGTTAATATAGAGTATGCACAGCTATTCTACGGATTTAGTAATAATTTACTGCAAGTACGAAAATCTGTTGTACGAAAATCAGTGCCAAAAATATTAAATCCCGGTTGGTAAGGCGCATGAAAATAATTAATGATCTCGTATTATTTGGAATCGCTAATATAAATCTATCAAAAATTGAAGGTCTAAAGAATTATTAAGAAATATACCAACATAATGTTTTTATGCTTTAGAAAAAGATAAATTAAGACGCGTTACGAAATTGGGTATTAATATTTATAAATTAAATATTAATAATAAAGGGGATTCCAATCACACACACACACACACACACATGAATAGATATCAATAGCAGTAAAGGTAAAATCTATTGTGTGTTCTATTGCTAAAAATCCAATTTTTTGTACGTTTCTTACTTTAGCCCTTTAAAAACTTCTTGATAAATATTTCACTATTCTAACGTAATCTTTTGAGTGTTAACTTATTTTAATGAAAGCAAAACTCTATGATTGTTAACATACTTATGCGTTACAGCTAAAGTGCAGAAATACATTATTCTGCAGATTAGCTAGGTAATCTAGGCATTAACTAGGTTGATCCGTTAAAGTGCAGAAAATTGTTTCGTTTCTCAGATTACCTGGGGATTCTGCACATTACCTGATGTCACTCATTAAAGTGAAAATAAGATTTATGGTGGGAAACAACAATTTTCTGGACGATTATATTAAACGTTGTTTATTTATTTCTCTTGATATCTATAGAACTAAGTTAATACAATGTAACAACCAACACATTATATAGTTAATAGAATGTATCATCATCAATTGAAAAACTAAAATACAAAAAATCAAAGTTTTTAACATATTACTAGTAAGGAGAAGAATTTGCAAAACGTATTGGTGACACCTTGAATTGCATAGAGACCGGTTTTTAAGCAAGTACACCTTTTATTGTACATTAAGGAGCATGAAAAAAGACGTTTTTCATTGGTTAGGAATATACTACACATGTCTTCGGAGTATGTTTAAGGATAAAGTTTTGATTCGGAATTCAAAGTTTTATGTCTTCATTTAATTTTGATATTGATAAGAGCAGAACATTTGAAAACATAAAATTGAATTTTTAAAGTGATTGGAAGGATTCTGCAATAAAAATAAAAAATTTTGAAGGCAATTTATTTGCTTGGGAATTGATCGCTACTATATGTTTTACTGCTTGCTTCATTTCAAATTTTGCCGACATCATTTCCTGTTATTTTTCTTTCCTAAATGGTACGAGAAGAGTTTTTCTCGAAGTTAAAACTTTTTCGACTCATTCTCGGATTTTGCATTTTATTGACTACGCATTCCAATATCGTCTTGGGGGCATAAACTAGATTGGAAAGTATTTTCTCTCTGCCTGTGTTGCCCCCATTTTAAATCCTTTGGATTCCCAAAGAGTAATGTTGGTAAACCAGGTACACATTATAATTTTCATAAACATTCATTAATCAGAATAAATCTTGTTGTATATTATTTCAAATTTATAAACAATTAATCAATAGTCATTTTATAACTTAAAAATAATTGAATAATATTGTAAAAAATAAATATTTTAGGCTTATAAAAATATTTAGCAATTTTTTTTTAAAATTAGCCTTTGTGAAATTATTTTTTTTAAAGAAGCACCTTATCTTTTTTGCTTCTGAATTGTTCTTTATAAGCCAAAACATTTTATGCTGAACACAATGTCAAAAACATTCTTATTCAATATAATAATGTTTGCTTCATGTCTATGAACAATTGTTTTTTATTTTTTTAAAAAAAAATATTACCTTTTTAAAAATGATAAAATACTTCAAATGCGAGTACGCGTTCATTGCATAAAAACACAGAATAAGTTTTTTTAATCTTTTCATGTCTTTATAATGACGATGACATACAAAATAAGCTTTTATAATGGAGCATTTTATAAAACTGTTATAGAATACTTTTTTAGATTATATTTTTATAATGTCATTTTTAACAGAAGATAAAATTGCTTGTCAAAAACATTTTTTTCTTACGAAAAGGAATAAAATAATAGTAAAAAAAAAAGCATCGACGCTATCGTGTTCTCAAATTAGTCGGAAATTGGTTAAATTTAATTAACGATTTTTTTATTCTCTCCACTTGAAGACCAGGGGTTGAGTGGTAACGGATCATGCATCCGCATCTCAGGTCCGGGGTTCAAACCCGTGCTTTGAAAGGTCACGCGACTCAGCCTTACATCACTTCAGTGGGTCGATAAATGAGTACCAGGTGTATTTCGGAACTTAACACTGAGAATTTCGCGTCAGACTGATCACACCTGATCGGAGCATCTGCTCATGCACAGTAGGCCTTGGTTGTACATGGGTACATATGGGTTGTTATGCTACTGAGTTCAGTTTATAGTTCAATTTATTTGTTAGCACAAGAATAAAAATGAATATTTTTCCACATGTTTGAAATATTTTGAAATTGTTGTTCAATCCATAATATATGTTTCGTAGTGAAAGAGGAATGGAAATCTAATATATATTATATAAATGCGAAAGTTTGTGAGGATGTTTAAGGGTCTTTCATGAAAAAACAACTGAATTGAATTTAATGAAACTTTACAGTAATATATCTTATACATCAGAATCACACATATGCTATAATTTATAAAGATATTGTATGAAGTGTCCAAAATAAAACGATATTTGTTAAGTAAGTAGGAAAACATTCTGCCATCTGGTAGCAATTCTGGCGTGCGCTGCAAAAAAAGCCCACCACAGCATATATCTATTTTTTGTTTGTGAAAAATCCTTTTTATTTTGCTAGCCAAAACAAAAACTACTACTATCCTTTTTGTTTTAGCTTCTAATTAATTCCTGTGTTCTCGCTTCTAATTAATTCCTGTAATCAGCATAATGCCTTTTTTATTTCAGAATAATACGAAGTTTTGAAGGGAGAGTTTGTTATAATTTTTTTCGAAATAAATGCTTTTATCAGTTCTGGAACTTAAAGTTAATAAACTTTCTCTTTCACACTGCATCATTTGGACAAATTTTTAAAATTTGTTTGAGGTTAGTAGTTAATTATAACGCTATAATTTTAATTGAATAAGCAGATATTGCGTTTTTAAGTATAAAAATAATTATAACTACTGTAATATATTTTTTGGAGTGTGTGAATGAGTGAATATTAACGTCACACGGTTCAGCTACACGAGGGCTTTTGGCAACGGATAACGTTATTTTGAACCATGATCAAGTGACGTGGACGACACCTGAGTGGGTACCTCCTTCTCCTAACTACCACACCACACCAACTTAGAAAGAATATTCTACCAATACTTAGCAGGGATGATCTTTGAAATCCACTCTTCCAAGATATATGGCAGCTTGATTGATTGATTGATTGACTGAATATTAACGTCGCACTCTTCAGCTACGCGAGGGCTTTTGAAGACGGGCCACGTAATTTTGAGCCATGGTCAAGTGACGTGGATGACACCTGAGCTGGCACCCGCCTCTCCTCACTACCACACCACATCAAAGGGAGGACGTTTCAGCTCTCAACATATTTAACATGCATCGCTGCCCTACACGGCGGGTCTTTAGTGGTACTGGGTTCGAACTCGTGACAAGGCAAGCCACGATCCGCTACCTATACCACTCGGCTCTTGAGGCCACGATATATGGCAGCACGGGTTCTATGATGAGTATTTTAGTGGAGAAGGCGAATAGTTTTGTAGCAGATTTTGCATTTTCAGTGGATTCCAAAGATTATTATATTTGTCCCGAAAAAATAGTTTATGTCCAAATTTAAGTGTTTTATGTTTTTGTATGTTAATGAAGACCTCAGAAAATGATTTGACGACTTATTTTGAGTGAACGTTATATATAATTGATTTTACAGTGGAATATCTTTAATTAATTTTTTAGCTCTAACGGATTAAACTTTCCAAAGTGGAGTATTTTGTTTATGTATATCCCTTAATTTTAAATGTAATGATCCAAAAAAATATTGTATGAAAAAAACTGCAGTGAATCATAATGTGGTTGGAAAAAGTATTAACGTGCATCGCGCCCCTACACGGCGGGTCGTACAAAGCTCTAATAAAGCTCGAGCTATGAAAGTAGCTAGGCATTTACCAACTTGACTCTATCATTATCATTTCGCTATGTTTTTCATTGAATCACCATTATCTTTTAAGAAACGGCGTTGTTTGCGAATATTACAATTTTGACATAAAATAAATACAACAGAAAGTAATATTAATGTATTACACTGTCAGATACAAATTATTTACACTATTTTAAGCGTTCATTACACAAAATTTTTAACAATGTGTTACTTTTGCTGAGAAGAGATCAGCTTAGGGAGGTATTTTCAAAAATTGACCCTCAAGAGTGTTACGGGGAGTTATAAATAGTAAAGAATCCTTTTCATCAGCTATTAGATCTAAAGACGTAAAATTTAACAAAGGTGGGTTTTTTTTCTTCCTTCCTTTCTTTCTTTCTTTTTTTCAGCTGAGATATGCAAAAAGCTTTTTTTGTTTAATTTGAAATTCACGTAAAATTAACTCATTAAAAACTTCTTTATCCTTCAATATGTGTTGTTTAATTTTTCAGTTCACCCGTGCGAAGATTGGGTATACCAGCTAGTATGTTTATATAATAACATTATAGAAAACACTATTTATAAATACATTTTCTCTTATTCTTATAAATTTGCTTATATTGAAGTGAAGTTAATGCATCTGCTAGATATTGGCAATTAAATCTGGATAAATAAAACACTATATTTAATATGGATTTAAAAAAAATGATTAGAAACATAAAACCTACGTCTACTTCTTTAAACCTAAATATACATGAAAGTAGTTGCATCTTTTTTCTATACTTAAGATCTTTAATGTTTTGCTAGCAAAACATTATTTCTTAATAAGCTACTAATTAGGAAAATGAAATAGCAAGCAGAAACATTCTTAAAAAGTACATAAAAAGTGTGATTGAATTAAGAGATATATTTTATTAGTTCATTAAGTAAAAAATATTTATTTAATTAGCAAGTCTTTGAAAAAGAGTACAGACATTATACATTTACCAACTAAAAACAAAGGATTTTTTTAAATATGTTTTCGAAAAATAAGTACATATGTATTAGGTATCCTGATACTCTTTCCTTGATTTTATTTTCACCATGTATTATTAAAGCATTGCTTCTCTTGAAAAAATAAAAGTATGAATTCGGCGGTGTAAAGAAATTTTTAAGACAAGAAATTTTATTTTTCTCCATTATAACAGTTATTTTTTTATTTCTCAGATTTTATCTCTCGTTCTTGCCATCTCAGCTTTTTCTAGAGTGTATTTTTACATGAAAGAAGATTTATCTTGTAGGATACCTTTTACAACTCTTCTTATACGCATAATTAAACAAAAATGTTCTTATTGACATGGCTTTAACATTCTTTCTTCCAATTAGTTGGAGAAATATATTCCATACTTATTTGTTTAAAAAGTAATGAAAATCAAGAGTACTTGTGATTAAATGAGCGTAGTGGACCTCAGATATTTTTTTCTTTAAAAATATGTGGCTCAACGTAATATCTCAATTAGGTTCGAACTACGTAATTCTGTTCATAAATTATTTACTTGAATTATATACATCATGCACAAAATGCACTTAAAACATATTTTATACTTCTTCAATTAAAGAAATTTTTTTTTCAAACATACTGAAGAACATTCTAAATAAAGTGTCTCATACGAGGCGATAAAAAAGACGTATAGTTTGTACCTTGTATACATTTCAATAATATAAAACCAGGACTAGAACCAAAAAGATAAATGAAAATGTGACTGAAAATATATTTTAAAACGTAGAAGATTGCATTAAAGAGGGACATGGGTAAACCCTGCATCCTTTTTTCTCTTTTTTTAATTTAGCTACTACGCTACCGTCAATTTCACTAGTGTTAGACATTAACAAGTATTTTATAGAATTATTACATTTATTTAAGTTTTGTGAAATTATTTTTAAAAAAAATTATAATACAATGTTACATATTTATCTGATTTAATAATTTTTGCTTTAACTTTATGAATATATTTACGTGCAAATAATGCCAGAAAAAACACAGAAAAGAAAATAGTTTCTTCAAAGAATTTTTTTAATAGAAGAAGAGCATTTTTTCATAATTTTCACAGCTATCCATCTATTAGCAAACTTATTATTGACACTCTTACCAATTTATGTTTTCCATGCTGCATGAAAAATGAAACAAAAATGTAAAACGAATATAAATAACTTTGTTTTTCATCGTATCTTCTGAACAAGGAAAAAAATATTTTTTGTAATTGGCAATCATTAAATATTCAGAAAATAATTATGGAACGTTAAATATCACGCAGCTGATTAGATATCTAGTTTTATTTTAGTATTCCATGAATTTATTAACACCCTAACTGATTTGCCCGTATACCATATGGGCTGCCGAAAGCTGGTCACATCCAGTTTGCCCATAGGTTGTACGGATACTGATATTTTCTACTATCTATCTTAAGTTTGCCCATATTTTAAATTCTTATAGTAAGTTATTGCTAGTGTTTATAAGACATGCAAGTAGTCCATGATATTGAAATATTTCTCATCCAGGATTTTCTTTATGGTGAAGGCGGGAATTTTTCATTGAAGTCAAGAATTTAGATCTTCAAAGTATTCGGTAAAGAACAGAGATTGTCGAGGTAATTCGTGATTTGTTTTGAGAAAAAACTAAAAGGAAATATAATTAAAAAAGCTGATAATACACTTATTGCCATAAATATTTGCTCACCGAGACAAATTCATCAAAATGAAACGAAATGCTACATGCGTAAGTATTACTCTGATATAAGAAGGTGATTAGAAAATCAAAGAAAAAGGATCATTTATTGCAGAAAAAAGTACAAGCGAACATAAGTTCTAGAATTCTTTTGGACTCCCTCTAACTCGAATGCACGATGCGAAACATTGAGGCATATAATTTAAGTATTATAAGATATCTCGTTCCACTGTTGCTGTAAACATGCCTCTAGTTTGGCCAAACTCGTAGGCCATCCTACTTATCGTCCCAAATAATCCCAGATATGCTCTATTGGTGACAAATCTAGAGATCGTGCTGGCCAGGGAAGGGTGCTAATGTGGCGGTGGAAGTCTTGTGACATCCTTGCTGTGTGTGACCGAACATTGTCTTGTTGAAAAATAGCTCATAAGAGCCCTGTCGTGAGTGGCAACACCTGTAAAGCGAAGATAGCATTGAGGGGACCTGGGTTCCATTCCGCTGCAGTCCAATCCCATTGTGCGCTACACCACTCCACGTTGGTGGGTGCGTGCCACTGACAGCACACGTAATTGGCCCCAAGATACCAGGTGCCATTCGGCTAGGTGCTTTGAGATGGTTTGGGAAGATACAGGGGCCCGTAGTGAAGGTGCAACCTGTATCGGACAGCGACCAATGCGGCAGTTGGTTCTACGCGTGTGTGTCGTATGATGCAATGGTCTGTTGAGGGCGTTCAGAACCTGGTAGCTATGTAGATGACATCTCTTCCACCCACTGGACCCAATACCTCCTCACAGTCAAATCACAACGACATACTTAACGAGCTACTTGCTGAGCAGATTACACATCCCGATGATTCTTCCCCTCTCTAATTCTGACATCTGCTCAGCTGGTGTGACTGCATGTATAGCTCAGCGTTTCCTTTGAAAAGAATTAAGTACAATTAAAAAAGCTCTGCCTACTTATTTTATACTCCAAGGTGAACGAAGTTCAACACCCTCTAGTAACATTACGCAAGGTGCAATCATACTGTATTTCTAATCAGTTGCATACCGACCCGACATGTACCTTCATACTAACTTTACTTTATGATCCCACAATTACTTCTTGGG
The DNA here is from genome assembly GCA_019973935.1 of Trichonephila clavipes. Taxonomy (NCBI): domain Eukaryota; kingdom Metazoa; phylum Arthropoda; class Arachnida; order Araneae; family Nephilidae; genus Trichonephila; species Trichonephila clavipes. The sequence goes on from BMAU01019565.1 coordinate 40,214, forward strand.
GCGCAAACGGTTATGGCAATGAGTGTATTTCAGTCCCCCACTGCAATGTAAGACTAGTATCACTCCATGCTTCAAATTGTGGGTGTATGCCCCATGCGTAGCTAGTTCTGAATGGAACCTGTATCAAAATATTTTCGGGGAACTTTTTAGATATAAGAACCCTGTTAGCGGCACTGTAGATACACATGCCTGAGGCCCTGTAGCAAGAGGGTACCCTATAATTGATATGGTGGTAGAGGCGCCTTTGATGCTCACATACAAAGTTCTCAACCGGTTGAAAAGGAGATACGAGCATGACATTTTTTCTAAGTATAACAGAAATTATTTTAAGATAAATGAAATTTGCTCCGTAGCATGTAGCAACTAATAAAAAGCCAGAATATTTGGTTTTTATGTTTCACAATTATACAATAAAAATTAGTTTGAAAACTTTAAATTTGAAAATTAAAATAAAATTCTTCCATCTTAGCATTTGTTAGTTATTATGCTTAGTTTTATGCAATAAAGAAAAATGTAAATTTCTTAGACCATCTTGACCAAATAATTGTATATTTAAGGGGTTAAAATGATCAATACAATACAAACTATCATCCTTCTCTAATATCAATAAGTTGGAGATGAATAAAACAAATATGATAGAAAACTAATATACTCATGTGTAAGCGATATCTGGAAAGAGAGAAAAATTAAAAAAACTGATACATAATATTGGAATTTTGAAATCCTTCCGCACATGATTAAATAAAAGACATCCAATAAAATTTTTCAATTTCTTAAAAGAACTTTTATTTATAGCTGAATAAATCTCCATATTTTAAAATGGGATATAGAGGTAAATAAAAACATAAATTCTAAAATATTCTAAACATTGCTGCAAATAAAATAACTAACTGATCAATTTATTATTTTATCTTTGGGGCAAATTTTGCAGTAAAATAAGACAAATTTACCAAAGGCAATTCCAAGACGTAATTAAATAGATTTATAACAGAACACACACTATTATGCTCTAATTGTCATTTTTCAATGTTTTTTTCAAACACTAGCTCATTCATGCTTCTTTTAATTTAAAATATAAAAAAAAATTAAAAGATCAGTATAAAAACGTACATGCCTTGAAAAAAAATAAAACTATCTTTGATAGATTTTCAGTATAATTAATCATATTTCATTCAATTGTATTAAAAATGCTTTTAAAAATCTTTTACCATAAAAAAGGTTAAGATGATAGTAACTTTAATTTTGTAGACTTTTAAAAAATCACCAAAATCAATTAAGATAAATTTTCTTTTGAGATTAAATTAGATCTTAGGTCATAGAAATATACATATATATATTTATTTATTTATATTTATATTTAATGTAAATAACAAGAAACGCGTACTTGTAGAGAATAATATTGCGACCATAGACTCTAAGAATAAACTTTAGAACTGTATACAAATATATCGTGGCTATTGGATTCAGGCTAACTGAAATAAAAAAAAAATTAATATTTGTTTCCAAAATAATTTTTTAAAAAATATTGAATGAAATAAAGCGCATTTATAAATTTTCCATTTCATTCAGTTTTCAAAATTGTGTATTGCATCCTTCTTCAGTAATAAATATGTTTCCTACAGTTCTATATTATTAAATCATGGTTTAATAAACAACTTTCTATAGTCTTAAAGTTTATTATTCTTGACGAAATATGATACAAGTTGTGTTTGTGTAATGTAATTGTTGTAAATGATTTTCACTAAAAAATAATTACCAACGCCTAGTTATTTTTTCTAAATGCAATTCGAATCTTTGAATTGTTTGAAGATTTTTTTCACTGAAATCAACCCCACAAATCATTTCAATTATTTTAAATAAAATGGAAGTACCTTACATTTCTATATTTAAAAAGAATTTTCCTCTCATTTTAACAACGATGAGTTTTTAATTTGTTCCCACCATGTGGGTTGTTAAATAATATTTACGTGTAATTACACTTAAAATTCGTGTAGTAATAATATCGAGTAGATGAAGGGATTTTAATAAAGAAAATCGTATGAATTAATCTATAAACATTGATAAACTCAAACACATTTTAAATCTTATTGAATAGTTTAACTGTTTATAATATTTTTATAACTCCGTTTTATGTCAATTTTTTAATTCAACTAGTTCAATAAGTTTAACTAGTTTTTTAATTCAACTAGTTCAAGTTTTTAATTCAACTCCATTAAAACTAGTTATTGGAAAACATTTTAAAAAACTCTTTCTTACATTATTTTCTTTCTTTTGTTGTTGAAATACTTTTCAATAATTTTTTACATTACTTTGAACTCTATGGGAGAGAAATCAAATAAAAATACAACATGATAATCTAACACTAACAAATAATGAATTGTTTGAACTCTGTGGGAGATAAAGCAAGTAAAAACATAACCTAATAATCTATCAGTAATAAATAATTATTTGATAAAAAAGTGTGATGATTTGATACCCAAAGTGTGGCTGCAAAAGTTATATGAGTAAGAAAAAGTTGCTATTTTGCACAACCTAGACAAAAAAAGCCATTGTGTGAAGTAAATATTTAAATTTGAATGAGCTCTTGATTTGCTTTGCTGTACAATGATTTAAATGCTTTTTGTTTTGTTTTTTTTGCTGTGGTTCATTTATACTTTAAAATATCCTAAAGAGTAGAGCTTAACATTTTTAATAAACATATTTGCTGTTATTTCAAAGAGTCAAAGATTAGATGTTTCTATTTTTAAAAAGGGAAAAAATTTTATTGGCATCATTAATCAAAGAAAGAGTCTAAAGAAATTGCTGATTTAATGGAAACCTGTTGAAAAGTGGTGCCTTGCGCATTTTTATTTAAAATTAGTCTCATGGTAAAGTCTGATAAAATTCGAAAGAATTATCTTTTACTTGAATAAATATTCGGACAATTATACGCATTCAGAATTTTCATGTGTTGTTTTTAGGACGTAATGCTATCAATGCAATATAAAACTAATTTTAAAATTAAATTTAGTAATTGAAAATATGCTTAATTTATGAACAAAAGAAAATCCACTAGAAAGCAAATAAATCGATTTTAAATTTTAAAATACTTTCTATTTAAAAGTATTTTTTTTTAAATTTTCACTATCAAAATCTACGTCAATAGTGCATACATAAATTCAATAATTTATATCAGTTTCATTTAAAACATTTTCAGAATTCCTTTTTTTGTGTTCATCAGTCATAACAGTTAATTTTCAAAATTTTGAATATTTCTTAATCTTTTGTTCTATTTATTAAAACTTTGATCCTAAACAACTTATTTCAAAAGATATATAAGCATAAAAAATGCCACGTGTTCTCCAAACTGCTTATTTCCCCCTTTTTCAGGATTTTTTAAATACCAAATAAAATAACATTTTTCTTTTCAATAAATTTTTTCCAGCACATCAAAGGATTTAAAATTTCCTGTTATATTTCAAATGGCATTTGGTTGCTATGCAACGGCACACAAGTTATTTTTTTTTACTTTATATGAAAAAACTTGTCATTGTGACGATTTATAAAGACGACACTCTGTTCACTATGTATAAATAGATCTGAAAAAGCTTCTCAGATGTCTAAGGTGATATTACGTTCTGGTTTATTATCACACGAAACTTTTAGTCAGTTTGTATGGGTTTCTAGCAAACATTGGACTCAGAAGTTTGGAGGTATTTTACTATGATATGAGGATATCTTAGGTAAAACTCCATTATTGTTATTAAGGTAAAATTGTAGAGGAACAAGTAATATAAAAATAAGGTCAAGTTCTACTTAGATCAACAAAGAAAATTGTTATTTTAGCTACTTTTTATTAAATAGTTACAATTAATATAAATATGTATATACATAGGGCAGTATCACAACATTATGTGGTAATTTAATTTTTAATAATTATCTTTAAAGTATCGTATTATCATCCAAAAAAATCATGTTTATAAAATTTCAGTTCAACTGCATGCTTTAAAATGCGAGAAAAAACCTCTTCAAGTTTTGAACAAGTTGCCAAAAATGATGCCAACGTGGCTTTATTTGTAATTCTTTAAATAATTATTTTTACTCATTCAATTTATGTTTTTTCATAATTAAATTATTGTATTGCCAACTAAAATAATCATGTATATAAAATTTCAGCTTAATTGAGAACTAAAAATGTATTTTATTAACGATTGAAAATTTCACCAAGATAAATAAATAAATGTATAGATATTGTGAGCTAATAGTAGGAATTGAAAAAAAAAATATATGATCAAAGGCAAAACGAAAGATAAGAGAAAGGATGGAATAGGGATAGAGAGAATAGAGATTCATGGAAGAGTTTAAAGTTTCAAGGAAAGTTTAATAGAGGAAATTCCGAGCACGCCGGAATCAAATTTCGTTGTTAGAAGTTTTCAGATCAGAGATTGATAGATAAGAACAAATTTTTGCTTTTATTGTTGATTTAGTACAGTTGGTTAAGTTAAATCCCTCGACATAAATATTATATTTTTTACTGGAAATAATATATTTTGATACCATTTACATTGAATAGGTTTACTTGTATTATGATACTACTGCCGTTGTTTTTACTTTATTTTTGGCAAAAAAATTCTATGAGACGAGTGTCCTTTTTATTAACATAACTTAACAACCATCATGAAAATCAGATCATGAGCAATTTGAAGCTTTTTTTCTCCTTAGCTTCTTGGGCCCATGGATAGCCTTGCACATGCATAGTCATTCTGGTGGTTAGAAGATCCTCCAGTGTCCAAAATTTTCATGTTGGTACGGTTAATCGTTTGTTGCAGTTATGAGCATCGCACCGCAGCAATGCTTTTGCTTTAAACTATTTCTGGCTCTTTAATTCCTTTCGTAAGACTTATTCTACGATAAGTTCTTGGTCTAAGTTCGTTGTCTGTGCTACACATTGTTCATCTTGACATGTTCACCTGTTTAGCAAGATGATTCTTTTTTTCGACAATGATTTTGACGAGTTCTCATCCTGACTGCTTTGAAGAGGGTAAATGATCGCACCAAGCGTGACTCCCACATCTCTATGGTCTGTAATGCTGTTAGTCTAAAAATCTGTTTTTGCTTTAATAGTTATCTAAATGTTTAAGAGCCTTAAGAATCACCGGTGCGCTCTTTTTTTGATGCAGATAAATATCTTCTGGACGCTTCTATTCGATGTGTTAAGGCTTTTGCTGATTTAGTACATCACTCGTGAAAGACGTGAAAGACAAAAACTATTGAAAATATATTTCACACAGATGATCTCTGATAATAAAACTTAAACTCATCTGCTGCATTTGAGTTACAGCAGATTACCTCCGATTTATGTATCTGAACTTATGGTACGACCAGGTATGTTACATACTTCATGATTAAAATTTATAAACAAACTATCTACGATAATGAGATATCATGCTTTGATAATAAATGGAAAAATACCACACAGAAACTTTTTCTCAAATTTTAATGTCTAAATTCTGAAATTAAGGATTTAGTTATTTTCAAACTTTCAGTAATTGAAGCAAGATAAACGTTTTATTATTGATGGTAAAATTAAAAATGATTGATTGATTGATGATTGGTTATGTCCGAACGGTATATCTTATTTTAATACTGTAGGCTGAAATCAAACATTTCGTTTAAATCATTTAAACAGATGAAATTGATTTCGTAGAAATTTTTATTATTAAAATACACATCCCATATGTGTACACTGATATAATCTTTTTATTTTTGTGACATTGAAAAAAATCACTTAACCAAAAAGAAACATCATATTGATTGCATTATTTTTCTAAATTTTTTTTGTAAAATTTTATGATCCCTTGTTGTTTGAGATTTTAAAAGCTCCCCCCACACACGTATATTCGAGGGTTTTGATTTGAATTTCTGTTTGTAACAAATATTATGATTATTAATATTTGATGTTGCTCTTTAATTCCACTCTAAAATCTGTATGTGCTGTGGTATACGCGTAAATTAACGGAGTTCAGAAATACTCAACTTATAATCCGGTTAGTAATAATATATCAGAGATCCACTTTCAGTAACTTATTAAACACCTTCATATACTTCATTGCCTCAATCAAAAAAGCAATTTCTTAGAAAGTAGTAGAATATTTTACTTATGTACCTGTCTCTTTTTTTTCTTTTTTTGTTAGCTACCCAATCAAGGAAAACTCGATCTCCAGAAAGAATTTCATAATTATAATTGAACACACATTATTTGATACATTTTCCTGTATATTGAAGAGTAATAAATGTAGTGTATCGTATGAATCATTGATATCCAAAATATACGTGCAGTAGATTTAAAATGAAATATAAGCTTGCTTATGTATAAATACAAGTTCTTAAGTTTAATTTTTTTTATATTTGACTAGAATTTCCCGGCATTTTGATTATGTCAGTAATTATTTCTTTGAAATTTAAAATAATTTGAATCAATGTGTCTATTGGTACAGAACATTATGATGACAGTTAAAATCATAAAAATAAATATTTACAGATAACGACTTATCTCATATATCTTTGAGATGCAACACAATCATTTAAAATCAATAATAAAAGCGAAATGATATAAATCAATAATATATTTTTTTTTTAAAAAAAGGCGAATTGAATAATCGGTTATGTTAAATAAAATATCCTTGACAAGCAGAACCTTAAAAATGTTCTAAGTCGTTACTTGAATAATTAATTTTCCTTGTCTTACACATGTGTCCCAGGCTCACAAATAGTGATTTTCTTTCAAAGGTGATGTGCAAGGAGTTAGTTCATTATCATTATGTTATGTATAAATAATGCTTATAATAAAAAGAAACTCCCATTAATTTGTTTGATATAATCCTAGATGAAAGACGTTCTCCAAGCCGATAGAAATAAAATCGAGGAAAACTTTCTTTTAATTAAATATAAATAACTCTAAAGAAGAGATCCGTGATCATCCCGTTACTGGAAAATGTGGACACACCAATATAAAATCATATTTTGTGTAACACAATTTGTGATGTTGGGTACGAATACTTCTTAAAAATAAAACTATCTTATTAAATTTTATCACATACACACAAACACACACACATCTGTGCAGTATATTTATATATACACATGTGTGAATGCAGAGTTTTTATAGTTTAACTGCCCATATTGTGTAGTAGAATGCGATTTGAATCATAGGGACTTGAGATAAGGCGTTCAATATTTATTAAGTGAAAAAAATAGTACAAATGCGATGATAATGGGAGTAGTACAGTTACAAAATATTTGTATGAGTGTGTTTCTCCACAGTTTTTTGCAATCTTAAAACAGTACGCAGTAAGTCAATATTAAAATCTGACTTGGCCAAACAGTTTTTCAGGTAGCTAAAGTTGTCTCGTGCTTTCGGTAGAATTGATTTTTTAAATATCTTCATAATCAGAAGTTGCAATGGGGGAAATTATGAGAAAGTAAAGGTCATGTTGTTGGAAAGCATCAGTTGAGATTACACGCTTTTTAGACAAAGTTTGTTCTAACAAATGTTTTACACTACCATGACTCGATAGTGATGTACTGCCCTTCATAAAAAAATATTGCTGCTGGTTGTGAATCATAAAGATTCACAACTTATCCTGAAACAGGACTCATTTCATCAATTTTTAGACATTTGAGTAGGGCATATCAATAACTCGAGAAATAGTTCGAACGCAAGCCATATGGAGATAAACGAGATTTTCTAACACCGCCAAAGTAATATCTGCTACACATGCAGACTTACAGCATGCCATCATCTATTTGGTGAAATACCCAGCTTCAAGGCTTCTTAAACTTTTTCAGACATGTCAAGTACAAATTGCGTAACAACAATTCAAGGCGTATCTTCTTTAGATGACGAAATACTCTTAACACAGTACAGGTAATTTCTTCTCCCACTTAAAACAATTTCCTCAATAGAACTTTGTTTTCCTATTCTTCGCATGGTGTAACAGTAAAATGAATACTGTCTTTTATTTTTACGAGGCTCATAATTTGATTTTTATTTTCGAAATATGCTATATTTATGCAAATAACGTTTAATAATAACAGCATAAATACTCTACCTATCGGTGAAGTAATATAATAGTTAATTAATAGTTAATTATAATTTTTAATTCAAGAGCACGTAACATTTTTCACTTTTTTAAAAGCGTTTTATGCTATATGGATGTAAATGCTAATAGTCTTCTAGAGCATTAGAACGCAAACTTGTGAATTTCTTCGTCGCAGTCTGAAACGTAAATCTCTCGGCCACCCTTGCACCGAAAACTTTATTAGTAGTTTCAGCTATCTAATTTTCATTTAATTATGACCCATACAAACTCAATCGGTAATTTTCTCGCACTAATTTTATACAATAAATTTTGAGTCTGTGATTTAAATTCCATGTATTCTGGTTCATCGAACACACTACACAGCTTTATAAGTATTGGACTTTTAATTATATGCAAACCCGGTATACATATAATACACACACACACAATCTGATACATAAGCATTGATCCTTGGAGCATTCAACCGGCATGGTTGCCATTGTGAGAACATTAATTCTGCTTCACGGATGCGAATGATGATATTTTCATGCTCTCTTGAGCATGCGTCGCGCACAAGCTAGCTTTCAGACGCAGTACAGGCTGAATCAGAAAAAAATACATCAAATGTCACAGAAAATTCATTTGAACATGCGCTGTTATGTTGTATTTAGTGTTTCTGATTGGTTTACTTCGGGGAGGATTTTACTTGGGGTTCACAAAAGTAGTTTGTTATACATTTGACAGATGCAAATGTTTCTGATTCCCCCGATAAATTTTTATTAGTTAGAGGAAGATGCCATATATGGGCCATTTCACAGCAAACAGCCCAACAGAAACTAGCCTTTGTAGAAAAGTTGTCAGGGTGTGGTGGCCAGGGAAGCAAAAACTGTTAGATGAGTAAAGTTTATAGCCCCTTCTTTAAATCACAGAGGACAGTCATGAAAGTTTTTCTCCCAAACTCGGTACTGGTTCAATCGGTGTAAGTGGTAATGTTGAAAGCAATTACCTGTCAAATTACTAGAAATAGCAGATTTGTCAAGGAATACTCATTGGGACTGAACTATGGAGCCGGATCTCCGAAATCTTTCCCCAAGCATAATCCTTTTGAATTCAGCGAATGTATTTCCTCGCAGATCTAGAGATATTTAGAAAAGACTGACTGCATGACAAGCCACCAGAAGGGTGTGGAATAGTGAAATCTTGCTTTGCCAGAGAGTTCGTCTTTACGTTGTCTGGGATGCCACAGTGGCTAGAGATCCAATTGAAGACAATAGTCAAATCAGCATTGTTGAGTTCATGGTTTTTTCTCACCTCCTCCACATCTATTGAGTCACTATTGCGTAGGGAGCAGAGAGTGAGAATCGCAGATTGAACAAACAGCTCGTCTGTAAGAAGTAGATAAATTAGTCAAGTGGCACATTGCTTTTTATCACAACCTCTACCTCTATATCAAAGCTTGAAGTGCCCTAGCTAGTTGCGAGAAAGCCATCAAAAAGTGTTCACAATGGAACCCAGCCCTAACTGAGCAGTCATCCCAGGAAGAATCGAAATTATAAACGGTGAAATTCATATCCTTTAGATAAAACGTAATACTAGTTTCAAGAGCATAGGCACAAAGAGCAGTGCTCATTTTCTCAGGACAATTAATTGATAAATTTAAAGTTGAAAGGCAGAGAGGGTGGGAGGAAAATTCTCTCTAAAGCTAAGAGGAAGGCGAAGCATATTCATTTCTCTATTGTGTTTATTCAGTAAGAACTCAGATCTTGAATAGAAAGGCTGGTGTGATTTAAGTCGGATAGAGAATATATTGTTGCCAGTGCTGGAGTGCAGTTTCATGATATTTTTGAGATTGCTTTAGTAGTTGCTTTTCTCTCCCAACTCACAGGCATTAGATATTTGTCTATATTTCAAGGGCAATAATAGGAGTAGAAACATCAGCATAGGTAATACGCTAGAGAGCTATAAGCCTCATTTGGTGCAATCTACAGGAAGTGTCCTGATCGTTAAACCAGTATATGCTCACACACCTCTGGTGTATTAAATTTTAACTTTATGGTGAAGCTGATGGTTATACTTAAATGTGAAGCAAAATATTTCAGTTTCATAATTTATTGGCACAATTAGTGGTAGCCTATGAAATACTTTTTATTACTTCTGATATTAGATACAGTTAATTGTCGTTAAGCTTACGGGCTTATATATATATACACTGCTGGACAATTGCTAAGGACGGATAACACTATCATCCATAGCAACCACAAAATGAAGGGAAGCAAAATGTGGAAAATTAGAATAAGTGCGGGATATTAGTAAGAAGAAGTATGAATATGCAAATTTTTTTCAACGTCTATTCATCACGTGATAGCGTTCATAAGAGCTTTAAAGGTTTTGACGCGTGTGGACAGTTGTTGGTTCAAGTAAAAGTTTTACAGGAAAGATTTAATAGACGAACTTAAAATTTTTCGCATGTCTTCCCGACATTACATAGATGATTTTATGCGTGGCCGAATTATTGGAAAGATTGAAGAAGGGCAAAAAATAACAGATGTTGCCAGGAGTTCGACATCGCTCACAGCGTTGTTTCACGGCTGTCGAAGTCATTTAAAACTACTGGAATGTGTAGTAGACGGCACGGGGATGTCGTGTTAGAAGTACGACGCCTGCAGAAGACAGATATATCGTCCTATCAGCAAAAAGGAACATGCGCACCACAGCTCAGCAGGTGGCAAATCAGTTTCTTGCTGCCTCAGGAAAGCAAATCTCCCGAAAAACTGTTGCCAGACGTTTGAGGGGAGGAGGACTATACGAGCGCAGACCTGTTGTGTGTGCCCCATTGACCAGACAGCAACGTACTGCCCGTTTGCAATGGTGTCGTGAGCATCGCAATTGGACTGAACAGGACTGGGCATGCGTACTATTCTCAGATAAGAGTAGGTTCAGTCTGTCATCGGATTGTAGACGCCCAACTGATCTGGTGCGAGAGTGGTACTGCTTATCGTCCAGAAAATATCAAGGAAAAGGACCGATATCCGACATGCAGAATCATGGTGTGGGCCGGCATCATGATCAATGGCCGCACGCGCCTACATATGGTTGCGAATGGAACTATGACGGGCCAACAATACATTGATGAAGTTCTACTTCCTCATGTTCTTCTTTTCCGTGGGTGATAAATTTGTTTTTATGGACGAAAACGCAACATGTTATTGAACACTCGCTGTTCAGGATTGTCTAGACAGCGAGGGTATTCAACGTCTCGTATGGCCAGTGAGTTCTCCAGATCGAAATCCCATTGAAAATGTGTGGGATGCTTTGGGGAGGCAAGTTGCTGGTCGAAACTATCCTCCGACAAACAAGAACACCCTCATCCGTGCACTCACAGAGGAATGGGATAAATTGCCTCAACAGCTGCTGGATAATGTTGTGCAAAGTATGGTACGACGTGTGGAATTTTGCATCACACTCCTCAGTGGACATATCCCGTACTGATACCTTTCTTTAAGGTGCCTGCTGACTTTTAGATGCATTGTTCCATTTCTCCGTACGCAGATCAAATGAACATTTTTTTTTCTTTTAAATGTTTCACAGCTTTTGTACTTTCCAGAACAATAAATATTCTTTATTCTAATGTCTGAACAGTGTGGCAACTATATTTTATCCTACTAGGCTTCATTTCTCGCTTAAAGTTATGTTACATAGCAATTTGTGATCCGTCCTTAGCAATTGTCCAGCAGTGTATGTATATATATATACTGTGCGTATACATTTTCAATGACTTTCGAGGTAATATTTCATTTAAAATACACTCTATAGCAAAAGGAAAAAGAAAAACAGAATCGGTCCAACAAGGATAAGTTGTCCGATAGAGACAAAAATTGGAGGGTGGGAAGATAATATACAAAATTGGAAATTCTTACAGATTCAAAACAATTGAATGATTTATTTCAGAGTTGTACAGTTACAAAGTAACGAGCTCAATAAGGTGCTGACACGCCTCAAGCGTGGATGCAAGCTGAACACACGACGTGGCAAAGACTGCAAAAGCACTCTCTGGGTCTCCTGCGATATTTCTTACCAAATTTGCTCCAATTGTCGGGCCAGGTCATCAATATTTCATGGCAGATGCAATCGTCTTCCCGTCGTATCCCAGTCGTGATCTATTGGAGAGGTTTCTGATGATCTGCCTGACAAAGGCATTGTTTGATATAAGCTTTAAGACAATTTATAGTAGCACGCACAGTATGCGATCTGGCATTATCTTGCTGAAAAATAAGAACAGAGTACTGCAAAAAGAGCGTTAATAAAACACTTCTTAAAATGTCGTCGAAGTACCGCTGTGCTTTAAGTGTGCCTCTAATGATGGCCAAATGGACTCGGCTGTCAAAATAAATGGCACCCCAAACATAACTCCTAGTTGAGGACCTGTGTGGTGCGAAATAGTGAAAGCAGGATTAGAGTGTTACCCTGGTCGTCTCCAAACACGTTTTCGATAATAGTCAGGACACAGTTGGAAGTGGTATTCATCGCTAAGCATTATACATCCCCAGTCAGCATTATTCCAACCTGGTCGAGCCAAGCACCACTGTACTCTGGCTCGATAGTAAGCAGGCGTGAGTGGCAGTTGTCTTAGCGGTCGGTACAATCTCAAATTTCACACGTGTTCACACTCAATGGACACACGTGTGCGGTTCATACGTCTGATGGTTGATAACGATGAATCAGGTGCTGTAGTAGCTGATCTGACAATCACTCTGTCCTCAAGATCTGCTATCTTCCTAGGTTAAACGCTACCTTCATGATGCTGAAATTTGCCATTATCCACCCAATCTTGTCAGTATCTTCTAATGCCCTCATCGCTTTACCCCATATGTCAAGCGATTCTCCCATTCGCCCAACTTCCCTTTTTTAATCCAATGATACGACCTCTTTTAAACTGTGATAGTTGCTCGCAATGAGCTCGAATCCTGTGGAGAGGCATATTTTCAGTTGTTGAAAGGTATCCTAAATCGCAATGCAACAAATATTTTAACAATTAGGTTGAGAATTGGTTCTTATAGACATCTGCTGAGCGCACAGTTCCAATGCTCTATAGCTGCCGCTATTCATTCATTAGACACCAAGTTTGAATCATTTGCATGTTTAGTGCAAATGTTTTCACATACAAAATGTCATTATAATAGGGCAACTTTTTCTTGTAGCGTTAGTGTTTTGTTTTTTTTTGCTATTGAGAGTACTTATAATGTTTTGAAAAATCCATAATGTTCAGTGTTACGCAATAACTTGGCGAACCATTGGCTATATCTCATAGCAAGTGGAAAAAACTGTATTTTGCTTGAGTATAAGTCCTTTTTCGGGCTTCCGCTTTTATTGCAAATTTTCGCCTTCTTTGTTTATGGTACAGTTCACTTACTTTATGATAGATCTAGCAATTTTGAATCATACTCCGCTGTGCCCATTATAGATACTAGCTGTAAATTCTAGGTTGAGTAATCTTAAATGCTACAGTACAGTCTATGATTCCATCAAATCAAAAGGAAAAATTAATTATTCGTAGAAATTATTTCAAATTATATTTTGAAAACATATGTTCAGAAGTATATCAATATCATCTTATAAAACCATTTTATTTTGCAATTAGATATCAATAAAATTAAATTGTATTTTTTCCTCCAGCATGTAATAATACGGGATTTATTTGCCATAAGCTATGAGGTAGTATTTGAGAATTAAACAAACATGTACTATGCTTTTGTTTACTCCCTTTGAAAATGTTTTTAAGAAATGTATAACATGGGTAATTATTTTTTATCTGAACTCTGTCTCACACTTTTAATAAAATATTTTAATTTTGTTTTGCAATTAATTTTCAAATAAGGAAAATGAAATGGAAATTTTCTCTTCCGTATTTTGTTTTCAAATACAATATAAGAAATTTCATTATTAATATGCATAGTCTAAGAAATTTTGTATCTTACATTTAATTAATGTAGAATGAAATATTAAAAGCTTAAGAAAGATATGTAGCTTGAAATAATGAAAATCTTACAAAAATTATTAATTCAATTTATGTAAAAGGAATTTCAGTTCTATCTTATAAGAAATAATTCATTTAATTATTGTAATAAAACATATTTTCCTAAGGTCGAAATGCATGAATTCCAAAACCACTTCATACAGCCAGTAAAAATGAATTAAAAGCTGTTTTGAAAGAATGAATAAAAAAAAATTGATTCTGAATATTATATATATAAATATTTCTTCTGGGAAATATTTCTGTAATAAAGTACTTTCATTTATCATTGTTCATAAATCCATTTATTTCACCCTTTCATAATGACTTTTTTTATATTTTTATAATTAATTTAGTTTTGAAAAATAAGTAGTACCAAAAAGTTCCCTCTAAAACTTAAAATGAATATTTATTTCTAATATTCTATACCTGATTATTTGGGTGAATTAATTTGTTCCATTAGGACATCAATAAAACTTTGTAAAATCATTTTGTTCTTAAACTTTATGGAAAAATTCCATTTAAGTTAATAAATCTTTTTAACTTGAACATACGGAAGAAGTTTTTACATGAAAATACAAGTTACCTAAGTTTAATGGCAAATGATACAATAAAAGGTATTTGAAATTGATTTAAAAACTGAAAATGTTTTAATTCCTCATTTATTAAATCAAAGAAAACCTTTAGCCTTAAAGTAGATTTCCCTGTCATCTCCGCTAACTGGTGATTATGACAGTAAGTGACATTTTTATATTCGAATCGAACAGCGTGTAAAAATATATATTTTCAATGTGAAACATTTCGATCCTTTAAGTAAAAAAAAATATTGTGCTAATCTTATTACAAATTTTAATAACTTTTCGTTTTTAAAAGCATAGTATAAGCGCATTATTAATTTAATTATTTGTATATATGTACGTAATTCCTTAAGGTATTCAACTACGTTCGGAACCCTGATTTTAAAGAAAGCGCATAAATGGATAATTTTCATGATATTTAGTGTAACTTAAATTAGAATACATGTATAGAATTGTTTTAAGGATATTTTGATATAAAAAAATTTAAATGCAATATTTCCGCACAAAAATAACTTAGAATTACCTTTTTCAAAATGTTCTCCTTTTTAGAAAAATACTTCCATTATAATAATATTTTGCCTGTATATATCTCGAAACCTGTACAGAGGCTCAACTATGACTTTTGAAAAATTCACATTATTTTCAGAGTTACAACCAATTGAAATAATTATTGGCAGTTTTTTCTAAAAATGCCTCCCCTCTGTTGTCGCAAAACATGGATAAACCCACTTCTAATTTATATATTTCAAAAATTCTAGTTAAGCGTTTGTACAGAGGTCTGAGCTATATACAGACAAAATATTATGACAATACAGTGCTTCTTAAACTTTCAATACTGCCGACCCCCTTTCCGATCACAATTTTTATCATGCCCCCTTTTACATTAATAATATACTGAATGCAATAATAATGCACTTTGACGCTAATGCTACGATAGGCGATCTTAATTATAAACTATACAAATTAGTAACAAAAGTATTAAATTTTGTATACTATTTGTAAGCAAAAATATAAACAAATAAATAAAATAATAGGATAATACTTATGTTATTTTTCCTTCCTTTAATTTTTAAATTGAACATATTGCAAAATGCGGTGGTTGCTAAGAAGACCAAATATAGATATCTGCTAAATATAGAAAAATAACTCAGAGGTCAATTTCTAATCATCAGCATTCCTTATAAAAACTTTGCTTTGCAAGACAAGCCCATGGAAGTCGTTAATACTTATTATACTTGTTCTTAATTTAGTATTAATTAATTAGTTATAAAATACTCTGTGCAGCACTGATACATTGAAAGTATACCGGTTGCAGTACCTCGCTTGCACGAGTTCATTTATAAGAAAATAAAACACTATTGATATAATAGCTGAATTGTAAGGAGAGCAAAGCCAAGTGCTCGACAATGTTTACAAAAATTTAGAATGGTTGTTTTAAAATGGTTGCTCAAATTATAATTAGTTTTAAGCTAATTGTAATTTAAAGCCTCACAAAATTAGCATTTATGATTGATGTTAAATAATGAGCAATAATATAAAATTCCGATGAAGAATAATTGTATTATTTTTAATATTTAAGGTGAAAATAATTCAACATGTCTTAACCCGGGAGCAGGCGTGCACTCGATACGGTCGAGTGGGGTTACTGAGTCACAGCAATCCTTTTTTTTTTTTATAATTATTTTATTTTACACGATACAAATCGTGATTCCAGTAAATAATTTAATTAAAAGAAATTTTACTTACCTTCTTTCAAGGACTTTTCAATTTTTCTTTGGTAACAAATAAACAGTTTTTCCAGAATTAACGATTTCGTAATCTGCGTGTCCCGCGCGACCACTTCCGGGTAAAAAGTGTGTTCATTATGATAATATGTATGTCACTGATAAAAAAATTGCGTAAAACGTTTTTCGTTATGCTTTATATGTTTGAGAATACTCATAAAAATAAGTCTTGTTCAAGTAATCCTTCAAAGTGTGTGTGCGTTCCGTGGTTTTCCAAATATCATAAAACTCTTTTGCATGGAAAAAAGCGCAACAGAGAAATACATTACTTACAACTTTCCTAAATGAGAAACAAACACATAAGTGAGGGGTCATAACTAATTGTACCAATAACTTAGAAGGTCAAACAGATTACAGCTATAATGCGCAGTACTTCAAAAATAATGACAGTGATGAATTTTTTTTATTTTCCTTAATTTTTTTGATTATGAGTATGGGATCTGTTTTTTCTCGAAAACTGTAGAATGTTAGATTTAAAAAGAAGGCGTAGAAAAAAAATCTCTAATCATAGAATTACAGCAAATCAAATAATAGTTTTTTTATTTGGTTATAGGATCAAAGATAGCTAATTAGGTATTGAAGCAGTTTTTATTTTTCATGACTTAATATCGCGCGCGCGCTTATAAATTATATCAGAGTAAAATTGCATTTTTATTATGTCTGAAAGTATTTTGTTTTAATTTACTCCAGTAAATTAATTACTTTTTGAATCGTTTACTTTCACATGCTCACGCCCCCCTCGTAAGGTTATCGCGCCTCCCCCAGATGGGCGCGCCCCACAGTTTAAGAAACACTGTTATAATAGAAGCATTTTTCACAAAAAGGAGAATATTTTGAAAACGGGTCATTCTATGCTCATTTTTTGTCAAAATATTGTACTTAAATAATTTTTCATTGTTATACTATTCTTAAAACAATTTTATATACATTTTCTTATCTAAGTGACACTAAATATCATAAATATTATCCATTTATACGCTTTTGCAAAATCATGGTTCCGAACGTAGTCGGATACCTTAACTTTTAAATATTTAAAATTAACCGTCTTTAAATATTCAAATGATAAAGTATAGTTTAATAATGGAAGGTTCTTTTTTTTTGTAAGGATGATTACATACCGTAGATTGTTTTTGACATTCAGGGATAAAGAAATATATATCTATATCTCCATCCACATAATTTTTTGACACACTTTGTAAAAAATTATGAAAAAAAACATTTTAATTTACACAGGGTCAGTACAAAGGACGCAACTTAAAGAAAAATCATAGTATCAAAATAACTGCACATATTACAGTAAGTGGCACATGGAAAATGTATGTATCTGAGAAATATGGCCATTTTTTTTCTGTTTTTAATGGTCAATGTTTAACCCTCCTCTTACACGCCATAATCAATAATCCAATTCGTTACCAACATTTTGTAGCATCACTCTATCAATGTTTCGTAATACTGTACAAATGCTTACTTGTCGTCCTCTTTAATTTGTTTTGTCATTAGGAAATAATACGGTTTGAAGTTTAATTCTTTTCGTAACATTATTCATACTATTTTCCGACACATCCTAACTTTAATGTAAGCAACTTTTGTAGATTTCGTGGACTACGAGCAAAACTCGTCCTCCTCTGCTCCGCTGCTTCTTCTGAGACGCTTGGCTGGCCACTGCTTTTTGTTTTACATAAGCAATCTGTTTCATAAAATTGTTGATAATATCGCAGAAGACTCTTGTTAGTTACTGCAGTTTTTTCGTAGCGATTTCTAAATTCCCATTGCACCAAAATAACTAATAAAGACCCCTGCATACTCCAATACGTAAAAGCTCCTCTCAGTCAATGTTGCCTCATTTGAATTTAAATGACAGATATCTTGAATGTGTTGTTGATCATTGACGAAGAAAAAAATAATATATTTCTCTTTACATTCATGTATCACTTATAGTAATATATGCAGAAGTTTAGAAAAAGCGATTTTTTTTTAAAATCGGGTCCATTATTTCTGTTTACCTTGTATAATAAAGATCATAAATCAATGAACACTTTACGCAAGTAACTATACACACGCAAATATTTCTAGATTTAAAGTAGAATTATTACTTATTATACCCTTAATAAGAATTTTAAGAAAATGTGAAACACACACTCTGGTTCTTAAGACAACAACATTAATTTTACCTAACTTTCATGTCTAGTGTTTTTATGATTAAACCTTTAACTTACGATGAGAGTTACGTCGATTATGATTGGATGCTTTTAACAAAAGGGCGTGCCCATCGCTTTAGACTCAAATATACCTTTTTCGTCCGCTCTTTCCCTCATTTCATTCATTATTGCTACAGGTATAATTTTATTTGTTCGCTCTGCCCTTTAAGCAATAAATATTACACTTTAATTCCTTCCCCTTCCCGAGAGCATGGAAAACACAAAAAAGTAACGAATCTCCGTTTAGCTGCTGCTATATGTGAATTTGTGACCCTATTGCTGCAACTTTCATCGAGTATTTGCACTTAATGGTTAGTTTGCGTGCCAATATTTCTGCATCACATTGCATCCATTTGTTAGTCTTCTTCCTGTGAAAAATGGATGTAACACCATCATTTTCCGGAAATACGCTGAATTTTCTTTTTTCCTCCTCTCTTGTTGACTCATCTGACAAAAGCTTAGGAACTACAGGTTTTTTCATTAGAAATTAGTAGCTATTAGCAATAAGTAGTTATTCTATATTGTGAATAGTCATACCAGGGAGACATATTTACATTTGTACTATTTTTTATGGGTTTATTTTCTTTTTTTAAACTTTAATCATTGAAAATGAATGTAATGCAGTTAAAGTTAACTCATGTTTACTAGGTGATAAGTTAAAAAGAAAACTTATTGCAAGTTGACTTTTTATGTGATGTATAAGTAAACCCTACTAAAAATAAGGTTTGGTAATCCTTCTGAGTTAAAACTATAACCTGTACTCTGGAAACTTTATGAACCTGAATACCAGGGTAATCCACAACGCAGCATTTCTCAATCGGTGCGGTGCGCACCACTAGATGGACGTGATAACTCTACGAGGGGGGCGGGAGCGTATTGAAAAGTCTAAAACTGAAGAATATTTTTAAAAAATTATTAATTTACTGAAAGTAAACAAACAAAATACATTCTAACATAATAAATTTAGAAAAATTAACATTTACTCTGATATAATACACTTATAAATGTATCATACTGAATACCAGGGTAATCCACAACGCAGTCAATTTTATAATTATTTTCACTGAAGAATATTTTTAAAAATTAAAACTAAGTTAAAAACAAGTTTAATGGACAGTGACTAACTCTACGAGGGGGCGGGAGCGTATTGAAAAGTCTAAAACTGAAGAATATTTTTTTTTAAAATTATATCTAACATAATAAAAACATAATGTGTATTTTGAAAATAACTTATTTGATAATTTGTAAGGTTTATAAATAATTCCTTAACTGCCGATTTAAAGTTGTGCGATTTGAATATTTTAAAAATTATTTTTCACAAAACTAAGTTAAAAATTCTCAGACTCGCCTCCGTTTTCTTATTTGATAATTTGTAGGCGCGCGTATGTTATGCATTGGGGGAGGGGAGAGTAAAAATAATAAATAAAACGAAATCATCTGCTATAAGTAAATCCTTTGAAAACTCTGTCAACGTGCTTTTATTGTATTCCAAAGCCTTTGGAATATTTTTATGGATAGCAGAGCACAGAAAAGATCGTACTGCCGGTGGCGAGTGAGTGAATATTAAGGTCGCACTATGTTCAGCTACACGAGGGCTTTTGGCGACGGACCACATAATTTTGAACCATGGTCAAGTGACGTGGACGACACCTGAGATGCCACCTCCTAACTACCACACCAACGAGAGGATATACGACGGTGGCAGTTAAGAGGTTATAGTCGTAAAGTAGCTTTATCGTTAAAGTAAAATATTATTGCGTATAATGCATTGTTCTTTGTATGGAGGGGGTGGGCTCGAGGAAAATTATGATCGAATATTGGGTAAAAAACATTGAAAGTTTGAGAGGCACTGTCACAATGTAAGCTTCCGACATTGCCAGAAGATGCCGCAGTAAAAGATACAATAAGGCATAACCTGGGTTCATTATGAACGTGGATATCATATGAGTCATTTGTAACTTTTTGTTTGTTTACATTAATGGCATTATAGCATGCGGAAATGTCAGTTTTTATATATTTTAATGACAGCGAAATAAAGTACACAAGGTGGTTTTTGAACGCAAAGAAAGTAGTGGCAATGAAATCCACAGTCATCTCAATTGTGACAGTCCTTTCTGCATGATCTCCCTTTGACAATTACTAAGCACAAAAGCTTGCCATATCCTTTCTGCTCATGACACTGGATTTGATAAACTTTTCCTGTGGTATAACAAATGTTACAACTGTGGTGGCTATTACGTTAAAATTTAGCTTAAATAAAAATGCATTTTTAGCAATAAATCTTTTTGAATAATTATGTTATGTTTTTTAATGGGATATGGAAAACTTACTAAACGAATGGCCATCGTATTAAGTTATATCTTTACAGTTTAAAAGTTTGCATATCTATCCGCAATTAATCACTGCTAAGATAAACAAATCTACAAAACTCAAATAGAGTTATAATTATGATTACCTAAAAATGAGACAAAAGTTATTTCGATCCCTTTTTTTTATGATAGTGTTTTTTTTAAAAGTTAAGACTTTTAGAATAAATATAATAAGGGTTTTTTTGCATGCATTCTTCTGTTCAGAATATTTTAAAATCAGTTTTGTATTTTATGAGTATAATACATTTTATAGAGATATGTCTAGAATATGCATGCATATGTTTTTTACTGAAAAGCAAGTATGCTAGTATTTTATCTTAATTATAACATTATATCAAATAACGATTTGTGAGAGGTTTTCATCTTTTTCTTGGGCACCTAGATATGTGAGATGTAGGAAAGAAACTCTCGCTATGATCCAATCAATCTATTTATTGGAAACACAATAAATAGACACAAATTCAATTAATAAGAGTAAGAGAATGCCTCGGTGGTAACCGCGGAAGTGGAACAACGACGATAATACAAGAGAGATTAGGATACTATCAAACTCAATCCTTACTTTATATAGGATCTAATATATCATCCAATTTAATCTAATATCAATTCAATTTCAGTGAACAATCGTCACTTTAAAGCGTTCTCCCAATAAGTATTATTCACAATAATTCAATAATGATACCTGTCAGTAACGATCTTATCTGATTTCTGATTTATCTCCTCTCCAAATCTCTATTTTATCAAGAAAATTTCGTCTATATGTAGTAAACTTAATTTGCATATCACAATTTTCTTCTTCCGAAGAGTTGGTTGTAAATAACGCGAATTGATAGCCCTAAGATTTCTCAAGAGGATTAGCAGAAGGATCACGAATAGGTCCGTAACAGGTTGACAAGCATGTTGTTAAGAATCAAAATTTATCAAAACATGAGATGTAATTAATCTTAAAAAAGTCAAACTAAAATATATCATATCAAACTTAGAAAACATTATATACAAATTTCATCTTAAAAAATAATAAAACCAATCGCTTATATACTTTATAATTTAGAGAAGAAAAATAAATCAAAAACTGATATAAAATCTTATTATTATGTATCTTAGAGTGCGAATCTTCGATGTAGAAATATATATTTCCCTGCAGATAGAGCGTCTACCATCGTTTATCAAAGGAATCTGTTTTTTACCTTCATGGAAATACGAGACGAACGTGTCCTGAGGAAATAAGAGATTCTGTCATTCATCAATAAAGATCACGTCTTATATTCAAAAAAAACTTTTACCCAGTTGACTGAGCTTACTTTTTTTCTGGAAAAGGATAAAGTTTGAAGATATAGATGTTACTTTTATAGCAACGATAAGGGAGATTTTAAGAAAGCTGAAAAATGTTATGTGTATTTTAGGACTCTATCGACAGCACATAAAAATGAATCATAATTCTATTTTATTTTTTTAAAATCGGTACGCATTTTTTTTCTACACGTTTAGTACTTCAGATTATAGTCTAAATTAAATCATAAATACACGATAAGGAACATCAAAATGTAAATAGATCTTTTTAGTTTCAGCTTCAAGAAGCTGTTTCACCTCTAGATGGTTAGAAGAATTGACACCAGTTTGAAATTGAAACAAAATTAAAAGCATACTCTCTAAAATAAAGAAATATTGGATAAGACATAGTTTTAAACTGTCAGATAAATTAAACTAACATTTTGTACAGCTATACCTAGGGGTACACGTGGAGCACTTAATCTATCAGGCCTTGATTTCCTGTCTAAGTGTGTTAAAGATTCCTGAAAAAAGATAACCTACGTCATAAGAGTTTGAAAAGATAGTAATTAAATTGTTGAAGTAGTAAATATTGGTTAAATTTACATCAAAAATAAAATCAATTAAATTAACCTTATAAGTTATCAAGGAAACGTATTAATAATTAAAGATTTTATTTCGTCAGAGAGAAGTCTAATACTATGTCTTTTTCTCATGCAAAAGGAGCCGAAGAAAGAATGTCTTATCAATGGGGAAGTCAGTTTATCATGCCTGAGTTTGTACGAGAAATTCAAGTGATAGACGCACTATATTTCATATAGTTAAAGCACATATGAAGTTCTGTTATCTTAGTATCCCAATCATATTGAATATGCAATATATGGATTTTATTAATTATTAATAACACAACTTTTAATAAGATTGCAAGTCAATTTGGAAAACTTCCAACGATAAACTACTCAGCTGTGTCAATTTTCCAATGTAAATACGATACAACATATGAAGAGAAGAAAAAAAATAAATATATAAAACAAAATTTAAATTTAAATAAATATAATTTAAGTCAGAAATTGTATTTCTTCCACGTGACTTTTTTCAGTACATTAAAAACAAATATTTTCTTATTCACAGACTATGAATTATGCTATAATTAAGGTCCACATTTATATATATATATGGAATATTCTTTTTAGAAAAGAAAAAAAAAGCTTCATAACTACTTATAGTGAAATACTTGATATAATGGGTAAGTAAAGATGTAAAAATTATAGGATATAATATTAGATTATATTTCTTAGACAAACAACAATTTTAGGTAATGATATTCGTAGAATACTTATATAATATAATATCCGAAGTTAGGCTAAGATATTAAAATAAAGTTGTGTTTTAACAGAAATATAATTACAAACATACGGAAGAAAAACGTTTAATTTCTTTTTGATTTCAAAATTATTCTTACATTTTAACTTATTGTTATTATTTGAGTTTTAAGAAAAGTATTCTTTACCAATAGGTATTTTTAAATTTAAAAAAAATATATATCATATGAAACTATTTAATTTGGCATTGCTAAATATCCATTGATAATATTAGGGAAAATTAAGTGAAGAGGCTCACATGAATATAAAATACCAGATGGTAGTTTTTTCACCAAAAAGTCCTACTTATCTGTCATATTGAATGGACATGAGTACAGGACATAAACTCGGAATGCAGCTTATTCACAAGAATGTAGGTATTATACTTGGATATTTGGACGCCCGTTGAAATAGTGTATCACCCATTTGAAGAAGGGCGTAGTATTTTAAGAAAACAATTCAATTCTTACAATACCATAACTGTCATTCCCCACTTTGCTTGGTAGTATATTGTAAGACTAAATGAGCTCCCTTTCGGCCCACTATTTTTGCTTTTCCCAGTTTGTCATCGCGCTGTGGGCATGCTGTCATGATTTTAGATACCGTACCTATAGAAACGCCAAAACAGTTGGGATGTTTCGGTCACCCTTGCTTGAGCTCAACGAGCTCCTTCAATTTATCCTCTTTGAAAATCTAAGAGGTCTGAGATTTTATGCTTTTGAAAAAATTCTCAGACTTAGAGAACTTCAATAAAGCTACCAAACACTACTATAATATAAGCATGTCTAGTTATAAAAGAACTGTAAGCTATTATTAATTTTTACTGTTTAAGAAGCGCACTCAAAAATTTCACTTTTATTCGCAGGCATTTACATTAGTTTGATAGCCACCTGCATATATATACATCAGGATATTCAAACTGTGAAATAAGACTTATTACATATTTGCAAATGTTTAAAGATTTGATCTAAAAAACAGGAGTGTTCAATAATCCAGAAAATAAAATTATTAACAAGCAAGATCACAAGACGAATATACGAGTATAAAAAACCCGTTAACTTGGATTCAAAAATCCTTTAAGAATAACATTATTTTATTATTTGTATTACTTTTTAAATAAAAATCCAAATACATTTTTATACTTTTTTTTTTACAAAAAATACAAATTGAGTTTTTGCCGAAGAATTTATATCTAACAAATATCTAAAAATAAACATTCAAAATGAAATTTGAAGGAAAATAAGAATATTCAAATGCTTTTTCTTTGTAAAGAATCCATAAAAACGTGATGTACTTTTCACAGATAAATATGCTTTTCAAAGAATAAATCCTGAAAATTAAATTAAACCTAAAAATTTGAAAGAAATTCAAACTCATCTTAGGTACCAATATAACTTTATCTTGTTTATAAAATACTGTTGTAAAAAACCCTAGTGAAATGATTAAGTTTTTAAACCACACGATTCATAATTTAAATATTTTGAAACGTAATTTCAAAAGAAAATAAATGATTTACATAAGACTCAAAATTGAATTTCCATTTCATCGCCAATCATTACGCTGTGGGGTCCATTTAATACACAAGTCAATTTATTTGCTTTTTAAAGCAAAACGTAAGTTTCCTGGAAGAAATCATTTTTACTTTTATTGAAAAAAAGTATTTTTATGATACATTCTTATCACAATAAAATATACACTAAAAAGTTTTAAGCAAAGACATTCAAAATGTATTATTTTTCATAATAAAATGTATTTTTTGACGCAATGTCTGTGATCTTATTGTATACTCAATAATAGAAAAATAAATAACAAGAGTAGGCTTTTTTACATCACAATTAAAGTAGGATACAAAGAAACTCTCATTCAAAAGGTAGAATTTGAGTGTAAGTGTTTAATAATTAAACGAATTTGGAAATTCATTCCATGTTTAAAATGAACTTATACTTAAAAATTGCAAAACGTTACTGAATTTGATTTTTGCAAATCTTTCAACAAATCATATTGTAACATCGTGATAGCTAACAAACAATAAATTGCCACAGCCTAATTTGAAAATAAAAGGTTTGTTTATTTGCTCAACAAATTGTTATTGAAGAAATAAGTTACAGTTTATACGCCAAGCCGATGCATTAAGTCTATGTCACTCTAATTCTCTAACGCCACCGGCGTTCATCGTCTTTCCTTTCATTCTATCCAGAGTTCTCCTTTTTCTTTAGCGTTTTCCTCGAGTTCTCTTGATCCAAGGCAGGGCTCTTCTCTCGTCTCCTGAAAAAAAACCCCTTTTAAACACCAGAGGCGGGTTCACGACATGCCCCTCGTCTAATCTGATTGACAGGCCACAAAAGTCTCTCTTGGCCTCCCTAGTCCTATTTGTGCGTAGCACACAAATACACACGCTGGCCTTCTAGACCAAGGCACCATAATTTCTTGTCCAACATCTGGGCACACTTGTCCATCACACCACATGTTGTCTATTATCCCATTCTCTCTAAACTGGCCGAGGTGACAGGATTCTTTCTAGACAGGCTTTGCCTATTGTCAATGGGGTGCCGGGTTTCCTTTAACATTATGGCTACCAGTCTGGGTGTCAGCACTCCCCCTATGTCGAACAATAAACAATGGCCCCATGGTCACGTGCACTTGTCTCATAACACCTGGTTGGAGCCATAATACTTAGTATGAATGGAGGGGTGTGGGTTCACAACAATCGAAGACGTCACACTTGTCATTTAACATCTGGTGGAAGTCATAAAACTTATCGTGAATTGAAGGATGGGGGTTCACAACAATCGCGAAGACGTCACAGTATAAATTTTTCTTGTATAAAGAAAGCGTTACATTCAATTACTACTATTAGTTCACTCTATCTATCCATATTTATTTAAATACATATTTTGTTTAAATTTTCAATCTTTAATAAATATTTTTTTATTTATCCATTGAAATTCAAATGCATCTTTTTAAACTTGTAGTGGATGACACTTGGTGTTAATTAAGGCTTTTCAAATATTAATTCATTAATCAAATTTTATTTTTTAATTTTAAATTTATTCGGCGTTATTTCTGATGAAGTTAAAACTAGCTCCAACAGATGGCACCAGAAAGTTTTTATAACGAATGTTTTCTTGACTTTAAATATATTTTTTAAACTTGTAGTGGAAGACACTTTATGCTGATACTGTTTTTTTCAAATATTAATTCATGAATTAAATTTAATTAATGAAAATAAAATAATTTATAGTTGACCTAAGTAGAAAATGATTTTTTTATATTGTTTAGTTACCATTAAAAACTAATCTAAACATAGTATGTTTAGGTAAAGTGTGAAATAAATATGAATCTAATGTTATAAAGTATGAAACACACTCAAATATTGCATTTTGAAACGGAATAAATACTATATTTAGATATTTTTATCAGTATAAAATAACTCTTTTTTGCATGATTTTTTAATTTTTTTTGTAAGATAACTAAAGGTGATATAATTCAAGATCTAGATCAGTGTTTCCCAAATTTTATACATATGTGTACTCTTTCTATTTCTATGATTTTCGTAACGCTAAGTACCCCTAATAAAACGAAAGGATACATTTTAATAATAATCAAAATCGCTTTATTTATTATTGAGACATACACACAAAATAAAAAAAAAAGATAAATAAAATTATTTTAATAAAATATAAATAAAAGTTATATTATAAATATACCATTTATTTTGTATTAATGAGAACGATAAGATTATTTGTGGTGAGATGACAGATGTCATAATTTGATTCCCTAATTGTTAATTTAGATCTAAAAAATGGTTCTCTCCAAAACCAGTTGCGTGATCCTTTATTTAGATTTAATCTCCAGAAATGCTGAAAAACAACTTTACATAAATATGAAGTTGAAAAAGGCAAGATGTATTTCAGAATATCTTCTGTTAAAACCGGATACACATGTTGCATTTATAACCAGAGAGAGAATAATGTTAAAATTTTCTCTTTAGATTTATTTTTCCAGAATCCGTCTGAAGCCAATTCCAACAATTGCTTTTCTTCCACAAGTGACAATCTTATAGCATGGAAGTTGGGTTAATGTTAAACGCATATCTTATTTAAGCAATATTTTTGTTGATGTCTGGGAAAAAGTTTTTCAAGCCCCCGTGCAAACTCTGCAAATGTTGTGTTATGCATTTCAGAGTGTCGTCATCAGTTCACAAATCTGTCTTGACTTGACCCGTGAGAGCGTAGAATTAGGCACAATGAATATCCCCTACAAACTTTTTCTGTACCCCTGGAGTGTACGTGTACCCCATTTTGAGAAACACTGCTCTAGATTGAAGGAAAATGTTTGAAAAAAACCTAGTATAAATATATAAAGTAAAATGTTTAAAAAAAACGTGTTAGAGAAATATATCCATCATCTTGTAAAATTAACATGTTTCCAGTACGAAATAAATAAAACAATAATATATCTATGTGCCATTTTTATTTCTCATGATAATTAAAAAACAATTATTGTAATTATTATTCTAATTCCATCTGCATCGTAGCACTCGCCGCCAGAAATTTCGTCATCCATGCCATCTTCTAATAGCCAACCATCTCACAACTGATACAATTAAGTTTCAATATGTTCCCCTTTCTCTCTTCTAAATTTACCTATAAAAAAAAAAAATGAGCAAATTGTAAAAGACATTTTAAGCCTAAGTTAGAAGTAAAGCAACTACAAAGTGATGTAAATTTCTGCTGCAGAGTTTGGGAAGATTATTTTGTGTATTTGATATAAATTGCTCAGAAAGTAATAGAAACACAAAAAACACCTTTTTTTCACTCATTACATTTTCTATAAGGAAACGAAATCTCAGATTAATTATAAGATAATATTCAAGAAATTTCACACTTTTCTTCAAACCACAACTAACAGCGGAAATGACAAGTTGAAACCAGCTATAATGATTGAGACATTTGATTATTTTTACAGCTACGTTCCTTATTAGGCAATAATTGTGAAAATGCCCAGTGGCTGAGTGGTTAGTGAATCACGCTTCCACACCAAAGGTCCGAGGTTCAACCCCGGGCTGGGCAAGGTTGACTCAGCCTTTAATATCTGTGGTCTACAAAAGAGTACCAAGCTTGCTTGGGAACTTAACACTGGGGGTTTCACGGCAGACTGGCAATCTGACCGAAACATCTGCTTATGCACCTCAGAGCCCAAGGTCACGTATACTAAGATGGGCACAGTAAACTTTAGTCCTCTTGGGCTGTTGCGCCGCTGAGTTAAGTTAAATTTTATGATGGAAATTGCTTTCTTTATGCAAAAAAAGTCGTTAATATTTTAATTAAAAAAACATTTTTTTTAAAAAATTAGATCAATTTTTTATAAAAATTTCAGACTAGAAAATTAAATAAACATAGAATTTTTAAGCCGTATTCTTTATATGCATTGGACATTGTGTTGGTAACCTGCACATTTATTAAAACTTCTATTTTCAAGTTTTTTTTTTTGTGTGTTTATAGTGACATCATACTAACTAACATTTAAAACAATATTTAAACATAAAAAAAACCAAAGATATTTTAATATTATTATAATTTCTATTATTTTATATTTAAAAATATTAAATAATATAAATAAGTTATTATTTTAACATATCTCAAAGAAAAAGATTGAAACAATTCATTATTAAAAATTCAAAAAAACAAAACAACAACAATTAATTATATCTCACAGCTTTCTTAAGTAGAAGAATTGAAAATATAGGTCTTTTATATATTTAGAAAACACTCTTTATTCCTTTTCATGATAATAAATACGTATTCTTTAATTGTGTTTTTTCCATATATGGATCGAAATTAAATTAAATGTTAATGTCTAAAGTAAAGTTCAATCGCGGAATACTAGTCCGGTAGGAAGATAACAACTCACTATACATAACGAATCCAAGTGGTCCTATGCTTGATTCGCTAACTGAATAGCTGGGTTAACAAAATAATTTTTTTTAAGTACTCCATTTTTACATTAACAATTTGTTAGCCGATGACATATAAGTACATATTTTTATTTCAAAATTTAGTAGCCATTGGCATAGAAATACGTCATTGCATTTCTATTATCGAGTATCCATTGGCGTAGTTATCCGCCATGTGATTTTCATTGTCGAGTGTGTTTCCATGAACATGAACCCCCCCCCAAAAAAAAAATAATAAACGTCATTTAATTTCTGTTTTCGAGTAGTTAACGTACTTACTACAATCTTACTAGTTTTTCTACAAGTTTGCTATCGAAATATTTATGCAAAAATTAATTTATATTTAACCTTTGCTTTTACATTTGATACTGAAAGTAAATCCGTTAATGGTGGCATGCTTGTCAATAAATAAGTCGCAGCTGACAGTAGGTTAGTTATTTTACATACTGATAGCGATTATTCAGATTTTTCCTCTACAAAAATGAGAAAAATGTTAATTGCAAGGTATGTGACTAGCTTTGAAGCTCTTTTTATGAAATATATAATTTTTCAACTAAATAAACTCTTTTTTATTTGAAACAGGGCATATAAAAATAGAAATTTAAGTACAATGTCCACAAAATTAAAAGTAATTTTGGATATATTGCGAATTCTGCGCAAAATTTTAGTGAAAGAGAGCAGTTACGGTAAGCCCTGTATTGAAAGTTCTAATTAATATATTTGAATAACATTTATACAGTACATAAATAACATCATTATCTGTGCTTAGAGCACTCACATTTATAATACTTTTGACATTTTTTGAACAACGTTATTTTTATGCAAGAACTCAGTTTTTTACACAAAAACAAATGTTATTTTCTCACATAAAGTGCAATAAAATACATAAATATATACACAGAGATTAGATTATAATCTAAACTGGAGATAAAACTAAATAAAACATTTTATGAAACTTTCAATTCAATATCTTTAAAAGAAATCCTGCAATGAACTTTACCATGCAGCACAAAATTGAAAAACATACTTTTTCAGAATATACGTTTAAAGATATTAATACAGTATAAAAAAATTCTACTAACTGTATATTTTTAAACTCGCCATATTTATAGGTCAATATCTCTTTAGCTTGCTTCATGTTTAACTAATTTAGACTTTTTCTTAACCTTTTGCTGTTTTCTGGAGAGTTTTATAGAATATAACAGTTGTAGTTTTTAGTGAAATTTTGATGAAAAATTGCACCTACACAAAATTCTAATAAATGTATTCACATAATATTTATACAGTTCGTGAATAATATCTTTATATGTGTTAGGAATTACAAGATTAGTAAAACCTCTGAAAGTTTTTTAAATATGCCAAATTTTATGCAAAAACACGATTTTTTTAAAATAATGTATGTTTTTTTGTTCATAGAAAAGCAATAACGTACATAAATATATACCCAGAGATAAGATTTTGATTCATAACACAGATATAACTAAATAAAATATCTGAAAATTTCAATTAAATATCTTAAAAAAATAGTTTGTGGTACTAATAACATACGGTTTTGTAAACTCCATTTCTTGTTTACTAGTTAGGCTATAACTTTGCTTCTAAATATCATATAAATAAAAATATAATATTTTTTTTGAATCTTAAATGTATGGGCTATAAAATAAATGCATAAAATAACTTTCAAAATGTTTCACTAAAACGGCGAATTTTGGGTAGTCACATGTATTAAGCGAATTGAATGCGAGTGGTATTTGAAGTTTTTATGAAGTTTATTTATATATTATTTTGACAAATAAGATTCAGGAATTGGATCTTGATTTAGTAAAGATTACCTAAAAAATGATAATTAGATAAAATGTGAGACAAATTACCGTATAATAAGGTTTGAGCAAATAAAAAGTGAACACATGCGATTGCGTCAGTTTGAGTGCAGCTATTGCAGAGTCACCAACCAGGAACGCGAAGGATGATAGGAAGTAGATAAACGCATATGATGTTTAACAGTGAAACTTGTTAGTGGTAGACAAAATAAATCGAAAATAAAGTCGTGCCATATAAAAATGCGTTCAAAAACGATCTATGTTCAGTAGTGCGGTTTCCGATTTCAGGAGGCGAGTTTAATGCGGATTTTTATCGTCGAATAGTGACAGTCTATGTCGAGTATTGTTTAGATCGAAATTATTGGAACAGTTCATGTAAATGTTTTCGAGAAGGACAGCAAACGATATAAAATCTCCATGAAAACCTCTGTTACTCGCCTTCTGTGAAAAAGAAGAAACTTTAAATAAAACTGTGGGAAAGGTTAGAATACCCACCGTTTAGTCTTAAATTGTTACCCTGTGGCTTCTAGGTCCTTAGGCCACTTAAAACAGTTTTATGTTTCTATTTTGACGATAAAGAGAAGGAAAATGGGCAGGATTTCCTAGAGACTCAACCACGTTCTTTCTAGAAAGAAGAAATATACCTGCTTCCAAAACGATGTGACTTGTGCTACAATCTTCAGAGCGATTTCTTTTGTTTTCTATCAAAATCTTTCTTTTTATAGAACATATCCTCTTTTCTTTCGTGCAACCCTCATATATTACGATAGTTTGAACTGGAAGATATTGCAAAACAGTTTGTTAATTTGTGGTTGTCATTCACAAAAAAAACAAAAAAACAAAAAAAAAAAAAAAACAAACTTAGTGGATATATATATATATTGGGTGTTAAGACAGAAATGACAAATACGTTGTTGTAACCAATCTAATAATGGATGGCTAGATGTTGAAAGCATAAATTAAATATTCATTCAACGTTAAATTGTAAGGACTAACAGTAAAATGCGTCGTATAATGTAAACCTGAATTCTTAATCTTAATTTTTAGGTGTTTTCGCCGTATAACGGCCATTCGACTTTTTACGAATAACTTAAAAGTAGCATGCATTATCCTTATGTTTTGGAGTATATTATTTGTGGAGTTAATTATTATCCCAGGCTTAAAAAAATAGTATGTGACTAATCAATACGGAACATTTCCACTAATATTCTTAGGCGTATTTGGGGATTGTAAGTTCGCGTATATTTCCAATCACTTCTAAAAGAAGATGGGATATGTAAAGCAGATAAAGTATTTTAGGAGAGCGTTGTAAGTTAGCGGAGATGTGTGTGTGTGTGAAGGCTATTGAGCCAAGAGCGGTGGTGACGAAGTTAATAGGATTGAATTGGATTACTACAGTGGAACATTGCTGTTATTATTATTCCAGCGAAGGAACATTAGGAGGTTAATATACCTCACGAGATCATAAGTACTACCAGGTGATATATTCTAGTTTAATATCGCTTACCACAAGCGTTAGTTTAATAAAATTAGTTTAAGTTATTGAAAGCTAATAATTCACGTTGCGTGCATTTCTCAGGCCTCCTATTCTGGTAAACCTTTTTGATATTGCGCGTAGTTATTGATTAATTTCATATTTCATAATTCAATTTAATTTTAAAGGTAAATCCGTTTTTGACGTAGACATATAGCTTACTATTTGTTATTAGAATTTTGATGCTTGAACCAAGTGAATAAATATAAGTTATTATTATACAAATGGCGTCTGGTCATTCTTTCCCTCAAATTAATCTTAGTGCCCAGGGTGGAGCCCAGGGGGATTCCCACAAGTATACCTCTAGAGTTACAATTCTGTAAGTTTTCTTAAGGTATGTCATTTCTTTTAAATAAACAGTAATTCGATATATATGGAAGTCATATATTTCTTCTGCTCATTTCCATTAAAGGGAAATACTATTTTGTGAAGAATAGTTAAAAACTCTTGTCTGGTAAAATTGTAGTACACTATTAATTTGGCAAAATATAAAAAATAAGTTTTATAAAACATATTCTTACTTTCCGTTTGTATAAAATTATTACAGCGTTTCTTTTACTGGAATATTATTCATTGAGTTAGAGTTCTTAAATTAATGTTTTTCTCGTTAATATATTATTTTATTATTTCACGTTTTCCTTCAGACAGCTCAGTCAAACCTAAGAAAAGTTAATCAAATTCTTCAAAAAAGTTAATTTTCGCAAAGTTTTTCTCAAATCTCTTTTTAATAGAAATATGCTTATTTCCTTTTATTAGATTTGGTTGATTGTTCACTTTATTTTCTCAGTGAAAGGAATGAAAAATTACGTTAAAACAAAAGTTTTTCAATTTGGGTTTTCGAAAAAAAAATCAGTCAAAAATATTTCATCTCTACTAATATTATGAAATGCTTGCACGAGGAGATTATTAATATGTATTGATCAACAATACATTTTTTCTAACATATACTTAAATTGTTTTCCATAATAGCTTTAAGCTGCAAAAATTCTCCATTATATTAAATCACATTGAAAATTCTATGCAACGATCTATTTTATTAGACAGCTTAATAATGTTATTAAATTAGGCACCCTTGTACAATTAACC
Source organism: Trichonephila clavipes (assembly GCA_019973935.1). Classification (NCBI taxonomy): domain Eukaryota; kingdom Metazoa; phylum Arthropoda; class Arachnida; order Araneae; family Nephilidae; genus Trichonephila; species Trichonephila clavipes. The sequence goes on from BMAU01019565.1 coordinate 74,239, forward strand.
ATAACTATAAATAACAAATATGTATACTTTCATGTCAGTTAGATCTATATCTATGGATGGTAAATGACATTTCTCTAATTTTCAAATTACAAAATTACAATTGTACTTGAAAGTAAATGTTCAGATCCTTAAATAATATTTGAAAAGATAATTTTTACAACTTACTACTTTTCAATCTTGTATTGTAAAATCGCTTGTTAATTTTTGTATATTTATTAATTGTATTTTATTATGGAATAAAAAAAACTTAATAAAAATATTTTTTAAAGTTGAAGACTGAGCAGATTATTGTATTTATTAATTTTTCTTAAGGTAATTGATTGTTGCAAGCTTCCGAAAGCCTAAGAGCTACCAGTATAGTTTTATCTCCTTTACTTAACCCACAATCATTCGCGTGGGGTGTTCTGTACACCTCAGCAACAAGAAAATCCTACCAGGATTTTAAAAAAGAATGCGCAGAACCACGAATTTTTCTGTAGCTGCACATTTTAGGTTATTGAACCTTCAGGCCTGATGCAATCCCTCTTTCTCGAATGATTGCAATGTAATGACCTTCAAAAGTTTATCTGGGAAGCTGAGAACTCCCACAAGAAGTTGAGTATATGTATACAGTCTGCTCTGAATGTTAAGAAAATGATTAAAATATTATTTTTCTACTTTCTACTATCATTGTCTCATTAACTATAAAGTATATTTACTACTTGTATATACGTTGTACTGGTTTACGTAAAAATATAAAATTATGTGTTTTAAAATGAAAATTTTGTATGTTTAGTTTAAATTAATGTTAGTCACATTTGCATGCAATAAATTTAATAATTCATTTTGTATAACACAGAAATCATCTCGTACTTTATAAATATGTATCATAATGACTTAATTTTATTTTCATAATTAAATACACGTGTTAAAAGTTTGGGGGTGTTCTCTACACCCCGTGAGTAACGACGGTAGCAAAAACAGGCGCGAGTGACCGCGGGTTAAGAAGATGCCTAACCAGCAGTCCACAGTCCTGTACTCGTTTGTTGTTTGTGAAGAAATATTAAGATCTGGAATTGCATGTGACAATTAGGAGTGAAAACTAGTGTACAATTTCTCATACACTCTAATAAATATAAGGGTTGCTCAAAAGAAAAGTGGATAGTTTCAATAAAAATAATGGTTTTACTGGGAATCAAAAGAAATCGCTCTAAGGGTTGTAACACAGGTCATATCGCTTCGACAGCAAGTCTACGGTTTCATTCTAGAAAGAACGTGGTTGATACTTGAAGAAATCATGCCCATCTTCCTTCATTTCATAGTCCAAACAGAAACATAAAACTGTTTATGTGGTCTAAAGGCCTAGAAGTCATAGGGTGAAAAATTCGGACTGTACGATGAATGTTATAACATTTCCAAACGGATATTTTTAATGTTGACTTGGTTTCACGGGAGACGTGTAGTGGACATTATCATGGTGATCCGATATTGTTTGCTGCACTTCTTGAAAACTTTTACACCGACCGTTCCGAGACTTTATCAATGCTCCCCATAGACTGCCACTATTCGTTGATATATTTCCCCATTAAACTCACCTCTTTCAAATAGAAACCGTACTACTACATGTTTCTCCTATCTGGAAGCATCCTTATATAGCTGGACTTTACTTAATGTCGATTAATTTATTCTTCCACTAACAAGTTTCCCTGTTAAACATCGTATGCGGTGTACACTTCCAAGTGATCTTCGTACCCTATTTCGTTGGCTCTTCTATAGCTGCCCTCATTTTGACGCAATATCATATGTCCACTTTTCACTTGGGCAAACCTTATATGTACTCGCTTCGTTCACGCATTCTCTGTAGTTTGTAAGTATCTACACCTAGGCTGGCAACTTAAATGACCTCGCGGTTCCCTTCGGAAAAACATTATAATTCCGAGGGTTTCAAGTCGGAACCAATGTTCATTTAAAAAAAACAGTTTTTATTCAGCGAGCTATCTTCATATATACTGTCGCTGAGGTAAAAATAACGCTAAAGTGAAATTTAAGTGTTTTTACCGCCTAAGCCCAGATGTGTGAAGCATCTCTTATTTTATGAGTTGTTCTTGAAAGGTAATACTGACATATAGGACTATTAAATATCAATATCTGGTATTAGAAATTGAAAATGTAAAACAGAATGACATGTTTTTACTGTTTTTATGGTTTTTTATGTATGCACAAACATAGATAAATTTAATAATAATGCAGTGATCAAGTAATGTTTAGTTTAGTTAATTACTGAAGTATGTGTTTCTCAAAACTTTCACTTAGTTTTTACACGTCGATCTCAATGGATGTATTTGCGTATCGTAATTGCTGTTGCAGGTTTTTGTCTATTTAGATTTGAAAGCGCGATTTATGTTTAATAAATTTCATGTTCGAAAAAAAGATTCAAAGCAACAGAAGTAACATGATAAAATAGGAACAGTTTAGGGATTCGTTTGTTAAAAAAAACACTAAAAACAAAAACGTTGTACAAAATAGTCTTATTTTGTAAAGTTGTAAGGTATCGAGTGAGCCACATGGGGTTCTGAGCCACTGGTTTTCCTCCCCCAATCTAAACATATCTCAAGTTTTATTGTTTTTAATCAGTTCACTTACATTTAGGTCTGAAAAAAGGATGTAGAAATGACACTCTTATCATTATTAAAGCAGAAATTACTTTTATGTAATTTACATATTCGCGAAGTTGTTTGTGAGTGTCACGAGTTGTAATTAATACGACGGATCATGTCTTTCGATATATTTGTTTAATATAAATTTAAGAACAAAAAACACAACTAAACAATTAATTTACAATGATTGAGGGAAACAGTTCTTACTCACTACCGATTATTCCAACGGTCATTCAACTTCCAGCAAATGTCTCATATGGACGGTAGAAGGGAACGCGGGTATCAACAGAAATATTTAAAAAAAAAGAAAAAGCAAGGATTGAGAGACGGCACATGAATAGTGTATTTAAACTTCACCAAATAGGAAGTGGTTTAGTTATATACTATTATGAAAAATTAAATCTTATATACATTTAAATATTCTTAGTTTTAATACTCCTCGTAATACTGAAAGTTTCCAGTCGGTTGTACACAGGTATAGGACTAAATAATAGAAGCACCTGTTACAAATGAAATGTTTTTATTGGTATGGTGTTGGACCACCTTTGGCTGGATGAGCGCTTGTATTTGACGTGGGATTGACAAAGAAAGGTCTTGAACAAACTTCATTGGACTTTATTCCCATTCCTTGTGCAGTGCTGCCTCGAGTTCAGGTAGTGCGCTTGGAGGAGGAAACCGAGCATAAACTTGGTTCTCTAAGAAATCCTTCAATCATTAAATGATGTTCAGATCTAGGGACTGAGGTCACAACGTTAGATGTTACCCTTTATCATGCTCATGTAATCATTTTTGAACTCAGTGAGATGTGTGAACAGGGACATTGTCATCTTGACACAGGACATTGTTCTGTAAAGAGAGTCTGAAGCATAGAGTGAAGATCATCTGCGAGAATTCTTCGATAACGGCAGACTGGGGTCTTCTCCCTCAAGACAACAGAATACCCAATACACAAGAAGATATTACGACCCACACCATCACAGAACCCCTTTCATATTTCGCGTTTGGAACCAGGCAGTCAACATGAAATGCTTCTACCCATGTTGTCTTGACGAACACACGTCCAGTGTTCTGGAATAACGTAAATAAGGATTTATCACACCAGATGATTTGTTCCCATTACAGTTGTGTTCAGTTCAGGTGGGATCGGCAGCACTGTAGTCTCTTCATAGCACTTCATGTTTTAACTAATGGATTTGAATAGTTACACTGTCATGAATGTTTAAATAATGCAGTTATGGTTGAATATTTCTCACAGATACGAGGTTCCGAAGTTGGGTATGCATCTCGGATGTTATATGCCGCGTTGTAGTCTTGCCTTTTTGGAGCGACTATCCTCTTTAATGCCCTATCTATCTCGGTCCTTCAACTTCCGTCTTCGTTAACGTTGTGCTTCACAAAAGATACATTAGCAATGTTTGTGTAGACTGTCATAAACGTTGTGACACAGTGGTTCTTAAAGCTCTCAAAATGATGTCTGTTCTGAACGTTGATGCTCCAACGAGATGAGCTCCAATCACCGTATCTTACTTCGCATTTTGGAGAGGTAGGGTATAATCACGCTTTGCTGAAACAGTTTTCTCATGCAACCCTCATGCAGCCAAATGCTTGATTGTTGCCTTCGCCTTTGTCCCCACTTGTTGGCACAATGTTGCGACACGTTACGGCCGCTTATTGGATGGCTGAAATATGATGCGTTTTTAAATGGATGTTCCTATTAATTTGTTCTATACCTGTATATGTATGTGTGCATATATATGTCGCAGGAAAGAGATTAAATTAGTGATCAAATTCCTAAGCGAGCTAATCAATTCACGGAAGATGTTAAAATAAGAACTCTGTAAGGTGATTTCCCTAAGGAAAGTAAGTGATTTGATCAAATCCCTAACCTGTTTCAGTGAAATTATGAAATAATATTACCATGAAATTGAAAATTTTTATTTAGAATTATATGGTGCACCATTAAAAGTAAAGTTATTAAAACTACAATTAATTTAACTACAAATTATTTATTCGAAATTAATTGACAAAATAATTAGATAATATGGGTGGTATTTCTTTTTTAAAAAATGATATTTGTAGTAGAATTTCAACTTTTTTTTAAAAAAAAATATACATTAATGTATTACCTCAGAAATATCGTGTTTTATTTATAACTCCCTTTTTTATTATTATTTCCCTTTTTAAAACAGCTTTTTTTATTATCAAACAGGTTTGTTTATATCTAGAAAAAGGGTTTGGTCGAATTCCCTAATTTGTTTGTTTACACTTTTCAACTAAAGTTTTATCAAATTTCTAATTTTGAGGTACACAAAAGTGATATAACAATGAAAAGATAATATTACAAATAATATAACTAAATAAAACTAAAAACTGATATTTTGGTTATTTTGGTTCGGTGCTTCTTCTCTCTCTCTCTCTCACTTTAGAAGCCCGGCGTTGACTGGCACGGACGAGGAGAGAGAGAGGAGGTAAAAGGGTGTGGTAACAAAAAAAAACAGAGCTCTACAAATGCTGACTTGTTCGTTTCATCTTTTCACTAAATCAGTTTTGAAATTTGATCAAATCACTTGCTTACATCAGGTAAATAACCTCTAAGAGACGTTATTTTATTATGTTCCGTGAATTGATCTTCTCTCTTAGAGATTTGAGAAAAGCCCTAATTTCATCATTTTCCTATGACATCTATAAAGGTATAGAACTAATAAAATACAATTATATCATATATTTCAGTTCGCTGAAATTTATAGCTAATGAGTTGAATATTTGTAACACATTCATAAAATAAAGTACAAAAATAGCTTCAACTCGCTTATAAAGCATGATTTATAACTAACTTTAAAAGCAAAATACTCGTTATTCGTTATTTTCCATTTATAAATTAATGAAATACGCAATACATTCTGTGCCAAAAGCAAATATTCAGAACATTTTATGTGAAATATTTATCAAATAAATTGTACTTACATTATTAAGGGGAGTTTGAAATATCTTAATATTAATCTTCAACTTATACCTTTGAATTAACTTTGAATTGACACAGGATCTTCTTCTGTGGTGATCACTTCAAAAATAAAAAAAGAAAATTAAGGTCCGGTATGGAAACATTTTAATTTAATATTTGTATGTACATTTATACAAAGCTATGGTGAAATATATTAAATACGGAAAGAGTAAGATCAATATTAACTGTACTGCAGTTTCTTTCTAAATCGAATTAAATTTTTTATAAAAGTCTTTCTTTTTGCCTACTTAATAAAGTTATCAAGTTTTGAAAATAATCAAACATAAATTAATCTTTAATAAAAGCTTTCAAGTTTTATTTCCGGATTTAGGAATGTAAGGAAATTATCTTTGGCAATAAAACAATTGAAATAAGATTTTTATATTTATATCATAATACAGATGATAAAGAGATAAGTATATTGAATAATGAAACTGAGAACTGTGTAGAAGAATATTTTGATAAAAAAGTGTATTTCAGATAGATTTACAGAAAAAAATAGAAATATTTTTCCAGATACTCATAGCAGTTTTACTCTTGAAAATATAAAGCATTTGGAGAACAGTTGACTTCCTTCAGAGCTAATAGAAACGATTCCACAAAGAACGAAAACATAAAATTTTGATGAGCCGTAAAAATACGGTTAGTGGCGACTTTATTACATGGAAGTACGTGAAAAATTCTAGTTGTAAAGTGGTCCTGTAAGATTTACTGAATTTAATGTTTGCTTTTTATTCAAAAGTCAGCAATTTCACATCTTTATGCATGTCCTCAAAGTTCAATACACGTAAAGTTTTCCTGACAAAACGTAAAGACGGAGGAAATAAAAACAGGGGAATTAACTTTTATTTTTATGATAGTCTTCAAAGGGAAAAATCTATCAGTTTTGTCGAACAAAATTACTTTCTACAATAAAATATTATATTGCAAGGTGAAACAAAAGTAAAAGAAAAGCTTCGAATGTAATTTTAAAAGGGTATGGATTTTGGCACACTAGAATATTCAATAGTTCTTCTTTTATATTGAATGAAAAAAAGATATTAAAAATGAAATAAATAAATGAAAAAAAAAAATGCAAGAACTAATACATTTATGTTTTCTACTATCAGTTAGAACCTATTATTAAAAATTGCTAAATAATCGGCGGTTATACATATATTCACACACATTTATGACACAATATGTATGAAAAGTTGTGTATAATTTTTGCTTATTGGAACAATGTAGCAATCAGGCATAGATAGCAAAAGTAAAAATCTTAAAATTGTTTGTTTGCCATATTCTAGCATAATACGGTCTTAGAGAAATAAGCCTAGAATTTTTTTTGAACATAATTATGAAACCTTTAGTTATCTATTATACAACATCAATTGAGGGAACATGAATGCATCCAATGGTTTCAGATAAACCAGATATTAGTTTATATATATATATATATATATATATATATATATATATAGTCTTATTCTCTACAAACAAGAGATAACATCCAACAATCACATTCGAAAAAATACTAAGACAGTAGAAAAATCACACAATGAAGGACACATGAGCAACCGAGATTAAAAATTATAAAATGAATGCTGCAGTATTTTTTTTTTATTTAGTGTGTATTCATTTATATTTTCCACAAATATTTATATCAATATATATTTATGGTTTTGTAAACGTATATATATATATATAGACTTTATATTATTCGATCATAACGTTATACGGTACTGATTTTCCTCTGTTATATTTGGCGGGAAACATAACCAGTTGATACACTCACGAAGTAAGTCTTACTATTTACCTTTTGCATTGACTTTAAATCTATACTCTGAATACTAGTTGGTTATAATTTTATAGTTATATTTTACTTGCATAGTGATTTTATTTGTAATATTTAAATTTCTCCTAATATTATTCTTTCCTTTCCCCTTGGTACTTCGCACAGACAAACTACAGGTGAAGGTTGGCTAGACCTAAAACTTGTTTAAACCAGCAATCTTGGTTCCTAAGGCCAGCAGTTTGTTATTGTACTACAGTGCCTAATATTTCCTATCAAAAATAGTTATACTTAGTTTCTATAGCTATATGTGTATATATATTTATGGATTATATATATATATACATGTATGCAGCATACATAAGCGATGTTTTTAAATTTATTATTATTTTTATAAATTCTAATATCTTTCCTAAATTCTAACAACTGGTTTATATTAGAATTTATGTTTTTGTATGCTTCAGATATAGTCGTATTATAATGATTTAGGTATCTATAATAGAGAAAAAATTTTACCCTCTTTTTCTTTCTATCCTTATATATTTATATATATATATAACGTCAAATGCTCTTTAGTGAAATATTTTCTTGTAATTAACTATTGATCATGCAGTCAAGAATAGAAGTTAGTGTAGTATAATTCGGAGGGATGAGAGGGACTATTTTGTAGCAGGCTATTTCATTTTTTATTACCCTTAGGAGAAACGACAAAACAAAGTACACAAAATCACACATAAGCAGTAGACATAGCATTATGACAAATAAAAGGCACGACACGAATTACCTAGAGAGTCTGTATTTTTAAATGAAACACATACAGTAAGCTCCGAAATTCTTATGACTTCCGTGGATGGATCTTGTGACTGGTGGAAAGACGTCGTACGACGGTATTACATAAAGGATAATAAAAATAAGCTGAAGTTTAAACTTCTAAGAAAAAAAGTTATGATTATATAATGTTAGGTGTGTAAGAAGATAACAGTTAATTATTTATGCGAACGTCCTGGAGGTTCAGGACCATTACGAAAAAAGTTTTATTTTAACCCATTTTATCCCAATTTATTTCTTCTGTTCAAATGTGAGTAGAATTAGATTTTCTTAAGATGACTTGGTTCCCCCAAAATGGCAAACCTATCGTTTATTTTTATTTTTATTTAATTTTATTCTTGGCATTATTATCTTTCGATTGATATATGAATTGGAAAGATAGAAATTAAGTAAAACTTCATTTGAAAATAAATTCGGCAATTCGATCACGCCCCCCCTTTAAGAAAAAAAAGCGTTATGATAAAAAATATATATATATTTTATAAAGAGAAATGATAACTATAAAAATGTGTAATATATAAAGCATAATATTTCAGAGGCAATACAATAATGTAATTTTTTTTTCTTTGTGAAATGTATGCATGTAAAATTTTTCAATTAAGGCCTTTTATATTAATAATTTCATATAACTTCAGTTCTTATTCCTAATAAGTTTTTCATACAAATGTAATATTTAAATATTATGTAAAGAAAAAAAAACTAAACTTTCTGTCATGACAGAAAAAAATATTTTTTTTTTAACATTCTTGTGCAATTAATACCATTTTCTTGTGAAATTAATACCTTCTTAAAATTGATCATTTATAAAACTGTATGGGTTGAAAAAATACGAAAATGAATTTTTTTTTTAAAAAGAAATATATATAACTAATTTCTTAAAGTGGTATTTTATGTTTGCTTAAGGTCTTTATAATTTTTTTTTCAGAATTATAAACTTTAAAGTGGTTTTTCTCAGTTTGTGTTTTTCGAAACATTAGTGCATTCAAAACGCTATTCCTACCTCAACTATTTACCAATTACTTCTGTTTTTCCATGTGCTGCATATAAAACATGTAACAAAATTAAGGATCCATTTTGCTGTAAACTGAATACTTTTTTTTTAAATTAATGTAAGACATATTGGCTTTTTTCGGTTGATTTTTATCATGCATATCATCATTCTATTTTTTTTACTCAAAAACGAATTAAGTTATAGTAAAATCAATCCCTTTAGTTTTTTATAACATTCATAAGTTTGTTACAAAAAATGTCAGGTCATAACATTAATAATTACAGAAAGAGTAGGGTCTTAAAATTTTCCAAATTGTCTTCCAAAAATTTAAAATTTTAAAATTGTGTGAATAGTACGTGAAAAACTTCATCTCGTATCATTTTCTTGAAAAGAAACATTATATAAAATGCTAAGATATGAATTTTATATATGTAAAGAAAGAAATTAGCTCATAAGGTTCTAAGTCACTTTAAGTTAGTTAAACTTAACCAAACTAAATATAACACATTTTGGAAAAAAATATTTATTTTATATAAGAAATCTGACCTATCCTATAAATAGGACACTGGTATAAGAAGGATAAATTTGCACTTACATGTTTTAGTGTTCTCTTCAATGATGAAAAGCTATTTCCGAGGACAAAATTTTACTTTATTTGAATAATACTTTTTTGTTAACAAAGTATTCCACTTTTCAGTTAAATTTCATTCTAATAATCGGTGAAAGGTCCAAATCAAGCCTGACAAAGCGTTTTGTCACATTTACCACAGTATATTTTTGGTTTTCCTTTGTAGCCCTCTCATTGACAACAACGTTTTTTTTCTTGCTTTAGTAAAAAATGACCAACGCTTTCTCTACGAATGCTTTCTTTTGCATAAGAAGGTACAATTCAGATCATAGGTCTACCTCTTGTTTTTATCACAGTTTTTTTACACTGATTGTTGTTACAGCTCTTCAGAACTCCTTCAAGTTTAGGGCATAATATTTGTCTAGAGTTTTGTGAATTATCCAGGTGCTTAACATAGCCATATCCAGTGAACGTATAAAAAAAGTAGAAAGTATCACTTTTCCTCACGAATTGTAAGTAAATTAAATCCAGCCAACCAGTCGTAGGAATCCACACTGACCATATGTCTGTTGTAAGAATTTACCAAATTCGGCATCTTCACGTTAACTCAGTGCTTCTCAAACTTTCTATACTTGCGACCCAATTTTCAATCATAATTTTCATCGCGCCCCCTCAATACGATAACAATGTATTCGAATTAAATATAATTTGACGAAAAGCTACATATTGACTTTATAATTATAAATTATCATTATACTTGTCTTGATACTATCAAGACAAGTATTAAATTTTATATATAATTTTATGACATGCTCATAGGGTCATTGGAAATTATTAAACTTGTTCTTAGCTTAGTACTATTAAATTAATTATGAAATACATTGCTCGGTACTATACATTCATAAGTGTATTATGTACGTTAAAATGTGTATTTTACTTTTTATTATGTTGGAATGTATTTTGTGTTTTGCTTTCTTTTAGTAAATTAATAATGTTTTTATTATTTTGTTTTCGACTTTTCGATATACTCGCGCCCCCCTTGTAGTGTTATCATGCCCCATAAGGGGGCGTGCCCCACAGTTTGAGAAACACTGCGTTAACTATATCTTTGTGTCTTAATACTCGCCTAAAAATTTCATAAAAATGATTATTGATTATGAAAAACAAAGGTGTTACTTTCAAGGTTCGATCCTGGATTCGACATACAGTTGCATTGTCTACAAAATGTAAATAATATTTCAACTTTTGGTAGCGTTTTCGCGACATGACATTTTTGCACAAGGGTAATGCAGCGTTTCTCAAACTGCGGGGCGCGTCCCCTTGAGGGGCGTGACAACACTCTACAAGGGGGCGTGAGCTTTATGAAAAGTCAAAAACAAAAGATTATTCTAAAAGAATATTAGTTTACTAAAAGAAAACAAACAAAATACATTTTGACATAAAAAAATAAAACACATTTATACTGAGTATTGCACTTACAAATATATCAGTGCTACACAATGTATTTTGTAATTAATTTACCAATACTAAGTTAAGAAAAAGTTTAATAATTACCAGTGATCTATGGGATTGGCATATATAAAATTATATAAAGGGTGTTCTTTTAGAGGTATAAAACTTTAATTGCAATAAAACAACGATGTATTATTCGATTGACATGAATTTTTTTTATTCGAAAGATAATCTTATGGCATTACATTTTAAATATGATTTCTGGCATAAGACTGCCAAGGCTAGCTCGGATGTAGTCCAATCTGGACGTCCAATTTTCGATGACTTTTTCCAACATTTGTGGCCGTATATCGGCAATAACACGGTGAATGTTGTCTTCCAAATGGTCAAGCGTTTGCGGCTTATCCGCATAGACCAATGACTTTACATAGCCCCACAGAAAATAGTCTAGCGGTGTTAAATCACAAGATCTTCGAAGCCAATTCACAGGACAAAAACGTGAAATTAGGCGGTCACCAAACGTGTCTTTCAATAAATCGATTGTGGCACGAGCTGTGTGACATGTTGCGCCGTCTTGTTGGAACCACGGCTCTTGGACATCATGATTGTTCAATTCAGGAAAGAAAAAGTTAGTAATCATGGCTCTATACCGATCGCCATTGACTGTAAGGTTGTGGCCTTCATCGTTTTTGAAGAAGTACCAATGATTCCACCAGCCCATAAAACGCACCAAACAGTCAGTTTTCTGGATGTAACGGTGTTTCGACATACACTTGTGGATTAGCTTCACTCCAAATGCGGTAGTTTTGTTTGTTGACGTAGCCATTCAACCAGAAGTGCGCTTCATCGCTAAACAAAATTCGCTTATGAAAATCGGGAACAACGGCAATCTAGTTTTGGGCCTATTTGATGAATCTACGCCTTGCTTGATGATCATTTTGATGAATTGCCAAACCAAACTGAGAATAAATTACTTGGCAGCTGTTAAATCGGTCGCCATCTTGGAAAGTAATGCCAACTTAAACTTCTATACCTGGAAAAAAACACTCTTTACAAAAATTAACATTTATCTTGATAATTTGTACGGTTTTTAATAAATCCCTTAACTGCCTTTTAAAAGTTGCGGGGATAAAAGGAATAAATAAAAGCAATCAAAAAGTGCCTCTGAAAAGAGTAAATTCAACGCAAACACTGTCAAGGTCATTTTGTTGCATTCCAAAGCTTTAGGAATAATTTTATGGATAAAAGTTCACAGAAAAAATCGTACTTCGAAAAGACGTATATATACGTCCGGTGCAATTAGCGCACTTGAGTGAGATGTTTATATACGCCGGTAGAACTTAAGAGGTTAAAGTCGTATCGTATTTTAGTATCAAAATATAGTATTATTGAATTCCATACATTGCTGTTGTATAAAGGGGGCGCGATGAAAATTATGATTGAATATTGGGTCGCGAATATTGAAACTTTGAGAAGCACTGGGGTAATACCATTGTTTTCAGCCTTTGACCAATACTCACGTTCACAGGAATTTGGATTATAACCAGTTAGAAGCAAAGTCCCTATAAAAACACACATTGAATCAGCTGGAGTAAAGAAATCGTGTTCGGATTTTACATCTGCTGCATACCGCATAGTTTCTTTTACAATGAAATCGTAAAATTCACTGGACTAAAACTGCTCAAAAAGCTCTGTAGGAGTTTTATATCTAAATGCAGTTTCCATGTGCTTGAGCAAGTCACTTTTATTTGAGTCAGCCCGTGTTTTCTATTTGGTAAATATTCTCCAGACCTCTGCACTCGTGATTCAGCCCACAAGACTTTCGGATCCACTGATTTAACGAGCACGTACACCGTGTGCACTCGGAGGGTATTTGGTGCCATCGAATGAATGAATGATTGAATATTAACGTCGCACTGTTCAGCTACACGAGGGCTTTTGGCGACGGACCACGTAATTTTGAACCATGATCAAGTGACGTGGACGACACCTGAGCTGGCACCCCCTCTCCTAACTACCACACCACACCAACGGGAGGACGTTTCAGTTCTCGACAGATTTAACGTGCATCGCTGCACTACACGGCGGGTCTTTAGTGGTACTGGGCTCGAACCCGTGACAAAGCAAGCCACGGTCCGATACCTATACCACTCGGCTACCGCGGCCACTTGGTGCCATCGAACCCAGGCCTTCCGGTCTGGAGTCCGATGCTCTAACCACCAGGCTACCCACGGCCCTTAAGGTGAAATTAACGGGAATTATTACGTATAAATATAATATATATATATATGTATACGTTACCGTTAAAGTGTATAATTCAGTTATTTCATAGAATTGCTAGGTATTTCATGAAATAACAAGACAAGTCAGTTAAAGTATATAATAAATGAATAATTTTTCATACTTAACCTAGTTATTCTATGAAATAACTAAGGATAGAGCGTTAAAGTGAAAAATAAACAATTTCAAATATATTTTAGAAATTAATTCATCCTAAGTAGCTAAAATCTCTCGAAAAAGTACGTTTTATCCCTTTTGCGGATGAATAATTCATAAATAATAAGGGAAAGTAGATGATATAATTTATAATTGCTCCTATTGCTAACATTAGTTCAACAAAAAGGGAAAAAATGGAGTATGTGTTGCAAAAACAGATTATATTTAAATATTTTCAACAAAAATACATGCTGGGAATGAAATTTGTTGCTTCATAAAAACATTGCGTAAAACTTTTTAATACAAAACTGTAAGATAATATTAATTTAAATTTCATGAGGTACCTTTTTATTTTACTTTTTTATTATTTTTTAGATCAAGGATTGCTGTGATGCCACTTAGGATTGCACTGTTTATTATTTTTTAAACATGTATACTTTTTACTACTATACATATTTTTTTACACGAGCACATTTTAAATCCTTGTCTTGTACAGCAACTTTGAGCTGTTGCAACTGATCGAAGTGTTGTGTCAATATTTGGAATTTCTTCAATAGAAATTAATTGCCATATACTGAATTGATATCCAGAGTACAATTGTTGTATTCGGCCATCTTTAGTTTCTAATCGGAAAAAGTCCTTCCTAAAGCAGCTAGAATTGGTTCAAAGAACATTCGAGTGTTTTATTTCCTACTTTAACGATCAAGTAATCGTTGTTCTATCGAATAAATAGATAAATCGTAGAATTCAATACTTTTATATACTTTAACTGACTTGTCTAGTTACTTCATTAAATACCTAGTTATTCTATGAAATAACAGATTTTACATTTTAATATACACATTTTAATATTTTACATATGAAATAATGAAATATATATATATATATATATATATATATATATATATATAATTCCTGATTTTGAACTTAGATTAACATACGTGAAATTCGGTAAGCATATTTCTTTTGTTGCATAGATATTTGCTTAAGAATGTATTTTAAGGAAATCAAATCCTATAGGGGGAGCGAGGTGATACTGGGGTGCACTGATAAAATAAAAAATAATGTTTTCTTACTACTTGGACTGCAAAAATGGAATCTGGTGTATGTGTTTCTGTCATTCAATTGATATACTTTAAGATCAGGCCTTACGGAAATCGACTCTCAAAGTGTGCTATCGATAACCAATTTTTCGTTTTTGAGCTATTAGCTCTGCGCTTCAAATTTCGCAACATTTTTTATTTTGTTCAGTGGCGATTCACTAAAAATGTGTTTTGCGGAAATCCACATTGAGGAAGGGGGTTACGGGAGTGAGAAAGAACATTTTACTTCAGTTTTAGAAACTATTATTCTCTCAGAGGTCATGTTCTTTTTAAATCAAGAAGTAAGAGTTTTAAGAATGTTTTTCTATGCATCGAAGTCAAGGACTTAGATATCAATAATTTCATTTATGAATATAAACGGTGCATATTCATATAACATCATGAAATAACCAGCAATATAGACCGGTAATGGATAGCTCATTCACAATCGAAATCTTCGAATCAAGTTAGGTGTTCTATCAGACACAAAATCCAAATGGTGCATACAACGCTTACGATAACGTATCTGCGTAGTCCTTTAGGATTAAATAAATTTTCAACTTCTTTTTTTATTGAGATTCCCCCTTTTTAGTGTAGTGAAAAACAAAAATTTAAGATTCGTTAAATGGCATTTTTATATAAAGGTATTGCTGCGCATTTATATTTAATTACACCACGAGGAAACATAAAAACCTTATTTTTTAAAGATAAAATGTTTAGTGATTAAGCATAAATAGAAGTTTTTTTTTTAAAGTTAAAAAGGAATATAAGTATATATATATATATAAATATATAAAATCATTACATATAAAATCAATCACAATTATTGAAAAATTGAAATATATGAATCTAATACTAAATCCCATTTCAAAATATCAATGACGAATATAAAAGATAAAATTCCATCGTTTTCAAACAAAATTAAAAAATTATAAAATAAAATAAAAATTTATAAAATATCCAAGTGCAATCTCGTTTTTAGGACCGATAAGTTAGATTAAACTAGTTTGATGGTGCCAAACCTTCCCCCTATGGCAACTTGGTAATTCAATAATAAAATATCCAAATTTCAAAAATTTAAAAATTAAAAATTAAAAATTTAAAAATGAAAAAAAAAGTTAAAATTAAAACATAAGACTTGAAAAATTAAACTATTCGCCATCGCATTCTGAAAGATATTACAACATTAAAATATTAAAATTTAAAAACAATTTAGTGCATAATATAAGTGAACCATCAAACACCTAAGATGATGCTCCCATCTTTAAAATAGTTGTATAGGTAGAAAAAATAATTGTATATGTATAAAAAATATTTGAGATCCGAAAGTTCCAATTAAAAATATTTGAGGTCCGAAAGTTCAAATTAAAAAAAAATATCTAACATCAAAAAGTTCAAACTAAAAATCCGAAGGTTCAAACTAAAAAATCTGAAAGTTCAAGCTAAAAAATCTGAAAGTTCAAACTAAAAAATCCGAAAGTTCAAATTAAAAAATATCTAAAAAACGAATGTTCAAATTAAAAACACAGTATGTTCACATATGAATAGCGTAAATCATTAAAAATTCACCAAAGAGTATCCTATCAAAAATTCAATCCATATCTTATAGAACGACTTTTCATATTTAATATATCAATTACATCCATATTTTGCTCATAACATCTACCAATGCCATGTCAATCCAAACGATTCATGATCTGACACTAGAGTTTAACCACTTGGTATTAGATGCAAACCAGACCGTATGTAAAAAAACTTGCTTGATTGGTCATAAGCATTTGATTGGTCATAAATGTGTGATTGGACGTAAAAATTGGTCATAAATACTTTTAAAGTGTATTCTAAAGTGTATGATATATATATATATATATATATATATATATATATATATATATATATATATATATATATATATATATATATACGAGGGATATTCGGAAACTAAGGTCCGTTTACTTATAAAACATAAAACATTACAGATTTTTCAAAACACTTTATATTTTAAATTCCTTACATGTGTCTCTATTTTTCTACATAATTTCCATATTTGTTTAATTATTTGTCAAAATGTTCTACGAGCTTCTTATGCCAAAGTCGTAGACGTCTGCCGCCTGTGAGGATAACCAGTCTTGAACTTCTTCTTTCACCTCGTCAGCTGTGTCGAAGCGCTTGCCACCGAGAAACTCTTTTAGGTAGCGAAATAAGTGAAAATCACTCGGAGCCGCCAAGTCTGGACTGTACGGTGGGTGGTCAATCTGTTCGCATCCAAAAGATCTGATCAGATTTTGTGTGTTAATGGCAGAATGGGGTCTGGCATTGTCTTGCAGCAACAGAACTCCAGACGTCAGAAGACCACATCGCTTATTCTGTATCGCACGTCTAAGTTTAGTTAGGGTAGCGCAGTAAGCGGCTGCATTTATTGTTGTCCCTTGCTGCATAAACTCGACTAACAAGACCCCATGTCTATCCCAAAACACGGTTGGCATAACCTTGCGTGTTGATTGTCCGCTTGGCCTTGACTCTGACTGGTGAATTTATGTGACGCCATTCCATTGACTGACGTTTAGACTCTGGGGTTATGTGAGAAACCCACGTCTCGTCCCCTGTGAAAATCCTCTCTAAAAATTGATCACCTTCTTTATGATATCGATCCAAAAAATCAAGGCACAAGCCATTCTTTTCAGTTTGTGTTCCTCAGTAAGCAGCCTGGGAACCCAACGTGCACACAATTTGCAAAATTTCAACTTTTCGGAAACAACTTTGTGCAAAGTTGTTCTATCCACATTCGGAAATCCCAATGCTAAAGTTGAAATTGTGAGTCGCCGGTCTTCACGAATCTTTTCATCCACGGCATTGACCAAATCATCTGTGATCACTGATGGTCGACCGGAACGCGGTTCATCATGAACATTTTCCCGTCCGTCCATGAAAGCTCTCACCCACTTACGCACTTTGCTGCTACTCATCGCATTTGGGCCATACACGTCGCTTATCTGTCTATGAATTTCCGCTGCTGAAACGTTCTTTGCTGTCAAAAACCGAATCACTGACCGTATTTCACAGTCAGCGGGCTGATCGATTGTTTTAAACATTTTGAAGTAGCACTGTACTTACCACACTTCAACAATACCAATGCAAATGGCGTCGTTTGACGAGCAAGGTATGCCGGGAGTTGGTACGCATGCATTTCAATGTTTGCGCGACATTCGATTAGCTACGACGATTCGGACCTTAGTTTCCGAATATCCCTCGTATATATATATATATGCATTCATACTGAGCATAAATGAAGATTTTTCTTTCAAAAAGGTGTATATTAGTAAAAAATAATTACTAACTTTGTAAATAAACAGGAAAGTATTCAACTTCAATATAATATATTTTCAACAAAATTTATTTTTATATATGATTTTTTTCATCTCTTCCTTACAAAAATTATTTTTTTATGTTGTGTTTTTTGGTACATATTGCACTACATTTTCTTTTATTTTACATTTATTCTGAAATTTTGATTTCTCTCAATGCCTTTCGAGTATTTTTAAGTGTTTAAAATTAAATCTAAGAATAAATATCTGAAAAAAATTACTATCATAACTATTAATAAGTTATAAAATATTATTTCGGTATTATATATACGCAAGATATTTTACTGTGATTGCTAGTTCTTGAGACTATAATTTATTTTTTGATATTTATTTTTATTAATTTAACTAACAAATATTTATGTGGTTTATTAACTATTCCTTACAAAATATTTAGACAAAAAGTATATTTATGCGACAAAAAAAGTTTTAAATACTCTAAAGTTCCGCACTTCAGCTTATTATTCTCAAGTATTTAATCTTCTTCATGCTGAAGAAAAAGGAAGTCAGACATTTCTTATAAGTTATTAAAGTTATTTTCTACTCCGTTTCGCCATTAAGATGGAGACATAAAGTTGCAATTTAAAAAGAAATATTAAATTTCCAGGAAAAAAGTTATATAATCTTTCTATGGAATGATTAATTTACCGAGAAAAAAAGAAAAATTTTATAAAGTATAATACTTAAAGACCTTCTTTTTGCTGAGATTAATGGAAATGATAAATAATTGTAATTTTAGATTTAGTTTTGAAAAAAATATATGTAATTAATTTCAAGATTCATGTATGAAAATCTAATGAAGAAAAAATACACGATTTATATTTTTTGAAATTTGAAATATATATGATACTGTTTATTTTTAACGCAATTATTCATTCTTTATTTCATATAATATCTTATAGTTCTGTTGAAATTTTAATATATTTGCTCAAATATTTTTTATAGCAAATAAATTTAAAATGCCCAGTGCATTTTAATTATTTCTATAATTTTGAGTTCATTTCTCACTGCTTGTGTTAAAATTATTATATAGTTCGATATAATAAAATGTTAAGATTACACAATACCCTACAAATTCCAATAATGCCGAACTTTTTTTTTGCATTTTTTTATGGATTATATCATAGGGAAGCTTACCATCAATTTTCAGATCTACTAAAAATTAGTTTTTAAGGTATTTGAAGTTTTCTGGCCCGAGGCTTTGGTTTCAGTTTAATTTTTAAGCATTTTTCTACTCTTAAATTAAATTAAGTAAAAATATTTTTGAGCACAATTAACTTTTTCAGTGTGAAATGGCTATTAATTTCAATCATCATTGCTAAAATCATTTCCGCTTAGTTATATATATATATATATGATTTGAGGTTTTCACACAGTTCTCACAATTACTTAATTGAAATTGATCTTGATTAGTATCTTGAAAATCTTAAAACAAAACTTTTATATGATATTTTGTTCCTTCACTTTCTTGTTTTCTGTTAACAATCAACGCACTGAACAATCAGTTCGTAAAACAAGTCTTACATGGAAAACAAAGAAGGCTCATATGAATAACGGTGGAGGCTGATGGTCAACATCAGCTGCTACGCCTGTGTAGCGTATTGTTTCGCCAGTGTTGCCAGATCGGCCGTTCTTACTTAATTTACCTAACTTTATTGTCAAAGGTTGTATACATGCGTGTGTGAGGGGGTGTTCAATCATTTTATTACTAAACACATAACAAAATTTGATGTTCCGATTTATTTGACAAAATATATCCAATATTATATCGATTCCACACACACACACTGCTCCGTGCTTATGTGGATCTGTATATCCCACAAAAACGTAACCGAATTTTTATTTTGGACGATGCCTTTTGTAATAATTGTTAAAAAAATATTTATATAAATAATCTCTTGGAATACGGCGCTTTACTTCGGAGAACTCTCCTTTCTCTTCCAGATGAATTTAACTTATTCTTTAAGAAAAGAGCAAAACTAATTTCACCTTTGAGAATAATTTCTAATTTTTTTCAAAGATTTTCTGTAAATTTCTTCAGAAAATTCCCAATTTATTCGTCTATCTTATTCAATTACTGATTTTTTGAAATGTCAAAAGTTTGTTAAAAGTTCGTGATTAAATTTGTATTTTTAGCAGGAAGCCCTAGTTAAACTATCGTATGTAATAAAGGGAGACTAATAAGTTAATTGGCAAGGCTAACATATAAAATCTCAAAATTTTTATGTTTAATGAGGAAGTAAAAATATAAAAATAGCTTTCTTTTTCAAAAATTTCAGGCAAAAAATATTCATTAACTATTATTTATCACTTTTAAAATTTAAACCTTTTTAAAGAAGAAGTACCAGTAATTTTCTAAAATGTTTAATGCAATATTTTTTTGTTAAACTGCCTATATATAATTCTGAAATGTAAAAGCTTAAGAAGTTTGCAAACAATTCATTAGTATATATATATATATATTCGTTTAATTTAATAACATTTCTTGTTATTAATTCTACTAAATATATTTTATAATGATGTATATTTTCCCGAATTAATTTATTAAAAATCTATTAAAACAAATTTTCGTAAGTTTTATTTATTTTTCATTTTCGGTTTGCAATAATTAACCCAACAATAATGACAATACTTAGTAATACTTATTATTGTGCAAAAAATTATTTTCATAATTTTTCACTGATAGCTTTTCTGCAATATTAAACCCGTTGGTGTGGTGTGTAGTTAAAAATTAGGTTTTCATGACCAATTTTTCACGTGTAGCTGAACAGTGCGACGTTAATATTTTTCTGCAATATTAAGTTTGAAACTTGAATTTTTTCATTCCGATTTAACTGTTTCGTCTGGTCGTGGGTAGCCTAGTGGCTAGAGCTTCGGACTCCAGACCGGAAGGCCTGGGTTCGATGCCCGATGCCATTAAACATCCTCCGAGTACACACGGAGTATGTGCTCGTTAAATCAGTGGGTTCGAAAGTCTTGTGGGTTGGTCGCAGCAGAAATCACGAGTACAGGATGCTGGAAAAATTTCCCTCTTTCCATGCTTAAGTTGTGGAGGTGGAGATAGATGGTGTCGTCATCTATTGTAACGAAGTCCAACCAGGTTCAACAACTTTCATTTTTTCCCTTTGGGAAGGAAACAATAACAACAAATAGTCCATCATTATTTATATGGAAACATAACGTGTTTCTTATATTCTTTAGACGATTAGACAACCGTCAGCATCAGAAATATAATTTGATGAATCTCTTCTACACACTTATTCATAACACATAACCTTTCCTTGAATTCTTAAAAAATACGTATGAAGAAATAATGTATATCAAAAACCTAAAAATAATACTTATTTCTTTCAAAAATATTTTTTTCATCCTTGGCCTCTATAATTGCCCAATAATTACATTTAAAATTTAAAACGCTATATAATATAATTTTCAATCAATTATTTCCTTCAAGAGTAGCAATGAATTTAAAAAAGAAATGACGTAAATAAATAAAAAATTATACATAGATATTTGAGACAATATTGATATTTGTCCGATTCACCTGCACAAATATCGTCCATTTGGCGTATAATTGGCCACTACATACAATATACTCATAAAAAGTATTAATAAATCTTCGTTTTCAAGGGGTTTTATCCACTTTTGGTGTATTATGAAAAAGTCGTTACTGATAAGAGAAGACCACGACATGTTTTGAAATGAAGTGGAAAATATTACCAGCGGAAATATTCCATTTGACGTCGGTTGTATCTGTGTTGGCTGCTTTATCGCCTGTTGCAGTGAAACGGAAAAGTACCCAAATATCACTCCGGAATCAATCTCATCAATATTATATTTACAAAATTCTCAATGCTAACATTTTCCTTATTTTCCTCTCCAAATAATACTCTGTTAGGAAACACTGAACAATAGATTCATATTGCCTAAATTTGAACTAAATATGATTCATCTTAAATCCATTCATCTGCTAAATCTAATTAAAGCTAAACTTCACTTATTGTTTCATTCACTGGGGGGTAAATAGTTTGTTGTTGAAAACTTTCAGTAGAAACAGAACTCATGAAGCAAAAATTATGCAGTTACCAGCATCAGTAACATAAAGTGTTTTTAGACTTTTGCTCAGATTAAACTCTAAGAGCCAGTCTTTATACATGATATTTGAAAAGACTATGCAAACTTTCCCACAATCGTGCTAGTTTATATTTGAGTTTATTCCTTAGTTAACCATACTGGATTTAACAGCAGTAATTTTACATTTTCAGGAATGAATAAAAATACATATAATGTTTAAAGAACTTTGAAAAAAATATTGAAATGAACAATACAACAAAAATTATTAATAATAATTTCTGTTATATAGTTAAGATCACAAAACTCAATACCAATGTAATCAATTTTGTAGAAGCTTTTTTGATGTATAGAATATTAAGATATATAGTATCGAAGGGATATTTGAATTATATAATCGTTAGGGCTTGTAAGGTATATCATGAAAAATAATGTTGGTTAAAATGATAACTTTATAAAGCATATTAGAAAAATCAAGAAACAACTCGTACCTGTTTTGATAACCTAGTAAAATATTTTTTAATTTGACAAAATTATTTTTTATGAGCCATAATAAATCACATTAACAATGAAAAACAAACTTTATATTTACCACTCAATGTTCATTAAAAATGGCTTTTTTTTAAAGAGGCATACAATTCTTTAGTGTTTTTAAATTTCGAAGGTTTTCAGAAATTTCTTTTCAGAGATCAAACATTTCGCGGTTAAAAAAAAAAAAACAAATAAAGTCTTACTTGTTTTTTTAAAGTTCTAGGGCTATTTGCTGGAATGATATGGGTCTATCAAAAACCGATAGTGCTAGATTGCTTAATATTTCGTAAAATAGTTCACGATTTTAGAAACGTTTCAAATAGAAAAGTTCAATTTCAAGAACGTGTTTTCTGGCCGATAATGTGTTGTTAAGACTTTTAATGATTGCATTCTAGTTTTTTTGTATGAAAAAAAAAACTAAAAAAAAATAGAAAAAAGTGGTTGCATTTGTTGGAGCAAATTTTGTAACAGCTGGACCAAGATCGTTAACTGTCACAGACCCAAAACCTCTTCACTATACTAGATAGTATACAGAGAGACTCAGGTTAAGTTAGTCCTGAGTGGGTCCTATATCAAAATTCCTTAAGGACCTTTATTAAATAATAAATAAAAATGACGCATTATTAAAACTTTTTTGAAAGTGTCAAATATTACGTATGTTGGGACCCTTTTAGTTTCAGGGCTCCGTGCTATTGATACAACAGATACGCCGCTTCTGAGAGATCAATTAGATGTGTGTCACTAAATCGAAGATAAAAAGGAACCAATTAGATTGCGCGAGAGAGAATTCCTATCAGATAAGTGGTGATTAAAAATCTGTTATTTTTATACATTATTTTTATACATTTTTTAAAAAAGTGATTATCATTGTATTCTGATCTGGAAGTAAATGGTATCAGTCAAAAATTAAATCAAACATTGTGACAAGACACTTTTTTAACTGATGAACAAGACTGAATATCTTTCTTAAGCCATACATACATGTGTAGGATGATTAGACTCGGGCACTTTCTGATCCGAAAACGAGTATCTTAGCCATCAAGCCAAAACGATCGTCATCGTGTGGAGACCATTACTGGTTTATTTTAGATACAGCTACACTACTTTCCTACCAGCGAGATGGTGGAAAGGCGAACGATTTTTATGTTTGTTTGATACACAGGGCGTGTTTTTTTCTTATTATTTATTCTTATTTTTTTAAATTTTTTTATTTACCTTGCGGTAGATGGCCCCATGACAGTTCAGAAAGTTGTGGTATCTTACTTCAGTCTAGGTAACCAATATAGGAAAATTAGAATCGGGCACCTTTCGATCCGAAAACGAGTATCTTAGCCACCCCGCCAAAACGATCGTCATCGCGTGGAGGCCATTACTG
Source organism: Trichonephila clavipes (assembly GCA_019973935.1). Taxonomy (NCBI): domain Eukaryota; kingdom Metazoa; phylum Arthropoda; class Arachnida; order Araneae; family Nephilidae; genus Trichonephila; species Trichonephila clavipes. The sequence goes on from BMAU01019565.1 coordinate 98,343, forward strand.
TTTTTTTAGATACCACTATATATGAATGTTTACGCAGGAGTCAAAATGAATGTTTAAGACTTAACCCTTGATCAACAAGGGAGATACTATGCTGTAGTTAATGGAAATAATATTATTCTCATTGACTATAATATTTTGCTACATTAAACTATACATGTATACAGATTTTTTTATTAGAGATTTAGATGATTCGAGTGATTATTTTGTCCAATTGACTTATATACGGTGTAGCACCTTTTCCACTATTTTGTCAGAGTAGTTGTCGCACTCATTCTTTCTAACGGAATCTTGTATGAGCTATATCAACAACTGCAGTACTTATACTTTTTCATACATGTTCATGCGTTTGACAATTTAATATTATCAATGAAAAATGATACCTATCATGTACTACGGCTAAGAAATCACATATTTATTATTAAAATTTTTAATTCTTGACGAATAACTGATATATTTTAAAAATTATTATTTAATATTCAAAACGTCAATTAAGATCCTTTAATATAAAATTCTTAAGATAAATGTGTAAATGTTATATAACTTAATTTTCCTGGGTGAACTTAGCTACATCGTTTCAAAATTCAGGTCCCCAACCCCCCGGTTTATTAACTGTAGATCTCTATCTCTACTCTCTCTCTCTCTCTCTCTCTATTTATCTCTATCTGTGAGTGTGTTATTTACTCATACACACACATATATTGAAAGTAATAAAGATTTTTAAAAAGAGTGTGGAAATGTTTGTTTCAACTTATGGCATTAGATTTCTCTATCAGTTAATATTCAGAATATTTACAGATTTTTAGATTTTTTTTTCAATATGAAAATTTTGTCTAATATTATACAACATAGGATATTTCGAGTGTTTGATTTTGAATCGGTGAAAAGTTGTATTTTCATTAATTTATCGCGAAAAGACTAGCAGAAAAAGCTAAAAAACTGAGTTTTTCAAGCCAATATTCCCCGAACAAAATTTTTAACTTGCAATGATAATGATATCTTCTTGAAATCCAAATGCTTAAAGAAGATAAATATATCTTGGAAGAGTTGGGTTTTTTTCCCCTCTCTCTCTCTGTCTTCTTTTCTTATGATTGTTCTTATAACAACAAAATAACTGTGGACTTCAGTTTTCTAATAATGTTTTTCCAGTATAAAATAGATTTAAAGTTTCACGTCAAAGTATTCCTTTTATCATTTGGTTGCTAGGCAACGGCACACGAGTTAAAATTCTCTTTTGCTCTTTGTGAAAAACTCTTTTCCTGAAATTTTAAGAAGAAAAACTCTATGTTCCCAGTTATAAAAAGCATGAAATATTTTCCCCCCGAATCAATACAGTTTTCAATAGTAGTTAAAAACTTCGAAATATCTAAACTATCAAAGAAAGAATAAAAATACAATAGTTTTTTTTCTTGTAAGCTAGTCTATATTTTTAGTGCACCTTAATATTCGTTGTGTATTGCTCTTTAGAATTTGTTTAAAATAATCCTACGTAGGTTGATAGAAAATAATGCTCTCTCTCTGAAAATGAATTAATATAACTAAAAATATTATATCACTCTAAGATTCTATCCAGTTATTTAATTATTCGGACTTTAAAATATTGTTGTGTTATAAATTAAGCTATTGTTTTGTTTCAAACACATATATTGCTTTGTTTTCATTTATGAATGTAAGATAATGAAGCCGAAAGAATCATTTTACTTGCAGATATGATGTAGTAATGTCTCAATGAAAGTATCTAGCAAACGCGGAATAAAGTCTAACTAGTAATACGAAGGACACCATTTTCTTTTACATTTGCAGTTTTTAATTATAAACAGCAAATTTTTCAATCATGAATAAATCCAAGGATATTTTAACTCTGAGTCGAGTTAAAAGCCTGTATGCATGAAATTAAGAAATCATTTCAATTTGAAAAACACCTGTGAACAAAAGATTTCAAACGAAAATGTCAACAACTTACTGATTAATTCGAATATTGCATAAAATACTACTAAGCAAACACAACACCTAAACATACTCCCAGTTACGTTGTAGTTTCATCTTAATAAGAATGGAATATTGATTGATTGATTGAATATTAACGTCGCACTGTTCAGCTACACGAGGGCTTTTGGCGACGGACCACGTAATATTGAACCAAGGTCAAGTGACGTGGATGACACCTGAGCTGACATCCCACACTCCTAACTACCACACCACACCAACGGGAGGATGTTTCAGCTCTCGACAGATTTAACGCGCATCGCTTCCCTGCACGGTGGGTCTTTAGTGGTACTGAGCTCGAATTCGTGACAAGGCAAGCCATGATCCGATACCTATATCACTCGGCTACCGCGGCCAAATGGAATGGGATATAGTAGCCTTCAAGATATCAAGTTCCTTAAGAAAAAGAAGAATTGAATTTCAGCATTCCAAGATGCGAGTTATATATCTAGTAAGTACCGAAAAAAGCTGTTGCCAGATATTTGAATGTATAGGTATTCCAGTGCGCAAAACTGTTACCAGATGTTTGAAAAGCTCGCATTTCAAGTAGACAGATAAAATAAATACAAATTAAATCTCGTGATTACTAAATATGCTTACATTCTTAAATAACAAAAGAAAAAACTATATATTGAACATATTGAATTAACTTTAGCTCATAATCACTTACAAAAATCCTTGAAAGCTTATGGGCTTTAAAAAATCCACCTCTTCAATTATAACTATAAACAATTAAAACTAATCTTTTCACTTACCAACTCCAAAAACAATCTCTACAATTACAATTTCAACATCTCCACTGATCTTACTTCAGATCACTTTAAAAGGTAAATATAATTTGCATATATTAAGTTTTCTTCTCAAAGCAATATTTTCAAATGAATCAATCAAATCATAAGATAGATTTCCCTAAAGGGTAATTAAATACACGTTGAGAATTCACTATAATTTGATATCTTCCTCACTTCAATCGTGCTGAAGAGCAACAATTTCAGTTCGCTAAGCCAGAGACAAGGTATATTTCCATCAACTAGCTGTTTGGGAAACATTTCATGCTAATCTCAAGCCACCTGTGTCATGTAAGAGAAAGCCACAGGCGCTGACCTGAATAGGTACAATTAAATATAACTATATGTTTCCAAGTTCGCCTTCCTATGTGATTATGATTACTAACAACGTTCTGTACCTCCTCTCAAAAAGTGTACACTAAGTTTTTGGCCACACTCAGAAGCTGTTATATGTATTATATAACCTCCCTTAATACTATTTTAGATTTTAATTTTGTATTTTGGTCTGTAAATCTTAATTACCAATGCCATTTTCTTAAAAGACGTTCTCACATCATTTCTAACGTTAATGGAAGTGTTACTACACATTTAGCTCCTATTTTTTGGAATTAGGTAATAGTTAAGAGGCGCGCTACTCTGTGACTGGCTGGGAATTGGACAAGTTGTCTCTTAAACCCACCAACTTTAATTCTGAAAATAACTGCTCTATTTTCCTTAATTTCTTCACCGGTACAAACATTCACACACACGTACTGGTACTAAACAATTCTTGGTTAATCCGTATCGGAAAGTTCCTGAAAAGTATACCGTTTTAACAATACTCCGATTTATTTCTCAGTATTTTAGGATTCTAAAAATGAATACCGCACATTGGTTAATTTTAATAAGCATGAACCACAGGTAAGTTGAAAGTTTTTTATGAATTTGGACTGTACTCACGTGAGAAGGCCATCATCAGAAATAATACTGTGACCTTTATAAATTCCCTTTAAACGCGTTTGAAGATTGACTCTCAATCCAAATTTAGTTTCAAAGCATATGCAATTGGAAACCAAAACTTTGACTGAACTACAAGCAGAAACTTTCAAAGAATCTATATCAGCGATACTATAAACCTGCGGCCCACTGGCCACATGTGGCCCGCCGAGCCTTTTTAAGTGGCCCATTGCTCTGAGCATTTTGCTTATTTAAGAAAATTGTATAAAAAATCGGTGGAAAATTCTTTGTCAAGAAATATTATATCAATTTTGATTTTTGTTGTCGGTATCGTACGGGTACGAAGTGATATTATTTTTCTATTTGGAACAGTTACGGTAAGTAATAACAGACAACTCAGTGGAATGAGCAGCGAGTGGAATTAATTTTTAACAAACTTTCACATCTTGCAAGTGAAAAATATTCGAAGAAAAAGATCATTTCAAGATGACTGGTAAGTTGACTATTTTGCAGTGAAAAACAAACATGGATCAGTACTTGTGTGATTTGTCACGAAAGTGCTGCATTTAAAAAAATACCAATTAACACGAATCATTCAATGACCCTTTTCCTCAAAGATCTCTTTCAAGAGGTGATAAATAGGCGTTTTTCTAATAATCCTTGCAACAGCAACAAAGTGTTTTGTCAGTGGTCATATCACCATCCCATGATGTTTGTAATATTATTAGTAATCATATGAAACTGTTTATAGATGCATAAATTGTGAAGGAGTGTTTCTTAAATGTTTCTAATTTAAGAAGATTAATTAAGATCCTTAAGATTTCTAATTCAGTGTTAGTAACAAAAATATAAAAATAATAATAATTAAAAAATGCAAACAAGGAATTATAATATTATGATCCATTTTCCACATTTTAAATTTCCAATATAATCTTGATCTTAAAGTATTTATTCTCCCCATATTGCGGCCCACGGGAAATGGCTGACATATGAGTACCCCTGATCTAGATCATCATTACTCATAGGACTCATAACCATAACTATTTTATTTCAAGCGATTCCAAATATAAAAGTGATGTCCAGTACTTTTTATATCTAGGCGTAAAATTTATACTTATAAGAGCAATTGAATACTTTTAAATTAATTAAATTTTAGTTGATATCAATGAAATTTCTTCGTTTAGAAAACAACTAAACTCTAATTATTTATAGAACGTTTTTCTTTTTGTCCACCTCTAGAGATTAATAAAATATTTGTTACTAAAGCTCAACAATTTTAATTTTTCGTAGAACTATTCAAACAAATGCCAGCAGATTTGTGCGGAGAGTCTCTACCAGCAACTGAACAGTCTACACATATTGTATTAGACAAACAATATCCCGTTAATGTGGTGTGTTAGTTAGGAGAGGGGGTGCCAGATCAGGTGTCGTCCACGTCACTTGACAATGGTTTAAATTTACGTGGTCCGTCGCCAAAAGCCCTCGTGTAGCTGAACAGTGGGACATTAATATTCACTCACTCACTAGAAAAACAACATGTTGCCATTACATGAAAGATAAATGTAGCCAATTATTTTGGTAAAAAGCAGGACAGTAAAACTAAATATTTTAATCAAAATATACATTAAATAGGAACTGTAATCAATAACAAGAATTGAATAAAAATTTATTAGAGCATATATAAATGGACATAAAAAGAAACTGTTATTGATAAGAAATAGTTTGGTTGATGAAAAAATAATGCAATTCGAATAATAATGATTAAATTTGTCTGATAATTAAAATACAATTTCAATACTAATAAAATTGCAATTTGTATAATATGAAAATACAATTCCATCCAAACCTCTTTTTGAAAAGAATTTTCCCTTGCAAAAATTTTATTTTCAAGCGATTTTAATACCAATTCATTAAAAGATCTACATATTTAGGTAAAATTTAATGCATTTATTGGAAATCAATACTAAAAGAGAAGCTATGCATTCCAATACAAACCGTTTTAGAAAAAAAATGAACTGAATTGTGTAAATAATGTGTGACGCATCTGATCGATGTGTGTGTGTGTGTGTGAACGCTAAATCTCTATTCAAATTCAACTCTGTAATTAATGATCCTTCCCCTTCATATGTTATATATCTACTCAGATTGACTTTCCTTCAAGGATGGTGTAGAAATACTGATTATGATTATAATTAAATAACTTATATCGAGAGGGAATGAGTTGACATTTCTATCTTAAGTAAAACCTCATTAATTTTTCCGATACTGCTTCAGAATCGGCAAGGACATTCAATTTTATCGGTGGAAATATTGCAAAGATGTTGCGGAAAAGTTGCGTTGAGTTAAATGAAGTGGAACACTCAAGAGTGCTTTCTATACAACAAATGAAGCTAATTAAAGGAAATGGGGCCCACCTTTCAATTCCCGCTCAGTAGCCTCGTTACAGAAAGTTTCGCTACATTTGAGAAATTAGATTGGGCAAAAGATTCTCGGTTGTTTTTTCTTTTATCTACATGTATGCAGCTTAGAATACTACCTTTATATGTACATATAATGTGTCGAGTGTATGTTCTAGCTTGGAATTTCATTTTTAATTTTAGTTTATACATCGGTAAAACTGTTTTGAAAAATCAAATTTCTTTGTGCACATATCAGAAGGATGTTGTATATGATTGGAAGTGAGATATACACAAATAGTTGAATTTTAACTTTAAGACATCAATTAATAAAGAATATCCCCATCTACCAATAATATAATTCTAAAACTGTAATATAGAAAATTATAACAAAGCCAAACAGTTTTCAAGTTTCTATTGATTGATCTTAAAGTTATACTCCTGGTATATGTCCTTCGACACATACATTTTCATTATAATGTGAATTATTTACAAGTAATGGAGTTTTAACGGTTCTCTTTAAATAATAGAAATTATTTGCTTTTGCAAAGATTTATAAAATTCTCTACCTTCTAATTTTGATGTATGGGTATATTGTATAGTCTCAGTTAGCGATATACAAATAATTTTAAATGAAAATTTTTTGTCCAATATGTATACAATTCTCTATTAATGTGCATGGAATCAAAATTTTTAATCAATGACATGATCCACAATTAGCCATTACCTTCGTTCCAAACTTAGGTCATCAAAAAATTCAATCTACAATGAAGAGGTCGTGAGCCATTAATTATTGAAATGACTTTATCGACAAAGGTAGGAGCATATTCGCTAAAGAAGTGGGTCATCTGTTTTTTCCAATATTTCAAACTGGCCATGGCTTGTCACCTCATTTAATACTTAATACTTACACCTTTTGCTTTGCATAGAGAATTAATTCGCCGTATTACTGATGTAACAAAATTCTGATAAGTCCTTACAGCGTTTTCGAACCAAGCTTTATGAAGTGATATTTCTAGTTTTTTGACATTTTCCGGAAGATTATTCAACTCTCTTAAACGCCTTTCTTGCCCATCTCACAGATTTTCGAGTATACTAATATCTGATATCTTGATGGTCATTTCAGATGATGAAATATTCCATGGTTATGGTTAATCCAAGTCTGTATAGTTTGAATGAGATGGGGAGTAACACTTTTTCCTGATGTATATTCCGTCACTTATCTTAAACTTATCTTCCAGTAATAGTTTAACACCATTTTTTAAATGAAATTACTTATTTCCTGGTCTGTCATCCTTTATAGTGTTAAGGAGCATATCCCATTCAAACCTAATTCTCTCCAGATCATTAATCCTTTACCTGCAGCATACATGACTGGTAGTATTCAATCTGGATGAAGATCTTCACGCTGTTCCCAATGAATTATTTGTCAGCCATTATTTGTAAAAAGTGTAAAACGGCTATCATTCGTCTATATATCCTTATTATGCTTCTGTTTGATGTTTTAAGTTGCCGCATAGAAACAATCTGCTTTCTTATAAATTCACTAATTACTTTTGTTAATGACAATGTAGACCAAAAAGAATTAGATTTATAAAATGAAAAAAAGTTTAACTTTAAACAATAGAGTCCATTACTGTATCAAATACTTTTACTAAGATAATAATGATTAGTTTTTACAGTTGTAATTTAAGGGAAAATAAACGTGCATCATTATTTCACAAAAATTTCAAAAAAGTAAATATATTAATTTATAAATGTCCAATTGTTATCGTAGGCATTATATTTGAAAAACATTTATTCTGTGTTTGAATTTATGCTTCATGAAAAAAAAAAAGCATAACTTCAAATATTGATGAAAGATAAGTCCCGTATCAATGTACTATTTTAATTGAATTTCATAAACTAAAAGTGTTCATATCAAAGCTGTTTGTATTAATATATGCTATCACCTTATTTTTTTGATGGAGTTCATTGCCTATTTTGTGTAGCAGAGATGTATAAGTGTAAAAAATGCATGGAATTTTCTATCCCGATAAAAAAAAATCGGTTAGTTTTGAAGAATTTTGTTCCAAATTCCAAATAATTTTTACTAAAATACAAAAAAAAAAATGAAGCAAGCAACACTCCTCAGAAAATAGAAATTTCAGCATCAGCTTAAATTTAAAAATTAGTTTCATGAAAAAAATGTAAATTAAATTATTGTTCTGCCTTTATAAAAATATTTCGTACTTATTTTATATACTGGTGTTCAAAATTAAGATGTGTGATTTTTAGATTCTGTTTACTATCTCTGAATTTACTGGACATATTTTAATAAAATCTTGCATGCATATAAGGAGAGTAAAATGCAAAAAAAAATGCTAAGAAAATTATTCAGCAGATAAAATGCACACGCGGGATCATGCATAATATTCACAGAAATCCGAAGGTATGCAATAGCAATTTCAAAATAAAATTGAAAAAAAATGTTGATAAAGAAACATCCGGTCTTAAGTAGGGAATATGATCTCCCCTTACTGCTAAGCAGGTTTCACAGCGTCTGCTCATGCTGAGAATGAGGGTATGAATGAGTTGTTGAGGCATTGCTGCCCATTCGTTTTGCAGCGCCAATCAAAGCTCCCGAATCGTTACTGGTGGTAAGGTACGAGCTGCCAAGCGTCTGCCTAGAAAATCCCATACATGCTCGATGGGATTGAGATCCGGAGATCGTGCCGGCCAATCCATACGTTTAATATCCTCACTCTCTAAGAGCTGTTCAGCAGCTACTGGGCGATGACATGGTGCATTGTCGTCCATGAAAAGGAACTGCAGACCCATAGCGCCTCTAAAAAGACGCACATAGGAAAGAAGAATCTCGTTACAATAACGGGTCCCGTTGGCTTAACCTGCGTCGAAGATGTGAAGGTCTGTACGACTACCAAGCAGGATGCCTCCCCAAACGAGAACACCGCGACCTCCATACCTGTCCCTTTCAATGATGTTCAAGGGATGATTGTGGCTTCCCCGCTCTCTCCAGATGAGTATGCGATGAGAATCGCTACTCAAACTGAATCTGCTCTCATCTGTAAAGAGTACTGGTCCGCATTCATTGTCTCTCCAATTCCGTTGTTCCCGGAACCACAGCGAGCGCCTTCTCCGATGGGCAGGCGTTAAAGGTACACACCGTACAGGGCGTCGTGCAAACAGACTACCACCGTGCAGTCTTCTGGCCACGGTAAAACGCAATATCGGTCGTCCAGTCGCCTGTGTCGTGTGTCTAGCGATATCTCCCGCTGTTTGCCGCCTGTTTCTTCTGGCCTGTAAGACAATATACCGGTCATCTGTGGGTGTGATTTCTCATGGACGACCACTACTGAACCCCCGGATAGCTGTTTCTGTAGTTTGAAATTGTCTCCAAAGTCGTGAATCGATGCTCTGAGCAATTCCGAACTCTGCAGCCACACTGTCACACTGCGGCCTTCCTCCAACTTCCCAATGATTCGACCTCGGTAAAAGCATCCAGATGTCGTCTAACAGATTGATTATTCGCCATTTCTCGCTGAGGCAGCAACTCGGTTTGATTTTAACTGTTATACGGCGTGCAATCTCTTTGCCAGAAATAATGATCTTACACCGACAACATGCTTTGTACTACTCAGACACTCCCCCATTACGTCCACCTGCATATCTGCGAATGTGCTACCATACATCACCTTACTTAATCTCCTGATTGGTCTTCTGTCCGCTCTGCCTCTTCGTTCAGCTGATATGCTAATTTTTTAAAGTTCGTTTTTAATGTTTGCACACCAGTCTAGAGATAATCAACAAACTCTATAAATTGTCCTAATTTTGAACACCAGTTTATATGTATGTATTGTAAGAAATATTTACATAAGCCGAAACAACGTTTCATATAATGTATAAAGCCTAATTTTTTTTAATATGAAATTCTTTTCTTGGAGTGGGTGAAGAGATATTAAATTTTTTTAATAATTTTGATTAAAAATATATTCATCAGAACTTTTCTGAAGTTTTATATAAACCCTTCTGATAAGCCTGCTGTTTAATCTCTACGATTTATTTATCGTGATTTATTCATTCTTTAAAATTCAAAGGAAAAAAGATTATTAACATAAAAATAAGGAAAATTAATTTCTAAATTCTGAAACTCATTTCGAGTTTTATGAAAAGATTAATCAATTTTCTACGAAGTTCTTACGATATTTGTTTTTACAAAATATTAAGCGAAGCTTAGAATTAAAATTAACTTTTTTTCAACTTTTTTTTTCTTGTTTTGAGAAAATTTGAGAAAAATTATTTAGGCGAAATTCAAAAACTGTTTTAGCAATATTTTACTTACTATTTTACACTATCATACCCAAAGAAACATTTTAATTAACTAATCAGTGCACTACTCCCATTTACATAGATTAAATATGTTTCTTGTATTACTTTTAAACAGCCCGTATACTTCTAAATGGAAATGTTTGCATTTGTTCCAATGTTTAAATCCTCATTTTCACAGTATATTTAAAAGATGTGATTGCCTCTAGCTAAATGAATTTGCAAAGTTTTTTTTCCTTCTGTTTTCATGTAAATGTGTATGATTATACTTTGTTATACTTTTTTCAGCATAACCGCATTTACTTTTTTAAATCCACGATACTATCTAACAATTGAGATGGCTGCATCTTCTACACTCGTGTTCGTGAAAATTCAAACACCATGTGATTGAGCTGAAAGTTTAAGAAAATGCAAAGTAGCGTACCATATGCAAGTGATTATATAATTTCAGAGTTCGTACACTTTCTTTGACTAAGGATTGCCTTCTAAACAGCTGATATGACCGCATAGACAATTTGCTTTAACGAGGCGTGTAAAGATGTCAGAGGTTATATCCTAGTAGTAAACGTTGAGTGAGTCATAACTGCAGCCCAGTGCTTCTCAAACTTTCAATACCGGTGCCCCCCTTTTCAATCACAATTTTTATCTCGCCCCCCTTATACATTAATAATGTACTGAATGCAATAATAATGCACTTTGACGCTAAAGCTACAATACGCGATTTTAATTATAAACTATATACAAACTAATAATATAAGTATTAAATTTTGTATAAGTTACTTTTAAGCAAAAAAAAAATTAAGTAATAGGATAATTATTATGTTATTTTTCCTATCTCTAATTTTTAATTTGAACATATTGAAAAATGTGGTGGCTGCTTAGAAGACAAAATATAGATATCAGCTAAATATAGAAAAATAACTTAGAGGGTCAATTTCTAATCATAGGCATTCCTAATAAAAACTTTGCTTTGCAAAACAAGCTCATGGAAGTCGTTAATACTTATTAAACTTATTCTTAATTTAGTATTAATTAATTAGTTATAAAATACTCTGTGCAGCACTGATACATTAAAAGTATACCGGCTGAAGTGTCCGCTCTTTGCACGAGTTTATTTATGAGAAAATAAAACATTATTGATATAATAGCTGAATTGTAAGGAGAGTAAAGCCAAGTGCGCGACAATGTTTACAAAAACGTAAAATGATTGCTCAAATTTTCATTAGTTTTAAGCCTCACAGAATTAGCATTTATAATTGATGTTAAAGAATGAACAATAATATAATATTCGGATGAAGAATAATTGTATTATTTTTAATAGTTAAAGCGAAAAGACTTCAACATGTTTCAACCCGGGAGCAGGCGCGCACTCGATATGGTCCAGCGGGGCTATTGAGTCACTCCAATCCTCTTTTTCTTTATAATTATTTTATTATACACGATACAAATCGTGATTCCAGCGAATAATTTAATTAAGAGAAAGTAAACTTACCTACTTTCAAGGACTTTTCAATTTGTCTTCGGTAACAAATAAACAGTTTTGTCAGAATTAACGATATCGTGTTTTGTGTGTCCCGCGTGACTACTTCCGGGTAAAAAGTGTATTCATTATGATAATATGTATGTTCCTGCAAAACACAATTGTGTAAAACCTTTTTCGTTATGCTTTATATGTTTGAGATATGTTTATATGTATCATAAAACTCCTTTGCATGGAAAAAAGCGCAACAGAGAAAAATACATTACTTACAACTTCCCTAAATGAGAAAGAAACATAAGAGAGGGGTCATAACTAACTGTACCGGTAACTTTGGTCAAACAGATTATCAGCAAAAACAGATTACAGCTATAATGTGCAGTATTTCAAAAATAATCACAGTGATGAATTTCTTATGTTCCTAAATTTTTTCGTTTCTGGGTCTGGTATTTGTTTTTTCTCTGAAAGAGCAGTATGTTAGGATTAAAAAGAAAACGTAATAAAAAATCTCTCATCACGGGATTACAGCAAATCAAATAAAAGTTTTTTTATTTGGTTATAGGATCAAAGATAGCTAATTAGGTATTGAAGACGTTTTTATTTTTGATGACTTAATATCACGCGCCTATAAATTATATCAGAGTAAAAGTGCATTTTTTATTATGTCTGAAAGTATTTCGTTTTAATTCATTCCAGTAAATTAATTATCTTTTAAATCTTTTATTTTCGATATGCTCACGCCCCCTTGTAAGGTTATCGCGCCCCCCATTTTGAGAAACACTGCTGTAGCCCTTAGATGAAATAATTTGACATTTCAAAATAGCATGGGGTTAGAATGGTGGCGATTAGTCTTCGTGTATGACATTTGTTCTATTATGCAGCATCCACTCGTGTGCAGCATAGCAACATTACGGTGATGTATGCTTGGAAGCCGTGGACTGCCGTAATCGAACAATTCGGAAGTCTAGAAAAGGACCCTGTAATAAGACCTCAACCTGGAATGATACACATCCAGTCCATGAAGTGCTGATTGCCCGTACAACTTTATCTAAAGAATCGGGACTAAATTAGCTAACTAGTACAGGTGCTGTATGTTTCATGAAATAGGTGATGAGTGCTGCACCATGTACTGTGTGCATGAGTTCCTTTATACAGGATAATACGCATGGCAAGACATCGAATTCTACGGTTACTATGGGCGCTTAAATATAGGGATGGGCATCACCTAAACTTCTGGTAATTTATGACGAATTTTGCTATCATTTGTAATGATGTTGGTTTAAAATGATGTTCTAATATCAGTCAAACGCTATGTCAGTGAATAGCACTTTAAGAAGAGCATTAACGGATGCTATAGTGAACGAACGGCCAAATGCATGGTTTGATCAATGATAGTAAATCTTTGGCGATCTCATTTGCGATGAATTTTCGTTAATCTTAATGGCAACCATTACATCTGTGAAATTCTATAGTCTGAAGCTGTTCCCTTCTTTCGAAACATTCCAGGAACGAAATTTGAACAGGGCAATGTCCAATCATATATTGCCTGGAACATTCGATTTCCTTTCCATGCAAACCATACAGCTTCTTCCTTGAACTGCCTACTTGCCGGAAAAATTACCTATTGAACATGTGAGAAATTTTGTTGGTCAGCATCTCAATCGAGATCTAAACAATACAGCTATAACAGGTGAACTTTATAGCCGCATACAAACAATATGGAAAGTTTTTCAATGGCAGACATTCAAAATATGTTTCACTCCGTACCAAGTAGTATAGCTGAACTTATTGAAGCGTATAGTGACTACCACCAGCAAAAATGCTGATTTCGATCACATATTGATTTCTGGCTTTGAAATTTTCTTAATTTATTTTTGTTGTTACCACAGTCATTAAGTTACACTCATTAGTGTGTATTAAGTTACACTCGATTCCGATGGTTCCTTCATGCTATTACAATTTTCACAGTGTAATTTTTAGAAAAAAAAGATTCTTCTTTTTAGCAGTTTCTATTTGCAGGAGTAGAGTAATCATATATTTATAAGTGAGCCTACGAACTTAATGGTTCATTTTATTTCCACAAATTGTGTTAGCAACCTTCAGAAAATACCTTTTAAAAATAACGTGTTGATTTCGAGGGAAAAGTAATATTTAACAGATTAAAAGAAATACGTAAATACAAGTTTCCCTAAATAAACGTGGCCGCGGGTAGCCGAGTGGTATAGGTATCGGACCGTGGCTTGCTTTGTGCCGCAAAATTGCTCTCACGGGTTCGAGCCCAGTACCACTAAAGACCCGCCGTGTAGGGCAGCGATGCACGTTAAATCTGTCGAGAGCTGAAACGTCCTCCCGTTGGTGTGATGTGGTAGTTAGGAGAGGGGGTGCCAGCTCCCGGCAAAGCCCCGCCCGGTGTCGTCCACGTCACTTGACCATGGTTCAAAATTACGTGGTCCGTCGCCAAAAGCCCTCGTGTAGCTGAACAGTGCGACGTTAATATTCAATCAATCAATCAACACCTAAATAAACTGTTCATTTATGTCTATCAATCGATAACAATCCTTTTGATTTACTCAACGCGGAATTAAATGATCACACACGCACACAAACATACGTACGCACGTTCACGCACTCAAAGAAGTTTTATCCAACTTTGTGAAAAGTTACAGATGAGCTGTAATTTCTGATGAGAATGATGATGAACATTTATTTTGTGATCCTAATAAGCAATTTCTATTTATTTTATAACTACAACTAATGTTTTTTTTAAAAGTATGTTTTGTTGTATTTTCAATTTTTGTGCTGCATTTGTTTGTTTTTGATTAAAAACTTGGAAGTTAACTTTCATTTGTATGTTTTATTACAACGAAATTTCAGCTATCAAGAAACATTTCACTTAGAGACTTGATTTCGATATAACATATTGCCTTGATTTATAATGTGTATGTGCATATATAATTAACCCTCCAAGCGGTTAGCACGGAAAATTCCGTCATTGTAAAGATGCTTCGAAAATAAACTGCACGGATTTTTTGCCTTCAAGTAACATTTTCAAAAGTATTGAGCAGTACTTTTCTGAAATCCTTTCCCCCTTTTAAAGGTTTAACATCTTGAAAGATAATTAGGGTCGGTGGAAGCAACACAGCTAGAATAGCAACACTAATAGGAAGTTTTATGGCTCGCAGGGAACCCCGTTTTTGACCCTGGAGCAATCGTAAGAAATCTATTTGCAGGGGGAAAATTTCTTTAGACCCCAGAAAGTGTTTGATTGTTAGCTTGTATTTTAAAAGTTTTGAAAAGTTCCAACGCATAAGTAAAATATGTTACAATTCCCTTTTGGTTTCATATTAATTTGAAACTGTAACAAGTTGGGGCGTGTCATTTGTTTGTTTTTGATTAAAAAGGCAATCTGCTATTTTATATAGTTAGACAAATTATCTTTTTAAGTATACTCTTTCGCTTCATTTTTCTTATCTTAATCAATGCTTTCAGTTTTTTTAAACATGATTATTTCATTATAAGATGTAAAAAAAAATTAATAAAACATCAAACACTTTAAAATTTGAAACCCTTTCAAATTTCCAACCACTAAAAATGAATCAACTTAAACTTCATCAAATAATTTGAAACATTTTCTTACACTTTGAAAAAAACGAAAAAAAAAAACTAATTAAAAAGATCTATTAGTTTTTTTTTTTTTTTAGATTTCAAATCCCAAGTGTTCAAGGAAGTTTACGTACAGTGCCTAGTTATATATTGATAAAATACACCGAATTATGTTTGAATTTTAAGTGCTTGAACTTCAGTTTACATCAAAGACAGCATGAATGAAGATTTTCCCACATTTTTTTATAACTTGAATGTTTGAATAAATGATAATCAAAAATATACGGAAACATTTACAGTAGACATTTATGCATATAAATAAACATAAAAATCAATTTTAAATTCGAGCTATTCAAAAACATTCGAATTATTATTCAAAAATATGCATTTATGCAAACTACCTCAACTATTATCTTTTTTTTTTTAAGGGCTAACTAAATAAGTAATTAAAATCTGGTTATGTTTTGAAATCTCGACCGTATAAAGCGAGAAATTTTATATTAGAAATTCCATTTGAAATTTCGAAAAAAAAATGTATCGCGCAGTTAAAAATTATTTACTATAAGTTCTAGCAATTATTTGAGTATAATATAAATTTCAAATTTTTTATTATATAGCTTCTTTAGTATTTTTAAATATATTTTGAAAATTTCATACAGTTCAGTTAAAAACTGTATGCTAAGAGCAAAAATATACTAAAAAAATTGATGAATATACAATAAAGTTTTACAGAGAAGCAAAACTGAGAAGCTAAAGCGTAGGAATGAAAAATTTTGAGTTTATCTGAAGTAGTTTTCGAAATATTTATTTTAAAGTTCAGAAATTTGTGTGCGTTATGTTATACTTAATATTAATTAAATGGTTAAAATAATATGTTAATAATAGTCATGTAATCGTTTGACGACACATTCATATACTAATAAAAATATAATGGTCATTGATGCGAATGTCAAGAATTTTATGTAATAATAAATTCAGACATTAAGATATTGATGTAGAACATATAAAACGACCATCTAAAAGACATGAAAAATGCAGTCTGCTATAAAATGATCTTGACAAACAAAATACGGCATTTTAACTTACTATGGCAGAGCCGGCTTAGTCAGGGGCGATCTGGAAAAACAGAGAGAACCGCGGTTTTGATGGATGTCGCTCTAGCTTTAAAAATTCTCAGGAAAATATATATATAAATTACAAATGCAAAAATAAGTATTGTAATTTTCCATTAATTTTATAACAATGAATTGTAGAATTGGCTTCCAATACATTGTTGTGTTTGACGATATCTAAGGTAACCTACCCTACTTTAGATAGATTTGTACTACTTTTCGTAACCGTATTCCTTTTAAAATTAAGTCGTAAAGCGAAAATACACCTTTTGCACCCTTAAAAATTTATGTAAACTATAACGGTTAATTTTAATTTATGCAACTTGTGAAATGTTCATATTTAACCATTTCCATCTAAACCTTTTACATGAAAAAAAAAGTTTGGACTCCCTCATTCATTAGGGAATTATATAAGATTATAACATTAAGTTTTATTTTTCACCGAATAGGGTCGAGTGGTATTGTATCGTGCTTCCACACCACAGGTCTGGGATATGTTAACTGGCTGGGCAAGGTCGACTCTGCCTTTCATCCCCGCTACATTGGGTCGAAAAATGAGAACCAAGCTTGCTTGAGGTCTTAAATAATAAAGGTATTTCTTCAGACCGATCACCAAATAGGGACATCTGTTCATGCCACTCAGCGCCCAATGGTCACGTATATTAGTTTGAACATAGTAGTTCCTGGCCCTCATGAATTGTTGTGCCACTGAGTTTGAGTTTTAAGTTTGAGGATTGCCTCACTTTGTGGATACCCCTTAGATAAACCTGTATTTCCACTCATTTGCAATTAAATATTTTTCTTTCAATTACGTTTATTTCAGAAGGAAGTTTGATTTTTCAAATGTATTTGCTTAATAACATGTATATTTGTGTATTATATTAAAATTTTGATCAATCAAAATTACATGTTTTTGCTCCTTTAAAAGCTTTTTAAGATTTTAGAACTGATCTTACAATCCATATACGTTTCATAGTAGTATATTTAAAAATGATAAAGAAGACATTTTTACGAATGTTTGAGCTTTTGCCTCGTTTATAAATATAAAAAATTGCATTCAGCTACAATTTTTTAAAATGTACTGAAATAAGTGGAGGAATAGGATATTAACATATTATGAATATTTTTGACTGCAGTAAGATATATTTATATTTGAGGTTTCTTTACAATTTGAATAGAAGTTGTAAGCCATTTTGCGAATAGTTTGATATTAAGTATAAACCCATAGGCTGTTTAATATTGTAAAGTGTTTTACTTTGATAACAGCACACATTAAAATAAGGCCATTTGCAGTTATATGATCATCTTCAGTGATATTTAAATTTTAAAAAAATAGTCTACACGTACGGAAACATTCTTTCACAACCACACATCATCTCTCTCTCATACTATGTCTTCCCTACAGAAGGAAATATTTGTGTATACTCAAAAATTTAATACAGGATACATTTCCAAATGTTAAAATTGTTTTTAAAATTTGGTATGGATACAACTGTCGGTTAACTTCACTGAACAAAATTGTTTTAAGTGTACTGTTTTGAAAGACAAAATTAATTAGGAGAACTTTTCTCACAATATAATTTGTAATGACTGAATTATTGAAAATAGCATAGTTATCGATGTGTGACATTTTCCTTGTAATAAAAGAAACAAAAATATAAGAAATTTAACTTTAGTAGAAAATGGTTAGAAGTACTCTCATGCGCATTTGAAGAAGTATATCCCCCATTAAAATTAAAAATTATTGACTGAATGTGTGTTACGTCCATCACAAATGCCGATGTAGAAAAAGGAATTTTTATTTAATACAAGAAGTTCTAAAGGAGAACACTAAGAATGAAAATTTAGATTTTTTCCGAAAAATATTAAGTTAACCTAAAAATATCATTTATATGATTTTTAATTAAAATAAATTAAAAGTATTGAAATCCTTTTTATGCTATTTTAAATTAAAAATATAATTGAATAGAGAAAGATCGGTTTTATTTCATAAATATAATCATCGTATGTATATCACCGTATGCACCATTTATTGGCTTATTGTTTAAAAAATGAGATAGGGCCTTTGCTCTTTTTACCGCATTACTTTTTTAAAAAACAGGAAAGTGAGCGCGTTTTTTACTCTCATATTCATAAATGAATACAAGATTTTTTTTTTTTTTTGGTTCAAATCGCAATACCAAAATATATATATTTATAATTTTTAAAAAATGACAGAAAAATAAATTTTGTTTGAAGAAAATATAATTATTTTTCAACTTCTAACATACTATTTATTTCATTTTTTCCTTTTTTTTTTTTTTTACTTCATTTTCTTTTAACTTTACTGTGACTGAACATATAGGGAAAGAAATACCGAGTTCCACTACAGCTCTTTTAACCGCTAGCTGTAAACGATTGATCTCTTGGTTCTTACTTGGCAAGGGAACCGAACTAAGTCATAAAATTGTCCCCGTTCGACCTCCCAAGTTTTAAAAGAGGGAAGAAAAAAGTATGTTGCATTTTAAAAGCGAACGGCAAAATAAAAGTAAACGCTTTCGGAATAACTTTTCAAAGGAAGCTAACCAATCAGAGGGTTAATTAAATAAAATAATATTGCATAACAATTAAAGTAAATAAACAAATGTCTCGTATAACACGGTTTTGATATAACATGATACAAATTAACAAAGGGCCGTGGGTAGCCCTAGTGGTTAGAGCATCGGACACCACACCGGAAGGCCTGGGTTCAATGCCCGATGCCGCAAATACCCTCAATTACACACGGAGTACGTGCTCGTTAAATCAGTGGGTCCATGGTCTTGTGGAAAACTTAGTAACGAGCGCAGAGACTGGAGAATATTTCCCTCCCCTTCAGTTTCCATGCAGAAATTAAGGAGGTGGAGATAGGTGGTGTCGCCATCTATCGTTCCTTTGGAAATTTCGCCGAGCTAAAATCGTACTGTCACCTGTATGGGGCTCAAGGCCAACGACAGACGTACCTCTAGTTAAATGCCACGATGAATTTCGTGGGCCTCGATCTGACTATGTTAGACAGGTGGCATTAGAAACAACAACAGCAACAAATTAACCATGTTATGTGAGAGACTCCTGTATGAATACATCAATTACTCATACGTGAGGGCGCAATGTTAACTCTATATGTAGCTTGTACAGTGGCTGTGTTTAAACAGTCAATTGAAATACCTCAACATGGATAACATTTCTGAATTATATACTTTTGATTATGAGCAAAAAGTGCTCAAAGCATTGGCTCTTCAATTTCAGAAATCGACCGAGATTAAAGATTTCCAAAATGAAAATTTCAAGAGTATACCAAAAATACAAAGATATGGAGAAAGTAATGCGCAAACCACCTAGCTACAAAATATAACAAGCCTTAAAAGAGCGTAGTGTGAGAAAGTTCAGCTACAGAGCCAAACAGTAGCTCAAATTACTAGACAGGCGAAACAAGTGTCCATTGACCGTAAATTGTCTTAAAAGTTTAATAACATAAAATAATTATTTCACTTTCCCAATTCAACCCCCTAGCTCTATCCCAATCTTAACCCTATAAGCAATCCAAAGTTCCATTAAGTAAGCCTAAGCTAGTGTTTCTCAAACTGTGGGACGTGCCCCCCTTTAGGGGGTGTGATAACCCTACAAGAGGGGGGGGGTGAGCATATCAGAAATAAAATGTTTTAAACATTAATTTTCAGGAGCGAAATAAACAAAACACTTTCTGACATATAAAAATATACATTTACACTGATATAATTCATATATATCAGTTGGCGAACACTTCATCAACAACTTCATTTGCTTGAAAATATCATTTCTGTAATGTTGGCGAAAAGTGTCTGCGATTTGTGTCTTTATTATGGTTGCGTACCTTTGAAACACTTTTTAGTTCACTTTTAATGGATTTTTTCTCAAATTATCAAGGAAAAAATGAAATATCCTTGAAAGTAAGTAAGTATATTTTCTCTCAGCTAAATTAATCAATGGAATTGGGATTTTTATCGTGTACAAAAAAATATTTGTAAAAAAAACGAAAAAAAAAAACATTGAGGGTGATTCAGTCACCTTTCGCGACTATTAACGTTAGTATCGAGTGCGCGCCGGGTTAAAAATTCTAAAGTATTAATGCCAAATGTGATGGATATGATATAGTGCAACATAGACTAGACTCATTTCTAATGGCATTTATACTTTAAGAAATGGATGATGGAGGAAATAAATTTTTAATCAAATATCATTGTGCAATTTGTTCCAATTTAATAATTAGAGAAGAGGAAACTAACGATAATTAACCTATTACTTAAAATTAATTTGCTTAAAATAGATATTACTTAAAAGTAACAAATACAAAATTTAATACTTATCTTGTTAATTTGTACGGTTTATAATTAAGATCGTATTGTAGCTTTAGCTCCCCCAAAGCGCATTATTATTGTATAAGGGGTGCGCGATAAAAATTATGGCTGAAAACTGGGTCGCCAATACTGAAAGTTTGAGAAGTACTAGCTTAAGCAAAAAATCTTATAAGTTTTCTTTATGCCGTACCGGTCATGAATTATTCTCTACTCAACTAAACCCAACTCTTTTTATACAAGATTTTGAAATAACGCGGAACATGAATTTAACGATTTTTTTTACACGAACTTTTTGTTCTAGCAGGAATCTCCAAAAATTTGGAGAGGACGAATCCATAATTTGCCTTTTGGATGAGGACGATTTGATCGAAATTATGACAGTTTACAGCAGGGATGGTGAACCAGTGGCACGCATACCATTGATGGCACGCGACACACTATTTTGGGCATGTCAGTGATCAAAATGGTTTGCGTTTTATTTTAAAATAACAAAGCTCACTATGAAGTATTACGAACAAAAACGAGTGATCGGTCCCGGAGGGGCCGTGAGCCCCCTCGTTTGTTATTGTCTTATCTTAGTTACGCCGTGGACTGCAGTTGCTTATGATGTAAAATTTGTCTACGCATATCATAGTTAATTTAGTTCACACAACTGTATTTTCAAGTTTATTTGTGTTATATTTATGACTTTTAACTTATTTAATATAGATAGTTCAGCAAATGAACAAAAATCGCAAGATGGTAAGTGTAACAGAATTTTTTAAACTTAGTGAATCTAGAAATATATGGCATTACTAGTAAGGCAACAAAGCAGTGGACGTTTTTTTTTTGGAACAGTGATATGCAGAGAATTGTCTGTAAAACGACATTCTGAAACAAATCACAATCCTCTTGTCAAAAAAGTGAGCCACTGCAAAAATACTTAATTGCTTAGAAACCATTTTGCAGATCACTCCAATACAGTATGCATTCTACTAAAAGTAACATCTTACAATTTTAATATAAGATATTTGTCATCCAATCTCCAACATCAGAAATCCCATTAATGTTACTTTAATTTGAATTGTACGTATAACTAAAAAATTTACGATTATACAGTACAAAAGTATTTTGTCGTAGTAAATAGAGTTTTCATTTGTTAGTATTTAGTTTTATTATTTTTCCAATAATCACAAGTCAAAATTATTTGACTGCACGCCTATACCTCATTGTACACTTCTTTAGAAAAAATGGCCGGTTGATCCATAAAGGTTCAGCACCCCTGGCTGACCCATACAGCTGACATAATTTGCGAGGGTTTGGAATTTTCTATAATCATGGAACAACACTTTATAACTCATAATTCTTAGTCTTAGTGTGCCTTAAATTTCCAACGTATTTTTAAGTTTTGTGTAGAACGATATCAAGAATTATATTAGCAACATGAGAAACCTAAGCAACAAGCGCTAACAGAAGACTTTGTAACAACGAAAACAGACCAACAGAGACCGTATATAACGAACAAAATTCTTCATTTGAATTAAAGCCGATAGTTGTGCCAGACATATCTACCAATCCAGTAGAATATCTGCATAGTACTGAGCATTTTTGATCCAGTACGTTATAAACACACACGCTTTTTATCAAAATTCGTTGTATTGTTGTTGGTCATTTTATTCCAGATTTTAATTCGAATTTTAATATTTTGTATGTACTTATAAACTGAATTTTTAATGCAGAATAATTTTAATTTTTTTTGGAAATAAAAATTAATAGATTTTGTTTATAAATATATAACATTGATTTAATTAATACTTTTTCCACGGCTTTTGATGAAAATATTTAGAGACTTTTCATCTTATATTATTTCCTTAAAATCGTGGGAAATATCCATACATTTACCATAAGTCAAATAAATTTTTTACTACAGTTTTCTAAGGTACGTATCTTCCGTGTAAAAAACCGGATGTATATTCGATTTGTCCATACTTTTTTCTCTTTATCCCTAACACTAAAGTATTTAAATAATCAGCAGAATTGGTCTTAATATATTCTGTTCTTAATCCATCAACTTGCTTGTTTCTCAAATTTCACTTTTTAGGGGAACATAGGAGGATCTTCAAATGGATTTATAATATATATATATATATATATATATATATATATATATACACTGCTCAAAACAATTAAAGGATATTGTAAGTTTTATATAAAAAAAAGATATAAGCGAAATTTTTTTTGCCGAAAATGGAAGAAGATAATCACAAATGCAAATTTTTCTGATTTTCAAACTGTGGAGTATGCTAATTTTAAGTTCGACGTCAAAAACGTCGCTTCAGCGGCAGCGAATGAAATTTGACTTTCAACTGAAATGAAGACAAGGATGATCGACATTCAGTGACTGCTTTATTTCCTTGAGTACGATGTCTCAGCGAAGACATTTAACCGATTCAGAAGCTTGGAGAGTTGTTGGTAGGTTAGAAGGGGGCCAAACTCAAGCCGAAGTAGTACAAGCCATAGGAGTGTCACAAAGTGTGATTTCCCGGATCTGGAATCAATTTTTGGAGACTGGAAGTGCAGGCTGAAGACCAAGGGCAAGGTCGTAGATGGGCAACAACGCCCAATGAAGATCGTTATTTAGTGTTAACGGCTCGGAGACACCGAAATATGAACGCTACTCTTCTCCAACAACACCTTCGCTCGGCTACTGGCACCACGGTTTCAACTCAGACTATCCAAAACGGGCTCCATGGTGTAGGTCTCTATGCTCGCCGTCCGATGGTATGTGTTAGACTAACATCAAGGCATCGTCGCGACCGCAGGGAGTGGGCAACAGAGCTTGTGAACTGGAGGAGAAATGAATGGAGAAATGTTCTTTTTTCTGACGAGTCCCGTTTTTTTCTTCATCCGGATAATAGGCGTATTTTCATCTGCAGGGACCGCGACAGTAGGAATAATCCTGCGTTCGTGCACGAATGTGTCAGATTCGGCGGTGGGGGAGTGTTGGTGTATGGTGGCATCTCCATTGATGGGCGCACATACCTCTACATCATTCGAGATGGACCTATGACTGCTCGCCGATATAGGGATGAGATCCTCAGACCTATTGTAGTCCCTTACGCTGCAGCAATCGGGGGTGACTTCATTTTAATGGATGATAACTGCAGGCGACATCGTGCTAACCTGGTGGAGGATTTCCTTTCCGAGGAAGGAATCGTTTGAATGGAATGGCAAGCGTGTTCTCCAGACATGAATCCAATAGAGCACATTTGGGATACTCTAGGAAGACGAGTTGCTAGCCGCCAACCACCCCACAAACTCTCCAAGAACTGGAAAGAGTTCTTCTGGAAGAGTGGGACAGAATACCCCAACTTGTGATTTATACCCTCATTGACTCCATGCCTCAAAGGTACTCAACGTTGCTAGCCAACGTGGAAACCATACCCCCTGCTGAAAATGATTTCCTTTGAAGAAAACACGTTTTCTTATTCTCTTTTCTCATATGCCCAAATTGTGTTTTTTTCCTTTTGTACACAAATGCGCAATAAAATGCATTTTTTTTCTGCCAAACATGTGTAATTTATTCTCATATAACCTACTACGTCTGTCGAGCATGTATCAATCGAGCATGTATCAATAAAAAGTTTCCCAGCCACAACATCCACCTAAAACCGCAATATCCTTTAATTATTTTGAGCAGTGTATATATATATATATATATATATATAAATCACAACTTCCTAATCAATTAAAAAAATTGAAATTATATGAATCTTATAATACTAAATCCCATTTCAAAATATCAATGGCAAATAAAGAAGATAAAATTCGACTGTTTTCAAACAAAATGAAAAAATTATAAAATAAAAATTTATAAAATATCCAAGTGCAACCTCGGGCTTAAGATCGATAAGTGGGGTTAAACTAGTTTGAAGTCGTCAACCGTCCCCCTATTGTAACTTGGTAAGTTAATCGGGAAATGTCCAATTCTCAAAAATTTAAAAAGTTAAAATTAACCCATTAAACTTGGACCTAATGTTGTGGAGTGGATTTGTATATTTCCTAAAGTATATCGTAACCCTTCACAAATTTGCCAATTTTATGAGTTTAAAAAGATTTTTAAGAAATATTTTTGATCAATGTTATTTCTCAAGAAGTTGATGGGATAAAACATTAAAATTCTAAATCAATTAAGTGTACAATATAAGTGAAACATCGAACACCAAAGATAATGCACCCATCTTTAAAATAGTTGTATAGGAAAAAGGTATCTAAAATTCAAATGTTCAAATTAAAAACCCAGTATATTCACAAATGAATAGTGTAAAATATTAAAAACTCACCAAAGAGCATCCTATCAATAGTTCAATTCACAATTTTTGAACGATTTCTCATATTTCCTACAAAAATTATCACTCCCATATTGCTCATAACTCCCACTAATCCCATGTCAATCCAAATGATTCATAATCTCACATTAGAGTTTAACTATTTGGTATTAGGTGCAAATCAAATCACATGCAAAAAGTTGCTTGATTGGTCATAAATAATTTTAAAGTTTGATCGTGTAACATCTGTGTATTAAAATTATCATGTGTGTGGAATGTGCACATGTTCTTCAAAGCTGGACTACTAACAAGCTGACTTTGTGGACCTAATGTTGTGGGGTGGATTTGTGCATTTCCTAAAGTACATCGCAACCCTCCACAAATTTGCCAATTTTATGAGTTTAAAAAGATATTTAAGAAACATTTTTGATCAATGTTATTTCTCAAGAAGTTGATGGGATAATCATTCTGTATGCAACCAAGTGTAAATTTCTAGATGTTCTTTAATTTATCAATATTGTATGTAGTTAAATTATTATTTCTCATTAGAAAATTTAAAATTATATTTCTGAATCTTGATGTATGTAAACAACTATTGAAGTTCGGTATCTTTATGAGATTGAAGTTAAATGCTTCCCTTTTATCATAGATATTGCTATGTAATTTGTGTTGTCAATAATATTTAAATCTAAATCTAAAAATTCAACTTTGTTCAAGTTAAAAAATTTTCTGTGTTAATTTTAGGTATTCCAGATAAAAATTAATGCTAGGTATAAATTCTCTGTCGCTACCAATAAGAATTAAATCATCTATGTATCTTAATAAGAGGCAAGATGTTTCATTTCTTCGATTTGATTCATAGTGGTGTAAATGTAGGTTAGCGAGACTGTTACTGGCTGGGCCACTCTGAGGCATTTCTTTGATTTGCTTCTAAAGTTTGTTATCAAATATAATGAAGTTCTCCTGTATTACAAAACGAATTAGGGTATTGAACTTTTCAAAACTAATGCAACCATTCAAACCCTATTTCTTATATGCATCTGAAAGTTCCTACATTATTTCTTCTATTTTGATTGAGTTAAATAAATCTTCGAAATCGAATCCATGCACACAGATATACCTCTTGTTGCTCAACCTTATTTATTACTTCATGGCTGTTATATATATATATATATATATATATATATATATATATATATATATATATATATATTGTTCGTTGGATCTAGAAACCAAGACCATCAAACAATGGGATCCTAGACTTTTGTTTGTGCTATCCACTTTTGTTGTGAACTCTATATTATGTATATTTACTTAATAACATTCTATAGTTAGCATTTGATACAATTTTTGTTTTGGCTTTTGAGATTTGTTCCCTATCTTGTTCAGAATTATTCTGAAACCTGATTTATTCTTTGTTTGTTTAATCCTCTGATGATTTACAAATTATTCAACATTGGCTAAATGATTTTTTTCTGTTTTTGTAATTAATAAAGAATTATTTAGAAAATCACTTAACTTTGCATACATGCCGCATACATTTTCCTTAAATGTTTTAAAAGCGATAGGTAACCATTTTATCAAAACATTCTATGGTTTTTGTTTAATTTTTCCCATTTAGATGTATAATTATTTTAATCTTCGAATAAAGGTTCATGAATTTTCATTTAAGTATTAACACTGATCAAGACTTAAAATTCTATTAATATCAATCCATGACATTACATGCACATTGATAATAGCTGTAGAATTTGTTTATAATAATATGTGGTTCCTCTATTGTATTCTTGGAATTGAGTTTAATTATTCTACGATTTGTATTATGTGAAATTATGATAAGTGTTCATGACTCGAAGGACTTTTCCATATCTGTGGCATGTTAAAAAATCCTAGGTTTGGAAATTTTACTTTTGTTTCAGCAATTTGTGTGTTAATATATCTTTTGCTCTGGGAATTTAAAGGATAAATATCGTGTCATTCTTTAAATTCAAAGCATTTTATTTTGGAAGAAGTTATGTTTTTAATACTATTTTCTAACATTCATACTCATATAACTTTGTTTAAAGTCTATATGCCTTTTTGGAGTTTTTTAGAAATAAATGGACACACAAGAATATACAGTGACATGTATAAATATAATCTTGTAATCAAAGGAAAATGCTAGTTATTTTTAGAAATTGCATCAGTGTTCTGGGGATCAGTTTAAACCATTTAGTAAGGCACTTCTAAATAATTATGATATTATTTTGCTAGGAATAGCTATTGAATCTTCTTAAAATTCAAGGTCAAATACATTTGATGGAGAATTGCTTATAAATCTGTCAAAATATTTGTTTAACTTAGTGCGAAGTGAAATGAGACACTTTTCGAAATAGGATTTTTGGGATTAGGAATTAGCTATTACAAATACGATTCGAATTTTAGAAAATATTAATGTATGTTATTCCATTTATTTAGTTATAATTTAGGCTAAATCATCTATCAAAATTCATTTGAAGATAAATTCGTTCAAAGAAAATTTACATTTGTTTCCTAATTAGGTCCCTAATATGTTTGTTTACTTTCTTCCAATTTCATTATATTTACACTTTCTGTTTTTTATACAATATTATTTTGTTGAAAAATTGATTACACAATTTGTAAATAATTGTTTATACCGTGATATAATGCAATAATAAAAAAACAGAGTTGTAACATTAATATATACTACGATTTTTCAGATTTCCAAAAATACACATAATATTTCCGATCCTTAAAATAGCAAACACCAATGATAATACCTACGTGTGATGCATCACAACATGATGTAACCATTACTATAAGAGGAAAAATATAAAAATTGTGATTATACCTACTCACACCCTTTACGTATGATACAACGATGATGTATTCGTCCTTCACTTCTCATTATCGCTCCTATTATCACTAAAAATAGGCTACAGTTTGTCCACTGTGTTCTCGAAACAACAAATATTAATCCATTCTTTCTCATTGGAACATTGAAAAGAAGCTATAAAATTACCTAATGTTTGATGCTACATTGGTGTACGTTTGTGTTTCAACCGATATATTATACGTGATGCCTGTAATGAGTAATTTACGTGATAACATTTATATTGTGCTTCACCTTCTCTAGATACACATATCTCCGTAGATAGCGTTATACTTTCACCTTTATTTTTGGAAAATATTTAAAATTTTCTTTTAGCCGATTTTCTGGCTCATTCTTGCAGTATGTAACTCACCATATGCAGACGAATGGTCTTTTCAGAGAAAATAGTTGATCACAGATAGGAGAAAATGTAATAAATGTAACTGCATTGTAATAATACACAATTGATGCAAGTACAATGCAATTAAAACATAAAATATAGCCTTCAGTTTTCCGGAAGGAAATGGCTTCTAGTTTTGAAGATAAAAATAAGTTACACAACTTTAGAAGCGTCATGTTGCCTTAGAAATACACCAGGAGTATACTGGAAAGGTAGTTAACAACAACGGAAATACCAATATAGTGATATGTTATGTAAGTGTTGGGGAATCTGTCGTCTCGATGTTGCAAAATTCGGTACTACCAAGACGGTGTTGCTGGAATTATGATGCGAATGGAAAGATGATACTTTGTGACTTGTTTGTCCTTGTCCACCATTCAAAACATAATGCAGCAGCTTTCGTCTATCGTGTTTCTTGAAATGTAATAGAAACAATAATGGACGTCTTGTTGAAATGTTTCTCCGATACACATGACGTCGAGTTGCACATTAAAATATTATTGCGCTAAAGATTCTAATTCTAAAACTATGATTCTACAAGCTACAATAGAAGTCTCATTTTCTTGCGTTTAACAGAGACTGCATTATCTTCTGTGATGTGAAGTTGTTGGTGAAATTCTACCTGTTGATCAAGTTATTTTTCTTGAAGACTTATCAAGTGTTCGCTTCCCTGTGTCCTGTTTATAATAAAAATATACTAGACAAAAAATCCTATTTTGCAAAAATGTGCGAATAAAAGAATATATTTGTTATAAATTATTTTTGTAAGGGACAACTTGGTTACTTTTTTAAGGTATCTGAATGCTTGCGACAACTTTTTTTTAAAAAAATAAGTTATGGGGATGGTATGTGGTTTTAGATTTATTTAGTATATTTTAAGAGAAACACATGCTGAAACTAAGAAGAGAACAATAAATTATTATTACTAAAATGGTAAAATGTACAAAATATTACATAAACTGGACATATTCTGTACAAACATTTTATGAACAAGCTTTCAATTTTGATTTGTTACTCTGCTATTCATTTTTGAAATGGCATTCGAAATAAGAGATATTTTAATTTTTACAAAAACTGGTGCGCTTTATCTTAACTATTATATGACACTCCTTTAAAAAAACAGTGATTATATTCACATAAGGGACAGCAAATTTTGTAATAAAACAGCGATTGATAAACCTGAAGGTTAAAACACATCTACTATTATACAGAACATACACAACAAATTTCAGTTAACTTTTTTTTTCAAATTTCATTTTTACTATTATGCAAAATATACACAAAAAACTCTTTTAATAGTTTTCAAAACTTTTTGAGCAATCACTGTCCCTGTTTGAGCATTTAAAAAAAATATTTCGAGTAAAACGCATTTTAAAGTGTGGCATCTTGTTTTAAGTAGTGGCATATGCTTTTACCAAAACACTTGTAGGTTTTGTCCTAGAGAACGGAAAATAAGAAACTTGGTGTTTTTATAAAACTAATAAAAAGACGTATAAAATAAAACCATAAAATATTATCAACTTTTGGCAAAATTCACAAATTTAGGGTAGTCGGATATTTGAAATATAAATAGTTGTCTTAATACCATTTATGTTCATCAGTTACATTACATGGAAAAAAAACTTTATAACATACTAATGTACTAAAATATCTAAGTATTTTATTATCATCCTGGTACACTTATTTTATTTAATCCTCAAACAAGCGAGTCATAATGCGTGGTGTAGAAATGACATTTCCCACAGAAGTAAAAAAAAATAATAAATAATAAATCAAAGTAATGTAATGTGATTGCAACAAACACAGGAAAGCCATTCTTGAACATCTAAAAGCTTTCAAATTTGATATAAAAAAAAGGGACAAAACAAAAATATAACATACAGAAACAATTATTTTGTCTTCATCAATAAGCCGCATGGAAAATCTGAAGTCCAAAAGAATCTAGCGTTAACATGTTAAAAGACAGCTCCTTGAGATGGATTTTTCCGCTAGATGCTTGGTAGTAAACACCTGACATCATTTATCAAAAACGGTCCTTTCTTTTACGCTCTATAGCTATGAAACGTATTCTAAGTAAATAATAGATGACATTAATCATCAGTTCTCACTGCATTCTGAATTCAGAGAATCTTTTTAAGACCAAATATTCTTTTTTTATTTAATTAATTATTAAATTTCATAAAAAAAGTGTAAGAAGATTATACTTATTTAATACGTTTGAAAAAACATAGCTTTCTTTCGAGGTGTTTAGTACACATACTTGTAATTATATATTTTTTAAACATATGTCATATACTAAAACCCAAGTTTACTAATCCACGTACAATTTGCGAGATATAAATGCAATTAAATATTAATTTATATTATGCACTATAATCTAAAACTAAAACTAGAATCAAATTTCATTCGAATAAGATGATATTGTGTTATGTTTGCAGGATGAAAATGAAAATAGCCATGTCATACTCCTAAATTTTTGTTGAGAAATATCGGTTGCCGTGTTAATATAGAATGATGAAGGAGGAAATGTTGAATATTTTTATGTGCCTTTTAGAAGTCTATGTAAACACCGAGTTTTCTTAATTTATGTTTATTAAGTTTTAATTAATGTAGTTAAGCCTACACAATGAAATATAAAATTTAATATAATGAACCTCCCTCGTGTGAGGAACATCAAAACAATGTTGTGATACTTTTACGCATACTTTCAGCTGTTTATCTTGTTTAAGGTATCCGAATGCGTTCGGAACCGTGATTTTAAAAAAAGTGAATAAATTGATAATTTTCATAATATTTAGTGTCACTCAGATTAGAATACATGCATAAAATTGTTTTAAGGACATTTTGACAAAAACATTTTATTTAAATATAATATTGGCAAAAAATTAACTTAAAATAATCTTTTTTTCCAAATGTAGTTCTTTTGTGAAAAATGGTTTTATTATAATAATATTTTGTCTGTATATAGCTCAGACCTCTCTACAGAGGCTCAACTAGAACTTTTGAAAAATTCATATTATTTTCAGAGTTTCCACCAATTGAAATAATTGTTGACGTTTTTTTTCTTAAAATTGCTCCCCTCTGTTGAAGTAAAATATGAATAAACCCACTTCGAAGTTATAAATTTCAAAATTTCTAGTTGAGCCTCTGTACAGAGGTCTGAGCAATAGACAAGCACAATATTAATATAATAGAAGTGTTTTTCACAAAAAGAGATTATTTTTATTACGATTTTCTCTGTAGTTGCACATTTTAGGTCATTGAACCTTCAAGCCCGATACAATCACTATTATCCGGACGGTTGGAACGCCACGACCTTCAAAAGTTTATCTGGGGTGCTCAGAACTCCCAGCGAGCATTTGAACATAATGATACAGTCAACTCCGAATGTTTGGAAAATGATTAAAAATTTTTTTTCATCTTTCTAGTAGTATCATTAATTATAAATTATGTTTATTACTGGACAAAAGTTTTACTTGTGGTTTATGAAAAAATGTAAATTTACGCCTTTTAAGATGAAAATTTTGCGTGTTTAGTTTAAATTAATGTTAGTCGTATTTGTATGCAATAAATTTAATAATTTTATTTGCATAATACAAAAAACATCTTGTACTTTATAAATATGTATCCTAATTGAATTATTGTTTTTTTCATATTTAAATACAAGTGTTAAAAGTTTGGGGTGTTCTCTACACCCCGCGTGTAACCACGGTAGCAAAAAGAGGCGCAATTGACCCCGGATTAAGTATTTAAAAGTATAAACAACTCGGAAGGAGAAATTTCTCACTATTAGTTTCTGATTACACCAGAAAAAAATTTCATCCAGGTACTAAATTTTAAAATAAAAGTAAATGTTTTCAACATTTTTACAAATTTGGCTCAAAAATTACGCAAACAAAATAACAGTTAAACTTGCAGTTATTATACACTTAATCTACAGTTAATTGAGTATGATTAAATGAAAGTTTATGGAGGCTTTGCAAGTTCTCAGATATAAAAAGGCAACCACTTAATCTGTCAGAGTAGGCGGGGCCCGTGGCAGCCGATTATTTCTTAAAAGTCATTTTAAAATACTTATATTTCATATAAGGGCTTGTTTGTTGTATCATTGGAAAGACAATGATATAGGGGGCTTAGAAATATCAAAAACACAAAATCAATTTTGAAAAAGTTATAACCTTCTGACTGTTCTTAAAGTAATTAAGTGATTTTCAAAACAGACGTTACAGAGACGAGTCATAAAATTTCCAGATGATGTTGTGATAATCATTCCAGAATAAATATTCCTGAACAATTTTGAATTTAGAAAAATATCTTTGTTTAAACATAACTGTCGTCAACTGTCAAAATTGTTATACCTGAAGGGGGTGGAACACAGCATCAGATAACATCTAAAATTTAATGATACATTTCTAAAATCATCAAGTTCCAAACTATGCAGCGGAATAAGAAAAAATGGTCTTAGAGCTAACGACCAATCATAGAACATTTGTTATTTGTATGAAATAATGATAAGAGTCTCATTAGACAATAATACCTGTCCTCATGTGTCAAAAGGGAGACACATGAGGACAGCAAACAAATACTCAATTATCACATTTAAACTTCCCAAAATAATAGATCATATGCAGTGGAAAACCTAATGATTCATGAATCCTACCTTTGTAAACTTGGTTGGTGGGAGATAATTCGTTTGTTTGGAAGAAATCACTGAGAATCTGCTTTCGCAGGAAATGACTACAGGTACTTCTTCCTGACAAGGAAGAATTATTAATACTGTAGATTTTTCAGAGGTATTCTTTATGTTACATTCTGCATATTCCAGCATGATAATGCACCTTCCCGCAGGTCAAATTTTAGTTGCAGGAACATTCATCTGAATTTTGAGTCTTCACATTCTATCCCATCTAGTTAAATCTGAAGTAGATAGATTACGTTTAGAACATACATTATACTGTTGAATGCAGAATACAAGATTTTAGAAAACATCTTCATTGTGAAAAGCTCTCCTAGAATTAAGACGAAATTTCTAGAGACACTTGCAGTCCTTGTTTCTTGCTATTTTTTAAAAATTTTGTCCCCGTTATACATGTACGCAATGTTAGACATGTGTAACAAAATTTCTAGCGTTTTACTCTGTCAATACGATTGCGTAATACATATAATACGAATAGTAGAATGGGTCATGACAATAGGAGGAAACATTATTATTTATAGGAAAATATCTATACGAATAATATTTTCTATGGAGGAACTATTATGAAGAAAAAAATAAATATAAAGAATAATTAAAAAAACTTAAGTTTTAAAATAATGGGTTAAATTTTCAAAAAAAAATGGAAAAATTTTAAAGGAATTCATCACCCATGGAACAATTTTTGAAGCATCGAGAGGATTTAAGATTTCTGTATCAATACAATATATGACGTATATCCTTCTACATGTAATTTCCATTGTTTTGAGTATTGACTTACGTTTGTAAGCCTTTTGTTATAAATATTTGTCGGCACACAAGGAGTCTAACTAGAGTCTAAAAAAATACAATATATGTATAATTAGCTTTGTGGAAAATGCTTGAATTCCAAATTATGCACACAACACAGTTCCTGTATTTAATTGAAACTCTTGGAATTTAACTTCATGTTTATAAGCTGTTCAACGTAATTTTCACGAATAATTCCTTTTTTATATCAATTGACATGGCAACACTTACAAAATGAAAAAAAATAAACCCATTTTCTGAAAAAATAACCACTCATTTGATGGTTCTTTCAAAATGTAGAGTAGGAGTGAGAAAGGATGATCCCGAATAATAGAAGCAGATTGGAAACGAGAATATTTATGCTCTGAGGCAAACAAACGGACAAGGAAGTACCCTTCAATGAAATCTCTTGAGAATACTCATTCATATAAGACTTACAAGGAGATAAAAGGTCCCGCTGCAGAAATTAATCAGCTTTCGTTGTCATCACCATAATACTCAAATAATTCAAATATGAAGAGAAATCAACAGCTTATTGTTTAGTACGAATTATAGAGAAGGATTAATGAGAATAGATAAGATGGCATAACTCTTTAAAAGGAATTTTGAAGTATATTGTTCATTAGCTTAAGAATACTATGAAAGATTCGACAAATGAATCGTTTTCTTGCAATGAATTACTCTTACAAAAATATGATAAAACGATTGATATATTTGATTGTTTCACATTCGAAACG
Source organism: Trichonephila clavipes (assembly GCA_019973935.1). Taxonomy (NCBI): domain Eukaryota; kingdom Metazoa; phylum Arthropoda; class Arachnida; order Araneae; family Nephilidae; genus Trichonephila; species Trichonephila clavipes. Next base: position 133,117 of record BMAU01019565.1, read on the forward strand.
TCTCGAATATTTTAGTCAGTTTAAATTATTAGCCAACTTTTGTTTCATCTTAATTCCGTCTATTTCCGTCTATATGCAATGGTTATTGGAATTCTTGAACTACCTAGTGCACTTAGTGAAATTAAGGCCTTATGTAAATACCAATAGGAAAAAAAAAGGATTTTTTTTTGTGTTTAAGAAAAATAATCAAACCTTTAATGAAAGATAGAAACAAATTCGCTATCATAGCTTCGTAAGTATTTCTTTTTTTTATTCTCTTAGTTGCATCATATCTATCTATAGAATTTCTTAATGGCTCAGAAATATTTTAAATATGAAAGATCAATTGTTTATTTAGACGGTTATACTATCTCGGTAACACATATATATATACTTTAAAGCAGTTATACTCAGTATTAAGTGAAGTAAAAAAAAAATAAAAAAAAATTCTTAATACATTTTTAATAAAATGAGTAGAGAATATTTTCATCACTATTAACATAATATTTCATGATTGATAGGTGTTTTCTTGAAAGTATTTTTACTATACAAATGAATGATTGTGAATAAACAAAAATGGTAATTTGGTTAACGTTTTATAACTGTGGGAAAAAATAAAATTCATCAATTGTGTTTAATAAATCAAACATTGGTGTGTTTCCCACATGCCCATATATATATATATATATATATATGGGAATTTCATCAGATCCCTAAGGGAGATGATCGATTCACGCAAGATGTTAAAATAAGAACTCTGTAAGATGATTTCCCAATGGAAAGTAAGTGATTTTATCAAATCCCTAGTGAAATGATGAAATAATGTTTTCTAGAGGTTAAAAGTGTTCACTTAGCAAACATGGCGCATTTTTAAAAGTCGAGTAACTAATACAACAATAATCAATTAATTACAAATAACTTTTTTGAAGTTAATAAACAAAATAACTAGATTAAAAAACTGGTACTTTTTTGAAAAAAAAGCATACTTTTTTAGTAGGATTTCAAATGTTTTTGTTTTAAAATTATGCATTAATGTAGTACTTCAGAAATATCCTGCTTTATTTATAACACTTTTTTCAGTTATTATTTCTCTTTTTAAAATAGCTTTTTCTACTATCAAAAAGCTTTTATTTATCTATGAACAGGGCGTGGTCGAATTCCCTAATTTGTTTGTTTATATTTTTCAATTTAAGTTTTATCCAGTTTCTAATTTTCAGGCATACAAAAGTGATACATCAATCGCAAGGTAATAATGCAAAAAATATAACTAAATGAAACTAAAAAAGGATATTGAGGTCGTTTTTGTGCGTCACGTCAGAAACCTGGCACTGCTTGACACGGACGAGGAGAAAGGGGAGTTAAAGGGGGTGTTAAGAAGTGAAAACGAGCTCTACAAATGCTGACTTGTTCATTTTGCTAAAACAGTTCGAGGATTTGATCAAATCACTTACTTACATCAGGAAAATGACTTCAAAGAAACGTTAGTTAAACCTCTTGTGTGTGTGAAATGATCATCCCCATAGGAAGTTGATGGAATTCCTAATTTCATCATTTTCCTGCTACGTATGTATATATTTCCAGTCGGACAATTTTGAACGAACCTCTTTTCAACTATTTTTTTTCTCTATTCCTTTATTAAAATCTAGGAAAAGACCCCTCTATTTAACGAATACCCCCCTACTTACGAACTATTTCAACAAACGAAAAAATATTTTTTATTAGTTTGTATTAAAAACAATGAGTATCTTTTCAAACGACAAAATAGCTAATTTCTACGGCAAAAAGTGTAGCCCATTTATAGACTTGACAGGAGTAGAAGAGTCATGAGTGTAACCTACCGTGTAAGATTTGAATACGACAGGAATTTTCTTTATCTCATCCCGCTTCAAAACGCAGGGGTATTTCGTTTTTGAAAATTTGTTAAGCATGACACGTTGTTGAAAAAAAATTCGTTGCGAATTTTATATGCAGGAATTGATAACCAACTATGAAAACTTACATTTTCTAATTATTTACATCAGTAGTTCTCAAACTTTCACTAAATATAATTTTTATCGCACCCGCCCCAAATAATAATTCATTGAATGCAATAATAATGCATTTTGGCGCTAAAGCTAAAATACGATCATAATTATAAACAGTACAAACTGACAAGATAAGTATTAAATTTTGTATATGTTACTTTCAAGTAATATATATTCATATTTTTTTTTACTTTTTAGTTCGATTCACTATAATCGCGTGTTTTTTAGTTTGTTTTTAAACTATAATTTATTTTATAATTATTTTTAATTTACACGATAAAAATCACAATTTCAGTGAATAATTTAATTAAGAAAATATACTTACCTATACTTTCAAGGACTTTTCAATTTTTCTTTGATAATTTGAGAAAAAATCCAATAAAACTAAAGAAAATGTTCAAAATGGGCGTGATCTTAATGAATGACATAAATCACAGACACTTTTCACTAAAAATATAGAAACGTTATTTTCCAGCAAAACTGTCATCTCTTGTTCACGTTATTGTAGTTTTGCTGTCGTTTGATGATCTACAAATATCATTTTGAACTTTTTCTTTCATGTGTCTTTTTGACAAGGCGAAGTGTAACTACATTTATGGATTCATAGTTTTCTTCATAGAGTTTTTAAGGATCAAAAAAAAATTTCAATTCAACTCAAACGTTTTATCTCTATCGCCTTTCTCATATTTACTTTCTCTATCTTGATTAATAGGCATTATTTCAGCAGGTTCTTTAATTGCTTGATCAGTTTCAACTTCCTTCAAAAGAGATTACAGATGCCCATTTATTAATATTCTGGTTATTTTCATTTATAAACCATAATAAATCGTACCACGCAATAATCAAAACTACAAAGTTGTTCATAGGGGAAAGTGTAGAATGTCCATAGAAAATATTTTTGAACAAAAGTGGTCGCTCAAGGAAATCGATAAAAACAAGTACCTTGATTGTAAAAAAAAAGTTTGCCACTCTCAAAAAACAGGCATGTTTGTGACAAATTCATTTTTGTTCCCATTAAGATTGTCTAAAAGAGTATACTGTGAAGGTCACTGTTTTACTTTTTTCCCTAATGTGACGATTTCGCGAGCCTTGGTTGACTCAGTACCTTAGGCAATCTCTCCCATGTTAAAAAGGGTGTTCAATATAAAAATATCGATGTCAGTTCTAAAAAATAATTGTGTAAAACGTTTTTCATTATGCATTATATGTTTCAGAATAAATAATCCTTCGCAGTTCTCAATATAAAGGGTGTTTTTTTAGAGGCATAGAACTTTAAATTTCAATAAAACAACGATGTATTATTCGATTGACATGAATCTTTTTTTATTCGAAACATAATCTTGTGGCATTACATTTTAAATATGATTTCTGGCATAGGACTGCCACGGCTGGCTCGGATGTAGTCCAATCTGGACGTCCAATTTTCGATGAATTTTCCAACATTTGTGGCCGTATATCGGCAATAAGACGGTGAATGTTGTCTTCCAAATGGTCAAGCGTTTGTGGCTTATCCGCATAGACCAATGACTTTACATAGCCCCACAAAAAATAGTCTAGCGGTGTTAAATCACAAGATCTTGGAGGCCAATTCACAGGTCCAAAACGTGAAATGAGGCGGTCACCAAACGTGTCTTTATATAAATCGATTGTGGCACGAGCTGTGTGACATGTTGCTCCGTCTTGTTGGAACCACAGCTCCTGGACATCATGATTGTTCAATTAAGGAATGAAAAAGTTAGTAATCATGGCTCTATACCGATCACCATTGACTGTAACGTAGTGGCCGTCATCGTTTTTGAAGAAGTACGGACCAATGATTCCACCAGCCCATAAAACGCACCAAACAGTCAGTTTTTCTGGATGTAACGGTGTTTCGATATACACTTGTGGATTAGCTTCACTCCAAATGCGGCAGTTTTGTTTGTTGACGTAGCCATTCAACCAGAAGTGCGCTTCATCGCTAAACAAAATTTGCTTATGAAAATCGGGAACAACAATAATCTGGTTTTTGGCCCATTCAACGAATCTACGCCTTGCTTGATGATCGTTTTGATGAATTGCCAAACCAAACTGTGTATAAATCACTTGACAGCTGTTAAATCGGTTGCCATCTTGGAAAGTAATGCAAACTTAAACTTCTATACCTGGAAATGGATAAGTAATATTATAAACGTGAAAGTTTGTTTTGATGTTTGAAACTCTTTCACGCAAAAACAACTAAATGGATTTTGATGAAGCTTTACAATATATCAGCTTATACATCAGAATAACACATAGGCTTAAATTCATAAAGATATTGTTTGAAGTGTCCAAAATATAATGATAACTTTCAAGGAAGTGGGAAAAAATTCTGTCATCTGCAAAAATGCCCGCGGCAGTATATATATATCCTTTCTGCGTGAAGCAAAGCTTTGCATTTTGTTTTGTCTACGCCATGCACTAGGAACAGCGAAAGCTTGAACAGGTGGAGTGTGAGGCTGATTACAATTTTAACATAAAATAAATACAACGGAGAGTAACATTAACGTATTACACTTCCAGATATAAATTATTTATACTATTTTAAGCGTTCATTACCCAAAGATTGTAACATTGTGTTACTTTTTCTGAGCAGAGATCAGCTTAGGAAGGTGTTTTCAAAAAATCGACCCACAAAAGAGTTACCGGGAGTTATTGATAAAATCAAAAATCCTTTTTCACAAGCTATTAGATCTACAGACTTAAAATTTAACAAATAGGTTTTTTTATTCAGCTGAGATATGCAAAAAGTTTTTTTTTTGTTTAATATGCAATTCACGGAAAATTAACTCATTAAAAACTTATTTATTCCTTAGTCTGTATTGTTTAGTTTTTAAATTCATCCGTGCGAAGAACGGGTATAACAGCTAGTATATCATAAATTCCATTCACATGGGAAAAAAGGCAACAGAAAAATATTATTTACAACATTCCTAATAGAAAAAGAGACGGAGTGAAACATACCAGTAAGTTTGAAGGTCAGATATATGATAATCAAAAGGTAGTATTTTAGGGGTTAAAAGAAACGTAATAAAAAATTCTCATTGTAGGATTACACCAAAGCAGACAGAATGTCTTTTTTTATTTGGTTATAGAATCAAAGGTAGCTAATGAGCGTTTGAAGTTAAATCTTTTATTTTTGATGATCCCCAGATGATATATATAAATTATATCAGTGTAAATGTGTATTTTTATTATGTCATAAAGCATTTTGTTTTACTTAATCCAAAAAATTATTTTTTTAAACCTTTTATTTTCAATATGTTCCTCCCCCAGGGAGGCGCACCCCACAGTTTGAGAAACACTAATTTACATTGTTTAGAAATTGTGAAATAGTACCTTGTGTAGCATAATGTAAATGAATGGGGTTTTTTTTCGTTTCTGCATAAAATTGAAAAAGATATATTTCAAGTCAGGAATTAAATAGTTTGTCAAACATATATTAATCAATCTCATAAAATTTTTAATTAACGGGTGCTTAAGGATTCACACTAATAGTACTTATAGCTGCTGAATAAAAACATAATTTTTAATTATTGATATTTTGGGTGTTTTTGCTTATTATAGAATTTCAAAAAATAAGTGTAAAACTGCATTTCTTTTGTACCCCGATATTACGCATAATCCCGATTTGAAGAATAAAATTTCTGTTCCGATGAATTTGTTAAATAGGTGTCCGACCGAATTGTTCTCTCTCTATATATGATATAAATATACGTTCATTTTATGGCTGCAGTCGTAGCAATTCAAAATTCTGCATATTAACCTTTTCGTGCACATGTTGGATCATTGGAAAACATTGTAAGGATGGATGTGTCATATATGTGTCGCATTTAAATGATGGAATTAGGAATTTCATCAAATTCCTAAGGGAGATGATCAATTGACGGGATATATTTAAATAAAATTTCTTCAAGGTCGTTTCCCTGATAAAATGAGGGATTTGAACAAATCCCTGATCTATTTCAGCTAAATGATGAAATAATATTGTCAAGAGTTTAAAAGTGTTTATTTAACAAATATGGTGCATTATTAATCGTAGAAGTAAATAATACAATAGTTAATGAAATACAAATGATTTATTCGAAAATAATTAACAAATAATTAGAAAATTAGGCTGGTATTTTTTTATGTGTAACATTCGGTTACTTGCACTCTAAAATATCAATCACTATGTTAATCCTAAGGTGCCATTTTTTTAAAGATATTGGGTTGATATTTAGGGGACCGATTGTACAACCTGTATGGTAAAGAAGTACATTGACTCAACCCCCTTCCATGTATATTCCTTACCTTGGGGAACATTTTGCCAATGCAGATTCTGACTTGTTCCTCAATTCACGGAAACAGTTGAGGGATTTGATAAAATCACTCCCTTTCATCAGGAAAATGACCTTAAAGAGACGTTATTTTACATCGCTCGTCAATTGGTTATATCCCTTTTGGATTTTATGAAATTAATTTCGTCATTTCCCTGCGACATATGCTTCCTCCCCAAATGTTACCGGCAGCCGGGTGATGTACTGGTGAATCGCGTTTCCTACTGGTTCTACAGGATTGACCTTCCTCATGGAAAATGCATTGAACGGTCTGATTTCCGATAAGGGGATTGGAAACTGGTACATATACACTCTATCGAAAAAAAAATCGAAGTACCGAGAAGGAGCTGTTCGATTGGGATGGAATTTCGTAGACAAAGAGGTTCTTGATAGAACATGTAAATGATTAAATTTTCCAAGCCAATGAATATGAATTGTGGTAGTAGCACGCATTCCTGTTGAGCAACTTGCAATGCATAAAACCGGTAATTGAGACAGACAATTTATCGTTTTTTTCGTTTTCGTAGTTGTGATTCCCTAGCAAAAAAAAAAAAAAAAAAACGAATGACGCCATCCCGTAATTTTCGAAGATCTTATAGGCAACGGAAGGACTTCGAACGTGTTTGCATTATCAGAATGCGAGAAGCTGGGTGGTCAAAACGAGCAATAGTTTGTTACCTGCAACGTACAGGCACAGCTGTGCAAAGGTGCTGAAAGCAATATTACAGATATGAACTTATCGACGGAAAGAAGGCTCTGGAAGACTAAGGATGCACAAATACGAGACAAGATAAAATGATTATTTGACAATCTTGAACTGCTCCAACGGTATCACATTTTCTACTATTCAACATACTACACTCTCTTCCATATCTCCTGTGGTACATTCCACTATTTCACGGCGATAGTCGGAGACGGTATTACACTCACAGTGGCTTTTAATACAACTGCTTTGACCCTACAACATCGGCAGGATCGTCTTTATTAGTGTCGCAATCAATCAATGTGGTTACCATCAGAATGACATCGCACAATGTTCAGCGATGAATCTCGCTTTACTCTTGAAGTAGATGACCATCGTCTTCGTGCCTAGAGAGGCCGGGGTCAAAAGAGATGTACAAATACAGACAGTCATAGGGTGCTACTTTATATGACAGCAGGTTATCTCTAGTCATAATTCATACATCTTTAACCCCTAAACGAGAGACCATCAATCTTGCCATCCTGTGACCGGCTGTATTACTCTTAAAGGCACGTCATCCGGGAAGGAGGAGGCCACGGTAGTGGTATGGGTATCGGACCGTGGCTTGCTTTGTCAACCACTAAAAACGAGGGCAGCGATGCACGTTAAATCTGTCGAGAGCTGAAATGCCGTTGGTGTGGTGTGGTAGTTAGGAGGGTGGGTGCCAGCTCAGGTGTCGTCCACGTGACCATGGCTGTGGTCCGTCGCCAAAAGCCCTCGTGTAGCTGAACAGTGTGACGTTAATATTCAATCAATCAATCAACCGGGAAGGAGGGGGCAGTTTTCAACAAGATAATGTCTGGTCCCATACCACTTGCATATCACTGGACTGCCTCTGTGCCATTAATACTCTTCCAGCCAGAAAGGTTACCAGACATTTCACCAATTGAACATATCTGGAACATAGTTGGGTGCCAGATACGGCACCCCAAAATGTCGCAGATCTGGAGCAACAGCTAGTGGATGCATGGCACAATGTATCGCAGGATATCATTAGGAACTTCTATCACTATTTACCGAGGCATATAAACGCATGCATCTCCACAAGAGGTAGTTTCACCAAATACTGATTTGGTCATTCAAGCTGTAATCGTGAGCCGTGGATGGGTCCTATGGCCTTGGTTTTTTTATAATTTTATTATCTGTGTATGAGCTGTACACATACTATATATATAATTTCATTAAAAACAACATCTTCCTTCATGGTGCTTTATTTTTATTTTTTTTTTTTGCAAAAGAGCATATGACACACCAGTCGCGAGAAAGTGTTGATCCAATAATCGTTTATTTGGGTAATTTCGTCATTATGAGATTTACTTTAATCGTGTTCTGCGTTTAAGTGCCAAAATACGAAGAGGGACATCAACACCTTTTCTACATTATTGGGAAAAACGAAATGAGGAAATACACAATATCAGTTCTACATTGTCTACACGACATGTTTCTGTGGGGAAAACCACTCAAAATATTCATTTTAAAACCTGTTTATTGAAGTCTTAGCTAAAACACAATACACTATAATAATAGTTAAGTAAGTTGATCTAGAATGAGAAGACGACGTATTACCAAATAGACGCGTATAGTTGACCACTGAATATAAATTTATAAATTAAATTCTCTATCACTAATATGCGCCTTTTACTTATAGCTTATATAAAACTGCTCTTACCACTATATCGTAGATAATCAGCTACGTTCTGTATCTGTTCTGATGTTGCTTTAATCCTACAGTATTCTTTATAGCCTCGAACCCACTTATTTTCTATAAGTCTTCGCGTGCATCTACTAAAACTTCGCCGTGCCACACTGTGACACGCTTGTCACGGGTTGACCACTCATGTTTTAAATTAATATATAGTTAATGTATTCAAATATTGTTCACAATCTTAGCACTTACAAATACTCAATTTCCATGCAGGACAGACCTAAAGAAAAATATTTAGGATTAATATATTTCTCCTAAATATATTTATTAATTTATTTAGGAGATAATCTTAACATTGCATGGCAGAATTATTATAAATTTAATTTTAAAATGAAAGAAAAAAAAATATTCTATTACTAAACCCTTCAAAACAGTGTAATTAAATCAGTTTATCTTCAGTTTAACATTATAAACAACGTAAAAGAAACTTAATGTTAGACAAAAAAAAAACTTCGAATTTCTTAAAGTAAAGCAAATATAAATTTATATACTTTTTGAAAGAGGAATAAAATAAAATCCATTCAAATATAAAATCATCAGAACTGATCTTTGTTTACAGCAGCTTTTAAGAGAGATCCAAACAGAGAATCATTGTGAATTTCATCTACCTGTCATAAAGTAGATCATGATGGCTGGTCCATCTGAAGGTATTTATTACTAGTATTAATTGAAAATTGTACAAAAGAATGTTAATTAACTTTGTCTAAAATAGGGTGGTCTACCGAAATTGCCTTGCCAGCCACTTGGGAAAAAGTTATAATCCCGCGAGCCGAATATAAAATATGTATCTTTAAACAAGGTGCGGCAAAAAAACCAGGACAAACAATTCTTCATATCATTTTATAAAAAAATTAAGAAATTAACAATATGCAACACATAAAAATAAGAGTACACTTGTACTAATAAATAAATTTAATTGGTTTCAAATTGGCCGCCGTTTGCTCAATACAGAGGCGTAAACGCTTGCAGAAATTTTCAACAATGAACCTCAAATCTTTTACCTTCAATGTACCCCATTCCCGAAGAAGTGATTGCTTTAAAAAGTCCTAAGTTTTGTGTCGTTTAGTGCAGGCCCTGGACTAAAAAATGGACCATACACTTCAATCTATGGGATTGAAAACCGGCAAGTAGGTGGGTCATACTTCAGATGATATCATGTCTGGAGAATTCACCTTGCACAACTCGTGTGCCTTTGTGACTTTGCAAACTGGTTAACAGTCTTGTTGAAGAGTCCAATTTGCATTTCCAAAAATGCTTTTGGTCCCATGGTTCAACAGCTTCAATAATGTCCCTCCAGTACATTTTTTGATTGATTTTAACGCCCTCTTCCACAAAAAACGAAAGCTGTTTTGCCACTTGCACATATTCCGCCACAGACCATGACGGGCTTTGGATATTGGTGATGGGCAATACTTGCCGAGGGGCTTGGAGCTTCCACACACGAGTTAGGAACTTGTTGAACCATAAAGAGCTCTTCACCATTGAAGAGGAATCCCTCCCAACGCTGACTTGCAGCAAGTCTGAAAAGTGTTCGGCATCTTTGGAGCCGAACTAGTTTGTTTTTTTCAGTGCGAAGCTGAACTTTTCTCACAACTTGTAAGGCTTCAGTCCAAGCTCCATTTTTGCTATTCGCTTTGCCGATATTTGACTTATTCCCTTGTCGCGAGTGATCTGTCTCATAGAAACCCTCAGATTTCTCTGGACTCGCTTTTCAATGACCTTACGATTCCTTAAAGTGTTTACAGTGCGTTTTTGCCCACTTCCTGGGTGTCGATCATCATTGCAAACTCTTTGAAACGACGGATTGCATCAGACACTGTTTGCTTGTGTACAATCAGCAAACGAACTATCGTTTTCCTCGCTGAAACAACTCTAAAATGTCAGGCTTTAGCTCGACGTTATTGACAACACATAAATCAAAGTAAAAACAAAGAAATATATTTAAACATATTTTATTATTTAAGTGTTAGGTAAAGATACATGAAAACACCAATTAAAAGGAAATTCGTTACCTATTCTAGAAGGCAAGAAATTTGTCCGAGTTTTTTTTATCGCGCCTTGTATTATATTTGGACATATTAAAAATATTTATTGGAGTGACAACTTATAACTTAAGGTAACCGACTACGTTCGTAACCATGATTTTGCAAATGCGTATAAATGGATAATATTTATGATATTTAGTGTCTTTTAGATTAGAAAATGTATATAAAATTGTTTTAAGAATAGTATTGCAATAAAAAAATTATTTAAGTACAATAGTTAGATAAAAAATTAACATAGAATGACCATTTTCAAAATAGTCTCCATTTGTGAAAAATGCTTCTATTATAATATTATTTAGCTCAGACTCTTAGCTCAACTAGAATTTTTGAAATATATAACTTAGAAGTGGGTTGGTCTATGTTTTACGACAACAGAGGGGAGAAACTTTAAGGGGGTCACTTCACGCAGCATTTTCCCCATCTCCGTAATGTTAAAAATGACAAGTTTAAGGAACATTTTTTAAAAATCGCTGGTTGTACAGTCATGAATTTTTTTGTATTCATTGTATTGTTTTTTATTAATGGGAGAATTTTCAAAATTTTGATTAGTTTTTAAAAATTCATATGTGGAGTAACAGCGTCAAAAAATTTTAAAACGATGAAAATTTTGTATATTTTAATCCATAAATATTTTTTGAATAATTTTTTTGACAAAATCTCTCATTAAAATATTTATTTGTATAGTGTTAACATATGTGCAAAGTTTCAAGGCTGTAAAATAAGTAGTTGTTTCAAAAATGTTCCTTTTGTGTTGAAATTTACACTTTTGAGAAATAGTGATTTAAAGTACAAACTTACTATTATTAACTAATGCATACCAGAACTATTTGATTGCTAGTGTCATCTGCAAGATCATCTTCTTGCCTACATTTTAATTGTTTGTTTTTAATTCTGGCTTCTTTGGTTCATTGTAAAACTGACTATTCTTCTTTTGTTAATACACGGATGATCTTTTTGCCATTGGTAAAATTCAGGTGTTGAATATTTAATACATCTAAAATCAATTTGGTAATGAAGCTTTGATTATATAAGTATATAGCTTCATGTACTATAGTTTTTGAAGTTCCCAATTGCACAAATACAGTTTTTGAATTATACACCAAAAACTATTTCCGAACTAATATTTTGAGTTTTATCAAGCAAGCATCCAGATAAATGTTCAAGATTAGTGACCTCTAAATACTTTGTTTATGTAATTCTTCTAATTACAATAGGTAAGTCGTGTTTATTTGTATGTAACCTTTAAACATATTAAATCTACACCACAAGTCACATCCCATGGGGCATAAACCGTGTCGTAGATTCAAACCTGTGAACATTTTATCAAAAATTTTAGCCCATATAGCTTGCCTTATGGCTGACAAATTTTCCCGAGTTGTTTTGAACAGCCAAAACATAGCAACGTTGCAATTTGTTTATTTCAGCATCTATCAAGCCATTACGGCATCCTAGAGATATTTTGTCTTTAAACTTTTCCATCATTTTCTCAACATGATTAACGCATTCTAATTGTTCAATATTGACATATCTTTAGATTCTAAAACTGATTTGTATGCTTTAGAGTTCCCATATAGTCCAAATATTGTGTATATCGTAAATTGTGTAATGTCTGCGAGTGATGAGAGATACAAAAAAAAAGTGCACCTCTTCAACTTCCATTCCCCTACTATTTTCAATGTAACTTGCCGAACACTCATTGCTAAGTACATCGCTGTTAAAATTACACAAACATTTCTGCGATAATATTTTAGCATCAACAACTTTCCCAGTGTCCAAACTTTGCCGTAACAACACCATTTAGAAATATATAGCTTATTTTTAGCCAGGTACCATTGATAGCCACTGGTGCATTTGGTTATCCATTATTAAATATTGTTTCGGCAGCAGCTAAAGCCATAGACACTTTGGTTATTTTTCTCTGTCACATTATTTAATGTATGCATGGAATCACAAAACCACTATGGTGTAAGTAACAAATTCATAACTCCGCAAAATATTTTTGCAGCTGCTACTTTTTAAATAGACCTCATAGCATATGAAATTCTATTGTGTACACTTCATATAATTTTATACCTTTTTTGATTAACTACTGTTTTAGAAAACCTGGTAATAAGAAATGTTTGAATAAGACCACAAAAGTTATACATATTAACAATTTTGTAGCCAAACCCTAGATTTGATGACCAAAATTTATGTGAATACCTTTGGTTTTTACATTAATTGTATGTAATTAATGTTGTTTCAAAGCACAAAAAGAACAGTATAATGTCAGGAATTTCACAGAAACATTCAAATGAATCTAAAAAAGAAACATACTCTTTATTAAACTTACCTAACTTAGATTTTAAAGCTGATTTATTTATGTTTAAATTGTCTGACTTATCAACATTTAAATCCATAAAAGTTTGGAATGTTGTACATTTCTTTTTCCAAACTTTCGTTTTTTAAACATTTTATTACTTAACAGAGTTTAAAAAACGTTTTGTAAATGTTTTATTAATGTTTTTGATGGAAAACACTATTGAAAACGATCGCAGAAATCCGTTGCATTTAAGGAGGTAAAAAATAGGCTGTAAGTAAACAAACATCTATAACTATTCACTTCATTTCTTTCCTGATAAGCTGCTGATCAAAATAAATTTTAATCAATTTAAACCATTTGATAAGGCTGAAAAGTAGCATGTGTCTTTTGTTTTGATTTGAGAGGGCGAGGCAATCAGCGGTTTTGGGTTTGACAGATAAACAACTTTTAAAAAATATATTAAAAATACTTCTAATTAAGCTAGAGCAGATTTTAAACTGCATTAGAAAGAAAAAGAATGGTATTTTATGTTTCAATCAAAATTGAAAAATCGATTATTTAATGGATTTTCGTGAAGTGACCATCTTAAGAAAAAATGCGGATAATTTTTTTAAATGGTTGTAAGTTTAAAATAGTGTAAATTTTTCAAAAATCATAGTTGAGCCTCTGTACAGAGGTCTGAGCTATATACAGGCAAAATATTATTATGATAGAAGCATTTTTTTTTACAAAAAGGAGAACAATTTGAATAAAGGTCATTCTAAGTTAATTTTATGCTAAAATATTGTATTTAAATAATTTGTTTGTCAAAATGTCCTGAAAGCAATTTTATACATGTATTTTAATCTAAGTGAGACTAAATATCTTGAAAATTATCCATTTATGCGCCTTTTTAAAATCCCGGTTCAGAACGTAGTCGTATACCTTAATGAGTTATTATTATGGTTTTCATTGTTTTTTAGGTATACAAACATGTATAATATAATACTAATAATGCAATGATCAAATATGCCTAGTTTTAGCGATAAGCATATAATAAAACTACAGGAATCCAGCGTTATGCTGCGAGTGGTCGCTGCAATGCTAAACTCCTCAATACTAAGCATGTATAAAAACAGAAGCAACATAATAAGATAGCCATAGTTAGGAGATATATTTGTTAAAAAACATTATAAAGAAAGCAAAAATATTGCACAAAATAATCGTATTTTGTAAAGTATTAATGAATTAAGTGAACCACAAAACTATGCAAAACTTTTCAACCCTTGGTCTAAAATTTCAAAATGTTTCAAAGAAAAAGAAGTCAGAAACTATATTGCTAGAAATAGACATAATAAAACATAATAAAAGTATATACGTTCATCTGCAACTTTATAGAAAAAAGTTTTGTTGTAAAAGTAAAAACATACAATACCTTGATATGCTTCATTTGTCTTCTTTTTTGGATATATGTGGTTGAAACCTTCGAAAGTCGATCTATTAACTTTATAAAAACAGAGTAATGGAGTGATGGTAATTAGCTTACCTTAAGGGAAAGAACTTTCTCCAGCACATGTCCCAATGGTGTTAATTATTCGTTTTTTCTTCTTTTTTGTGTTTGTATAGTTCTTAAACACATATGGCGGCAAACGAAACCCAATCACATGCGGGCGTATAAATTGTTTCTTAGAACTTTTATTTACCTTTTCAGAAACTAGAAGAAAGGTTAAACAGTTCTAATTGCCAGTTAAACACCTCTGAGTGACTTGAAGAAAAGAGAGAAAAGTTTAGCGGAGGTCAGAAAAAATAATAGATAAGAGTTAGCTTAAAAGAGAGAGAGAGAGGGAAAAAAAGAGTTTGTTCTCTTGTGTTAAAATAAAGCAATTTTCTGGTCCATGGTCTTTTGTCTTAAACAATGTAAATAGAATGATTTAAAATGAGTTTTTCTCTAAGGAGTATGAATTATTTTATTCCGAGGTCTTAAAGAATGTAATTAATTAAAGAAGAAGAAAGAAAAGAAACTAAAAAAAATAATAGCGTTTATTTTATCTGCATTTAACAACAATTTAAAGAAAATTATAATACCTTACCGTGGAGAAAGTAGACAACTTTTTAATATTTTCTTGGATTATACGGATTTAAATATATATCTAACTGTACTTAACTTCTAAATTTTACATCATTCTGATAAATTAATCTAATGAAAAAGGAAGCAAGGATCACAAGATCGTGTTTAACCCCCGCTCAGAACCATGATCAAATATATAGTATCACTTCAGAGGACAGGGTATCAAATGTGAGATTGTGTTTTGTCAGTTCTGAGGACCATGATCACACTCGTGTGATCTTAATTCGGAACTTATGGAATTTGAAATAAGTATAACCAATAAATTTTGAAGCATTTTTCTTCAGTAATAATTTTATTTGAAATTGTAAATGAAGTTAGGCTTAACAGGAAAAATCGCCTGGTCCTGAACGGGTTTATTTTGTTATGTTAGTCCTATTTCCTGAGAAGTTACTAATATATTATGATGGCTCTTTTACATTATTTTGTACTATCACTGTGCTATTTTTATGCTTATTGTTAAAGTAGTTTAGTATTATATGTGTTTTTATGAATATGCATAATACACACATATACCTATTCTGCATTTATTTGAATCTGAGTCACACTGTTTTCTAATGTTAATGCAACTGAAAATCGGGTGGGGCTTAAGATCGATGGCAGAACAATTCGTCGGATGGGGAAAATTGAACTTGATACTGAAAGTTAGAGCAATTACAGGTTCCTATAAATACTTAAACGTTTTTATTACTAGTAAAATAAATTAATTATTTCCTTCTTATTATTCCTCATTTAAATTGCTTCAAAACTTTGTAAATATTGAATATCGATAAACCATATTTTACACTATTTCTTAGTTTAACCTATATTTTACACTATTTTAACTACCACTTTACATTAATACTTACTTTTGAACGTGTCATCAGAAAAACAGTAGATGTATAACTGTGAGTACATATAACAGTAAAATTGTTTGACTAATTATAAGAAATAATATGTTAAGTTCATTTTTAAAAAAATATGGATTGTTTAACTGCAAACATCCTTTAATTTGAAAAATGATTGTGTGTCATGAGACGAAATGTATGCATTTTTGTTTTAATTAGAGCATTTTAAACATTTCAGTCCGTAAAAATATCCCATGTATGAGGATTTTTTTTACAACCTGTGTCATTAGATAATCTTTATTTCGTTAACTGGTTATATTACTAATTAAAATGGTTTATATATAGCATTTTGTAATCATAGCCGTCATGTATGAGCTCGTATACCCTATATGGCAATGCATCTGTAGGAAATATTTATGCGTACACAGAGGTGCCAATTTATTATGACCACTCGACACTTATACGGAAATCAGTTATGCCTACAAATAGTTGTCACTAGAGGACAAGATAGCTATTAATAAGGATTACAAGGATGGTGAAGCATACATTACACTGTGTAGCTCATCAACAAATACAGGGAAAATGTAAATTAGCTGTGTTTGAAAGTGGGACGATTGTAAGTGCTTGGAACGTCGGAATAAGATCAGCAAAACAGCTGCACTTGTAAAGAAATGGAGAGCAGCATTTTTGATGTTTACAGTGAGGGGATTCCTAAATATAAAAATTGGTCTCAACGTCAAGCTTGTAGTCAACACTGGCTATTGAAAGTTCTTTCGGAACGGTTAATTTTGAAAGATTTCCTGCCCAACAGAAGAGCAACCGTACTTCAAATTGCAAGTAATCTAAATTCACGAACGAATAACTAAGCTGCAAATTACACCGTATAGACTATGTTAGTGGACGACTTATTCGAAAGTGTCAACTGTTCGTCTTGAACAAGAGCAGAATTCTATAGTTCTCAAAGGAACACATGAAATGAGCTGTAAATTACAGGTAGAAGACCAAGTGGCCCAATGAATTATACTTTCAGTTACACCCTATACACTGCAAGGTGTGAATATGAAAGAAAAAAAACAGGTAATATAAAAAAAATAAGTCAATTCCTATTTAGATCAACAAAGAAAAATTTTATTTTAGCTATTTTTTATTAAATAGTTACAATTAGTATAAATATGTATATACAAATGACAGAATCACACCATTAAGTGGTAATTAATTTTTATTCATTATCATTAAAGTATCGTATTTCATCCAAAACAATCGTGTATAGAAAATTTCAATTAAACGGAATGCTTTAAGACGTGAGAAAAAAACAATCTTTTAAAGTTTTGACCCAAGTCACTAAAATTGAAATCAGCGTGGCTGCAGCTGCAATTCCTTAAATAATTAGTTTCTGTCAATTAATTTTAATTAATTATAATTAAATTATCGGATTTTTACCCAAAACAATAGTGTATAGAAAACTGCAGCTAAAATAAGTACTTTAAAATGTGAGGAAAAAACCTGTTCATGTTTTGACACAAGTCTCCAAAAAATATACTAACGTGACTGTATTTGTAATTCTTTGAAAAATTTGTTTTAATCAATTAATTTTTATTAATTATAATTAAATTACTGTATTGTGTCATCCAAAATAATCCTGTATATAAAATGTCAGCTCAATGGGGCGCTTTAAAATGTATTTTATTAACGATTGAAAATTCCTCCAAGATCAATAAATAAATAAATATAGAGAGAATGTGAGTTAATAGTCGGAATTGAAAAACATGATGCATGTACGAATCCTATCCACCTTGTATCATTTCTTCAAGCTAGTGGAGATATTATTATGGTTTGGGAAACGTCTCTTGGCATTACATGATTTATTCGCTTTATGTTGCAGAGCGTTTGAATGCCCAAGGATACTTAGGTGTTATCACATCTCAAGTGCAATATTTTATATTAATAAAGCATCTTGTCAGAATTGGATACTTTCGGCAGGACATGGTTTTCTGTTATACAGCTGGCATTGTCCTTATATGTATTATAGAGCAAGACAGAAACCTTATTTTGCTTAGTTGGCCTACACACTCATTAGATCTCAATCCAACTGAGTGTTTTGGGAGAAAATCAAACGGGATATCTCTGAAAGCTAGATCCAGTGCCATCCAACCTGACGGCACTGTGAAGTGCAATTCATCAGACATAATGCGAAATTCCTCATATCACTTATTAACAATTCATATAGTCCATGTTAAGAGAGGAAACCATGCAGTATTAAGGGCAAAATATGATGCAATGTTGCCCTGATGGACGGTCATAATAATTTGGACACACACTCAATATTGATAATAAATGGAATTCACGCACACTGTACTTCAAAGCTCTTATTTTACAAATGTTAATACTCTCTAAATAAAATAACTAATGAAAGTGAATCAATTATTCTCCCAAAGCTTCATTTCTAAGAAACTATTATACTAATTGCTTTCAATTAAAACTTCCCGATACCAGTTATTAAATATAGTTAACTATATTGAAGTACCAATTTAAAAATTCTTACTTATACTTATTTCGATAAATATGGAAACATGTGATGTGATTAAATTTTAATGTTTAATTAGAAAATTAACCAATTTGAACCAAAATGATTCAAATGAATAGTGGAAAAATTCTAGATTAATTATAATTTAAAGACTTAATTACACAATACAGAATTCTAAAACATTTTTGAAACTATTTTGCTCTTTATTAATTCATAATATTTGAAATGAAATATTTTTTTACATGAAATTATCATTTAAATGTTAATGTGAGTGTGTTCATATTTTTTGCAAGAAAATAGTTAAAGTTTTATTAAACGCTTAATTATTTAATGGAAAATTTATCTGAAGACCTATGACTTTGACTTCCTTATATATCATATTTTTATCGTATGGAGTTAATTCTTACGGTGAATAAACTTAAAATGTAGGTGTATACAAATAATTAAATTTTTTAAAGATAATAATTCAGTTTGTTTTTTTCACCTAATATAATTATCTGTTAAAGTATTTAATACTTTGTTAAAATAAATAAGTATATTTATTAATATTTTCATTTAAAAAAAATATAGATTTCTCTTTTACAAACCAAATATGAAATACTAAACAAGTAGCCAATAAAAAAATGCACATTTTATCTCTCATTTTTATCTTTTACTTAAAAAAAAACTAACATGATTTGCAGAAATAGGAAATAAAAATTGTTTAAACCAATTTGTTGTTTGAATTTATGCAATAGTAAATGTTTTTGTCTAACAGTGGTAAATTTTTTATTCTAACCAACTGTAAAAAGGCTTCAAAACTCTGCTTTCAAATCACTACTAAATCTTTTAGAAACTTTATATTCTATACGCATCCTTTTTTTACTATTTCTAACCATAATGGAAACTATTCTAAATAAATCGAAACAAACTATTATGAGTATTTCAAAAGAATAATTCTTAATAATCCATTGTGAAAACATTCGAAAACATATCAAATCTTTCAAGATATAAATGTGTTAGCTTATCAGTTTTGCTTAAACCAGAGTTCTACGAATTTCTTAATGTGTTCTAGTAAATCTATTAGAATATGTAATGTTTGAAGAAATTATAGATTTAGATATACTTATTTAATATTTTTTTTAAATATTCCTAGGTATGTTTTCATGAAAGTTACAATATTATTATAATATTAGGTTGTGGGGAAAAATGAATCCATTATTTTTTCGGTAGATGGCTATAGTGTCGATATCTCGTGAAGTACCAATCAAACAATTTCAAATTTATGTTCGTTGTCAAAGTGACATTTCACACTAATTTTTTTTGCTTGGTCCATTCAGTTATGAGTTACAGGGTGTTAAAATTGGAAGTCAACAAAGAGAAAATTCGGTACATTTTACTGTTTTTCTTTGATAAAGGTGAAAATGCAAGCCAGACGGCTGAAATTGTGAATGGTTTTTATAGTGCCGATACTGTAATAGTTAATTACGTGCAATTTTGGTCATCGATTCCATTCAGGCGTTTTTGATGTTAAAGATGCACCTCTCACAGGCAGGCACGTCGTCGAAAATGTCGATAAAATCACAGAAATAATCCAAGTTGACCGGCGTGTTAGTAATCGTAGCATCGTCCAGGCGCTAAAGAATGTCCATAAAACAGTTTTAAGCCGTTTGCGCAAAGTTGGATTCAAAAAGAAACTCGATGTTTGGGGGCCACACCCATTAGCACCAAACAAGATTAATCGAATTTTCATCTGCGAAGTCTTGGCCAAACGGAATAAAATCAACCCATTTATTCAACGAATGGTGTCTGGGGATGAGAAATGCGTCACATGCGACAATATTGTGTGAAAGCGATCGTGGTAAAAGCACGGTGAAGCAGCTCAAATGGTGGCCAAACCAGGACTAAAGGCCAAGAAGGTTCTACTGTGCATTTAGTGGAACTGGAAAGCAATAATTTATTATTAAATGATTCTGTATGACCAAACACTAAATTCAGATATCTACTGTCAACGACTGGACACTTTGAAGCTAGAGATAGACCAGAAACAGCCAAAATTGGCCAACAGAAGAGGTGTTATGTTCCATCAGGACAACGCCAAGCCACACACGTCTGTAGTGACTCGCCAGAAACTCTGGGAGCTTGGCTGGGAATTTTTAATGCATCCACCATATAGTCTAGACCTCACACCAAATGATTACCACCTTTTTCTCTTATTACAAAACTAACTGAGTGAGAAGAAATTGGAATCAAGAGAAGATTGTGAAAATCGTTTACTAGAGTTTTTCACCAATAAGGACCAAGAATTCTAAGAGAGATGCATCATAAAGCTATCTGTAAAATGGCAACAAATTATACAACAAAAAGGTGCATAATCGACCCAAATCGGACAATCTGAAATATGTTAAACAAAGTCTTGAATTTCATGCAAAAATAATGGATTTCTTTTTCCCCAACCTAATATATACATGTTTCGATTTTTAATGAGTATATTAAAAAAAATATGCCGAGAAAAATAGAAAGCTATTTTTCTGTTAAAATAAAATGACAAAATCAGATTGAATAATCAAAAGACAAATTTGTTATTTAATAATCAAGCGAGTTAAACCAAAATGAAAGTTTAACTTTTGAAGTTTTTTGAATATGCATACACTTTTAAGAAATGTATCTAAAAACGTTACATATTATGTTGTGGTACGTAGACAGACTGTAAGCATTTTTGGTTAAAAAGTTTAATAGGATATATTTAAACATACAATGGACAAATATTTAAAATACAAAAATTTAGATCTAGAGAGAAGACATTTACGGAAACTATAAAACTTAGCGATTTAGAAAACAAAATAGATTGTATCATATAGACATCATTAAAGATCTGTATTGATGGTAGCAGAGGTGATGGGGGAATTTCTTTTAGTGCAGTACACATCCTTACTCCTACCAGAGTCATGGATATTTAGATCAAAAATCCAAATTTTTGTTCAATTTATAGGTCTGAGCTTATTACTGTAAGTAAAGGTTTGCAGTTCTCATGTGAAATCGAAGTTCAGTTGCAAGGTGTTTGGAATCTGACAGAAAGTATTGCTTTAATTCAACATCTATCCAATTGGACATATATAGGGACCAAACTAGCATTGATGTTCTTAATCTTCTTGGTCTAGTTTTTTCTAATCATCGTGTACATTTTCAGTGGGTCCCATCCTACGTAGGGATCAAGGGTAATGAGAAGGCCAATTTCTTAGCCAGGACTGAAGATGAGGAGGGGGCGAGACTTACTGGGTCTCTGAAGTTTAGTGAATTATCTTCCTTTAAGAAGAGTGAACACAATCACACATACACATACTCACACAGCTTGGATTAACTCCTCCTAGTCACCCTTGATACTTTGGAAGAAATCCAGGAGGTACATTCAGGATTATACTTAAGAAATACCAGACTGTCATCTTGCGCTTTGTGAGTGGCCATATAAAAAAAGCCTTCACTTTTCGTCTGGGTCAGAAGATACTCCCGGAGGGCCACTGGTGTTTTTCTAGGCTTGTCTTTCCTGTCCACATCTTGACTTGCTCTGATTTTAAAAAGGACGAAGGCCTTCTGAACCCTCTTTTATTTTCAGAAGTCCTAGAATTTCTTTTGATCCATGGAGAAATTTTAGCATTGCTAGACAATCTGGGATTAGAAGCAACAACAGTTCTACAACAATAAACAAGCTATATTTTAACTGTCGTTTTCTAGAATTGTTCACTAGAGGTCACTGTTCACATTTTGGTTTATTACAATGCATCTCAAAGACTCGGAATAAGCTTTAAAGTTACTGTTTTTCTTACTGTAATTATTATTTGGAATATACTTGAATTCATTATTTGCTGGAACCAACATATTTGATACAAAATTTTTACATAAGTTATATAAAAATACAAAGTTCGTTACATTTCATAAAAAAATATTTATGAATTTTATCTCTCTGCAAAAATTGATATTTTTTATATTATTCATAAAATGAAATTTTTTATTTAAAAACTTATTATAAAAACGTAATAACATTAGATTATTTTTATAATTCAACATATTTAAATTAAATAAATCAATGCAAAAAATTATTTCAGTATTGAGATATAAAAAAGCAGAAAATGTAATTAATTAATTGATAAACTTTTCAATTCAAACGAAACATTACTAGGTAATACAGTACTTGAAAAATTATTATTGTTTTAAGTACTATGGGTTCCAGAAGAAAACTACAAATGAAATCTCCTTTCATTACATATGAAATGGCATGAGAACATTTAAGAAATTATATATACATTAAAGAAAACTAAAAAATAATAATATACCATTCTTTTTTAAAGCAATTTGTCAAATTCTGTTGCAAGTAATTTCATAATCTGAAAAAAAATGCTGCTTGTTATGGAAACCGAAGTAGACTGTGAAATGGTTATATTCGAAATATCTGTGGGACCGAGAGAGAGAGAAACTGTTAAAGTTATTACTACTAAGCACACATTTACAACAAACAGTAGTATTATTTTCTTTTCATTGAAAAGTTACACCTGAAGGACAGAAGAGTAATATCACAGTAGGGAGTAGATACTGATAGACAAATTGATTCCTGTCAGTTCTTTGCTCTATAACAAAAGGCTAAAGAAAATGGGTTTTCTCTTACCTTCCACTGAAAAATCTATTCTTCAACAATCTACTTTATACAAGCATATGTTTCACAAAGCATACAAAGAAAGCTCATCTTGACTGAAGGCTTGATATAGCGTTAGCAAATCATACAATGGAAGATTAGGGAAAAAAATTAAAATTTATGTTGAAAGAGCCGAAATGTGTTCAAAAATGCTTCGTATAAAATCATTTTGTTTCCCCTCTATGCTTAAGATACTCACAATCGATCACATTTCTTTTCGATATTTTTTTCTACAATACATATCAGTAAAATGTAAGAAAAATAGTTAAGTTTGCTCATTGATGGTGATGAATATAACTCGAAATGTGACAAATAAAAATTCAAATAACTATTCAACTCAACATATACATAAAACTTACATAAAACTTAAAAAAGTGTGAAATCCGTTTTGGCTTCTTTCATCGACGGCTCATGAAAAAAAAATACTTAGTATGCTAGGATACATGAGTAACGTTTTTGATGCCAATATGAACACTGCCCAGAAATGCTTTGAATTAAGATGTGTTGGAAACCTAAAATTTTCTTAATATGGCAAGTTTGAGATTTTTACATTTTCAAATTGCATAGATTTATCATTTCTAAAAATATCTTACTTTAACCTCTAGGAAAATTGAAAGGCCTTAAAACCTATTTTTAAATAATCATTGAAACTGGGACACGCCCATTTAAATGGCGAAAGATGTAAAAAAAATATTTTGTTTACTCTTAAATTTTAATGAATAATGGAAATAAAAACATTTAATCCAGAACTGCTAGAAAGGTGTTTACTCGGAGATACACAAAATCCCAACGAAAGTGTAAGCAATGTATTATGGTCTCGTGTGCCAAAGAAAATATTTGTTCAAATAGAAGTATTATCATTGGGTACATTTGATTCAATTTCATCATTTAATATGGAAAATGTATCAAAAAGAGAAATTTTGAGAAAACTTAATATTGAGCGTAATAATTAAACAGTACAGGTAATGGAGCGCCTCGACGAACAGACGTTGTTAAAAGCTAAATACTCATGTTTACAAAAAACAAAAGAAGTTAGGAAAGAAAAAAAATATCTACATGGAAGAAGAAGGATGATGAGATTCAGAAAGATGTGGATCATTTAAAGTACGGGGAGGAATGTTTTAATAAAAAAGTAATTATACATTAAAGTTTATTTATCTCAAAATGTAAATTTTTGATGTTCGATGTACCTTTTCTGGGAAAATAATGTTCCCATATATGTAAGTTTTTTATGACATACTTATAATGATAGCTCATGTATATTGAAATGATCTTTTTGTAAAAAACTCAAAAAATTAATTTTTTTACATGAAAAATGGGTCAAATTTCATCATGTTTGATAAAATATTTTATAAATTATTAAAAATTCAAAATTGGCTAAAAGCTCATTCTAGGTGTACCTCAATTGTATGAAAAATTTCAATCGTGTACATATAACATATATTGAAAAAAGGCACATCGAAATCAGCCAATTTAACATTATCGATATAGAAAATTCCAACTATATACCGATAAGGTATCCGACTACATGTGGAACCATGATTTAAAGAAATCGAATAAATGGATAATTTTCATGATATTTAGTGTCAATTAGGTAAGAATACATGTATACAATTGTTTTAAGCATATTATAACAAAAAACGATTTAAATACAATATTTTGGCAAAAAATTAACTTAGAACAACCTTTATCCAAACAATTCTCCTTTTATAAGAAATGCTAGTATAATAATAACATTTTGCATATATAAAGTAAAGACTTCTCCCGAGGATCTGAACTAAGTCTTCTGAAAAATTCACATTATTTTTAGAGTTATTACCCATTGAAATAATTACTGGCGTTTTTTTCTTAAACATTCTCTCCTCTGTTGTAGTAAAATAAGGATAAATCCACTTCTAAGTTAAATGTTTCAGAAATTCTAGTTGAGCCTCTGTACAGAGGTCTGAGCTATATACAGGCAAAATATCCTTATAATAGAAGCAATTTTCACAAAAGGAGACTATTTTGAAAATGGGTCACTCTGTGTTCATTTTTTGTCAAACCATTGTACTTAAATAGTTTTTATTGTAATACTATTCTTAAAACAATTTATATACATTTTCTAATCTAAGTGACACTAGATATCATAAATATTATCCATTTATACGCTTGTGCAAAATCATGGTTCCGAACGTAGTCGGATACCTTAAGGTCTAAGGTCGAATGTGGATCGATGGGTAGCGAATT
Organism: Trichonephila clavipes; assembly: GCA_019973935.1. NCBI lineage: Eukaryota > Metazoa > Arthropoda > Arachnida > Araneae > Nephilidae > Trichonephila > Trichonephila clavipes. Next base: position 158,598 of record BMAU01019565.1, read on the forward strand.
TGTGAAAATGCCACGTTATTGAGAAAGGGATTAAAGAAGAATAAGTACGTGTTCCCTCAGAAAATATTGTACAACACTTTTATCTATTTTTTGTTTGTGAATACAACAGAAAATAAACCGTCGAAATACCCTTAAACAACGGAAAATTTATACTCATGCAGCAATTATATACTGCATGAAAATTAAACTATTGAATATGTAATATATAGTAATTTACAGTAAACACAAATACTTTGTGAAGATATAAAACTGTCTATAATGAAAATTAAGTAACTGAGAGAGAGAGAGAGACTTTTTGTTAAAACTGACTGCTTTTAAAAAAATGCGTAATACCGTGTTGTTTCCCGTACCACATCCTGCGTTGCTGATTCATCACAAAAATTGCAAAGGACTACGTACCAGTGGCGCATACAAGGGGAGGGGGTTCTGGGGTTCCTGAACCCCCTCTCAAAGCTCTTGATTTTCTTTTCCGACTGATTATAATTCTAAGTATATAGTACGTAAAATTTAATTAATTACTTGTTAAAATGATTAATTATATTAATTAATGCTAATTATTTATTCAAAAATTAGTTTTTTGCTATGTTTTGTTCCCGAAAATCGACAAAATCAAAAGGAGCATGATACAAGAATGGTGAACCTTCAACCCCGGATCCCCCCTCTTGAAAAATTCCTGTGTGTGCTACTGCTGCGGACTTACTTTGTCCAAAGTATGCAGGGCTGCTTCTGTGTATATAAATGTTCAAACTGTATACAACTTAAATTAAATGTGCCTTTTTTAAGACTTGTGACGGGCTCATCACGTTTTCCACTAAAAACTCCTCTTGGGTTCTTTGAAACCAAAAAAGGTAAATTCTTTCCAACCAAATCCACAAGCGAAGCGTGAATATACAAATTGGAAACCTTTTACATATCAGAAGTTTAACGTAAGTGGATGACCTAATGGGAAGTGATTATGTTAGTCTGAGTTTAAATGAGTGAACTGAAGGAAAAGAAGAAAGCCGTCATTGAGTGTAAAGCTATCCCTGATAGAGCGATCAAGTGAAGGTGGATACTATTCCCCGCGAGATAAACAAAAGATGTTTAGGATCCGATATGATTGCGGTTAAACAAGGGATTAAGGTAGGACAATTCTGTTATCTATTAGGATTTGTATAAGCTGAGATTAGGAATAGGCGGGAAGAAAGTGATTAAGGCGCGCTTATTTGGTAATACGTATGGTGTGTTTTTTCACCTCAGATCCACTAAGTTATAACATAAATTTTTCATTGTTACTGTTTAAGTTAAGATCCTAATAAAGACATTTTAAGATCATGGCAACGCATGGTTCTTAATTCACTCCCACACCTCTAGGTCACGAAGATAATATAGAAGTAAGATATCACCCACGGGCGAATACTTGACATACTACCATGCTCATCACGTACTCATCACGTAACTGTCCGCGTATGCGCTTTTGCTCTTCAATTGATGTGAAAAATCCATTTAAAAAAAACTAAATTAGTAATCCACCAGGCCTATTAACAACTGTGTGACTGAGAAAAGCTTCCCCTAAACTAGCAAACAAAATGATAACTGTATTGAACTTCTTATTTTAAATGAATTATATAACCTCACCTTAAGTATGATATTTATAAATTATTGGTATATATATGAAGTTCTTGAAAATGTAATAATTCCTAGTAATATAATGTTTATCCTGGAGTGATGAAGCGTATTGATAGATAATCGAAAATAAAATCTTCAAGGTGGAACAAATTCAATTTTCAGATATGCATGTCGTAGTAGCAAGGAAATTTTGAATCACTCGATATAAATTAAATTTCTTTGATAGCTTTCCAAATCTGTTAAAGAGAGACAAGTTTAGAAGTATTCTGCTCAGAGACACCTTTGATATTCTAGATGAAAGAATTTACTTTTTTATTATAGCATATAAATTTATGCCTAAGGATTCTTGGTTCTTTTTTTACTTAACATCTCACGTATTCGGAAAGAAATACGAGACACATAAAAAAATGCATATCTTTTGTTATAAAAATAAAGTTATTGGAAAAAAATAAAAATAAAAGCGTAGGTAAGAAACTAAAAAGAAATTATATTACTTTATTTAAGTGAAGTATTCATTGTTAACATCTCCCAAATTTTTTCCCTATTATGCGAATGCTTTATTTTAAATAAAATTAAAACAAGTTATATATATCAGATTTGAAAGTTTAGCTTCAAAATTAAGTAAGTAATAAATGAAAATAGAGCGAACTCTTTACCATCGAGTAAGGATTTGTGGGTAAATAAGCCTAATTAAAGGTTGGGCGTGAGCGATGACGAAGAAGGACGCATACTCGAAAATGTTTAGCTGGTGACTCCTCACCGAAGTGTTGTTTATTGTTCTACTCGGTTGCGCGCCAAAGGGCCGTCAAGTTGGATTTTATGTGATTGAAACAAAATAAGAACGTTATTATAGAGATAATGCCCTCCTCATTTTACCAGCAGGCCTGGGGCCTGTCATATATATATATATAATAAGTCAACTCCTACATAGATCAACAAAGAAATATTTTATTTTAGTTGCGTTTTATTAAATAATAAAAATTAATATAAATATATATATATACATATGACAGAATCACAATATTAAGGGAGAAAATATAAAGCGATTGTCCTTGCAATTTTCTATTTTCCCTTCTATATATGGCGTTGGACTATTTTTTGTTTGCTATTTATTCATATTTTAATTTAATGAATGAATATTAAAAAAAACTGTATTAACATGAAGTGTCAACCATTAAAGAATTTAAAAAATGTATTTGAACTTGAATGGATGAATAGAAAGTATAGTTTTTTAAGGACTTAAAATTTGAACAATTTATATACGGAGAGAATGAACTAATAGTAGGAATTTCAAAATAAATACGCAAAATTATTGAATCGATGTACTATGAAAACTGGATATGTAAGCCAAAAGGTAATATTACGAAACAGTGGTACGTGTTACAAAGTTTGTAGCTGTGGCGCGCTCGATTCTATTTTTGGGATTCATACTCCTTGAACTGAAGACTATATTGTAGAACAATGATATGTGTCATGCAATAGATCGAATTATGGTATAGAAATTCCTAGCAGTGCTAAGCCAAAGTAGAAAAAGGAAGCTGCAAACCGAGTTCTACCGATAATTGTGTGTGTGTGCTTGACCCTATTTGAAAGTTAAGGTATCCAAAAAGTTTCGGAATACTTTTTAAAAATAATTCTGTACTAAAACATAGCAATTACATTTTAAGGGATCAATTACAAAAAATAAATATATTCAACGAATAACATTTAAAATATATTGTTCAGTTTGCTATGTAGCACCTTGTTCACCTTTAATTCTGCCAACTAGCTAGAACAGTTATTCCCAACCATATATTTTTTGCGGTAAACTTTTAAAAATTTTGAAATTTGGCAACACATTAACAATATAATAAGTTTAAAAGAACTTTTCTTATCTCCCATCTGCTAGGTAAAATAGATTATGATAATAATTTTCAACGTTAAATAAAATAATATATGCTATAAAATGTGGTTTAGTAATTAATCAAAAATTAATTACTCAATTACTAATTGGTCGTAAAAAATGTTATATCATTCTCATTTCATCATCTGCATTTAAAAGTCTCCTTTTTTTCATTTTTATATTTGCCAATGCTGAAGATCTGAATTTACTCAAATGAGATGTAGAAAGTCGTAAGAACATTTTTAAAAATTGCTTGCTTGCGTAGGATAATAGGCTCGAAATTTAATCCAAAATGAATTAATTCACTCCTCTAAAGATTTTGAAATTAAATCTCCATTATTGCAAATATATTAGTATTTCCTTATCATTCAAAATTAATTCACATACAGATGTACCTGTTATCTCAAATGGATTACTAATCCAATCATTTTTTTATATTTAAATTTGGGAAGTAATGAATAACACTTTTCTTCTGTGTTGCCAAATGCTCAATAACAGTTTTCTGAATAGTTTTATAGGAGTCTTTTGGAACTGACTCAAATTCTTTTCCAAATTACTTTCCTGTGTTTTGTTCTTCCATGTATACATTTTTTGGAATCTCACCAGTTATTTTCTCAGAGATTAATTAATAATTTGTTTTAAAAATTGGTGGCACATTTTAAGAATTTGGTGGTGCACAAAAGTGCCGTGTCACAGTGGTTTGAAATCACTGATCTAGAAGCTTGAAGGCATAGACACAGTTTTGTAACAAAATCATTAAATAATATTTCTTCTTTTTTGTTATAACATATGCATCATTCAGTAAATTATTTTGAATACGCAAATTTACATTAAAGAAGAAACAATGTCTCCATGGTCAGTTGAAGGATGCAATCTGTTTTTATCTGCAGACGAGAACGGATGGAAAAAGAATCCACTTCATACTCCTTATTGTATATTACTTTCACAATCCAGATTTATAAGATTGATGATAGTCAAACAATATCAAGCTATGTTAGCTCGTTATAAATTATATTGAAAACACTCCAACTTTACAGAAGACTGATTTTCTTTTCTAAACTCGTGTTTCTATTTTGGTACTATTCCTAACATATATGTCTGTTACAGTATATATCAGTTACATTAAGGTACACTATTAGTAACTCGTGGGAAGAAAAATGTTAAAAATATTATACTCAAACATATTATACGGCATATTTTCAACACAAGTATTTAAAAACTGGTACTTAGTGTATGTCTTTTAACTCTCATCATTAGGCATTTTCGAAGTATACAAAGCGTTTTTTGTTCTAAACGATGTAACTGTGTGTTTAAATTTCAAAATTTTCAGAAAAAAAGTTTTTGTCATCTATTTGTGTTTAATATTTAGGCATATTTTGTGTTAGAATTGCAGACTAATATAACCAATACTATACATCACCATAAACAGTAACAATGTTTTGGACTGTATACATATTTTTTTTTAAGAAAAAGTATTTTTGTACTTAAAAAGTAACACTAGATTTAATACTGAAGGATGGAATTTTGCAAACTTATTGCTTAGTAAGATAAACTATACCAATTTTTATTATGACTGAGCTAAAACTGAAAACGAAATATTACACACAGGAAATAACGATTTCTGATATTGAAATCATATTAAAAAAACAAAAAAAAATATCACTTGTAACAGTAATAAAACAGAGAAAAGTAAACTAGACCCCATTCAATAACATACCACATTCCAATCCTTCTCATACTTTGGAAGAAAAACATTTCTGCAAAGAACTGACAGCGGAAGTGAAAATGAAAGAGTCACCTAATTGCAACCTCCTCAAGAACGCAGAGAGTTTGCGAACACATGGGCAGTCAAGCACATAGATTAAAAGCTATTGGGGATGACCACTATTCGTAAGACAATATGTATGGATTATATCAAGCATTAATTAGTTATTTTCAACAATATCAAATACTGCACATTACTTGGTATTTTACTAATAAATTAATTAAAGATATATTAATTTCATTTAGAAAGATTTTGAATAGACTTAGACTAGACACATGATTTATTTAACTTCATCATCCTACAATTTTGTTGTTTTTCATTTAAAAAAAATCTAAGACTAAATATTATGTTTCTTTACGCATCCCTTTATATGTTTTAGCCATTCTATATTTTATAGTCTATACATTGATATACTAAACTTTATCAAAATTTCAAAAATATAATATAGGTTGATAAAACTCTCCTATAAAGGTAATCTAAATTGTATAAAAAGGAGGTGGGTAAGGATAGTTTTTTGTTCATGATAGTCATGAAAATTGAAAGTATTTATCGGAGCTGTATTATTATATTTATGTGAACATAAGGTATTGTGATTTTCACTTTTATTATAAAATAGTAAGAGGAAAAATAGCAAGTCACATAAAAAAGTCATCAAACTTGGCAAATCAGTTGAGTTTTCTAATTTTAAGCACTTTATCTAATTTCATTAAAAAAACTGTTAAGTGATTTAAACACCACTATGTATTTTTTTTTGGTCTTTCATATACTACTACAATAAGGCTATAAAACATACATTCCTTTGTTTCGGTGCATCGAGCGTGCAATGTGATACGAAACAAAATAGCTTGTCCGCGAATTGGTCGGACTTTTTGAAGCTTTTAAAAGAAATGGGCCTAGTACCTAAAATGCCAGCATTCCTGGACAAATAAGCACAGTTGTCAACAGAAGATGCTAACGAGACACATTTGGTGACATCAATTTGTTAGGTTGTTGAAACAGAAAAAGGCCAACTAAAAAACTAGAGAGCTTTAAACAATATTATCATAAATGCCCAAGTGCCTTATATTGGAGATTATGTTAAAAGTGTCTGTGCAAATATTAATGCCTTCCCTCCTGTAATACTGAATAATATTTAGGACGACAATGTAATTGCCCAATAAATGCTAGATTTAGTGAAGAAGCTTAATTACTTACAACAAACAATTGAAGAAAAGGGGCTGGGTAAAAAATAAGTGTGATATGGACTATGTTAAATTACTCCGATTTTCCGGATGTTCAACGATTAACATGGAAGGAGCTACGATATTTAACTCGTGGGATATATCAGCTTAAGACACACACAAGCAGATCATATACTCACGAAAACCTTATAATCAATCGGGGTTGTACTCCCTTTATGAAAATTGAGAAGATTTCTCAATTGTTCGACTCCAGTTGAGATCACGACACACAAGTTCAAGAGTATATAACATATGGCCAATTCACAGGTCCAAAACGTGAAATTAGGCTGTCACCAAACGTGTCTTTCAATAAATCGATTGTGGCCCGAGCTGTGTGACATTCTGCGCCGTCTTGTTGGAACCACAGCTACTGGACATCATGATTTTTCAATTCAGGAATGAAAAAGTTATTAATCATGGCTCTATACCGATCACCATTGACTGTAACGTTGTGGCCTTCATCGTTTTTGAAGAAGTACGGACCAATGATTCCACCAGCCCATAAAGCGTACCAAACAGTCAGTTTTTCTGGATGTAGCGGTGTTTCAACATACACTTGTGGATTAGCTTCACTCCAAATGCGGCAGTTTTGTTTGTTGACGTAGCCATTCAACCAGAAGTGCGCTTCATCGCTAAAAAAAATCCGCTTATGAAAATCGGGAACAACGGCAATCTGGTTTTGGGCCCATTCAACGAATCTACGCCTTGCGTGATGATCGTTTAGATGAATTGCCAAACCAAACTGAGAATAAATCACTTGACAGCTGTTAAATCGGTCGCCATCTTGGAAAGTAATGCCAACTTAAACTTCTATACCTGGAAAAAAACACTTTTTATTATCAGTGCAAAGTTGGTGCTGGAATTGTTAGCTGCTGTGCACATGTTGCATCTGCACTTCGGTACTTCTGATAATGGTGCCATAATAACACTCATACAAAAACACCAAGTCTTGGATATGCTGATACAGTTCAGTATGCTGCTAATGGATGGACCAGTGATGATTAAAACAGGGAAAGCGAGAAGGAAATATAAGCGAAATCATTTATTAAAAATAGTTTAACATTGTTATTTTGTTTTTTTTTCTATTTAATAAATTATTTTTTTTTTGAAAATGGCCTATATAACATTTTCAATTTGATTGAGTATCAGGGTAAAAAAAATACATAATACTAGAGGACCCAACAGACGTTAATCTGTACACACATATTAAATCCAAATTAAAAGATTTTTGAATATTCGATACTGCGATCGTAACGCAGTCTGCCGGATCCAATGTAAAACATTCCAAGATCAACAATTTATAAATAAAAAAATAATCAAATAAACATTTCTAAACCGAATTATAAATATAAACCATTCTCAAGTCCACTGGAACAGACAATGACTTTCATCAAAATCTGTCCAGCTGTTTAGGAGGAGTTCAGTTACATACACACGCACAGAAGAATTACATATATAAAGATTATTTGAAAATATATTAATTAAAAACGTTCAAAAGCGTGAATCGTCAGCATTTTCGTAACAATAAAGACCGGATTAGGCCAGTTTGGCTGAAAATCAATTTTCGACGCCAACTTACGCCTTTTTTAATTCCTACTATTAGCTCACGATATCTATACATATTTTATTTGTTTGTTTGTTTGTTTGTTTATTTATTTATCTTGGTGGAATTTTCAATCGTTAATAAAATACATTTTAAAGCTCTCAATTGAGCTGAAATGTTATGTACATGATTATTTTGGATGACAATACAATAATTTAATTACAATTAATAAATTTAGTTGATTACAACTAATTATTTTAAAAATTACAAATACAGCCACGTTGGCGACTTAGCGACCCTTTTCGCGACTTATGTCAAATTTTGAAAAGGTTTTTTTTCTCACGTGTTAAAGCATTTAGTTGAAAGGAAATTTTATATACACGATTGTTTTGGATGACAATATGATATTTTAAGGATAATTAATAAAAATTAATTACCACTTAATGTTGTGATTCTGTCATATGTATATACATATTTATATTAATTGCAACTATTTAATAAAAAGTAGCTAAAATAAATTTTTTCTTGTTTGATCTAAGTAGGAATTGATTTAAAATTTTTTTATAGAACTTTTTTATTTATAACAATAGCGTTGTTACAACAATGCAGGTGAATGTTGAGTTGTATTTTTTGAAAGTTTTTAATTAATATATTTTTCTCTAGTTGCGATATCGGATCGAATTGTGAATCTAAACCATTCTCGAATTTACTTGAACCCACACAAAAAACTTTATCGAAATCAGTCCAGCCGTTTAGGAGGAGTTTAGTGACAAACACACACACAGAAGATTTTTATATATAAAGATATATTTGGCGATGGGCGAAAAAACACCGATCCTTAAGCACCTCCTTTAAATTTCGGTTTCAAAATTTCGAAATTCAATACACTACATTCTATGTATTTTAAGAATAAGTATATTTTACAGTGGGTGGTAATTTATACTATGAATTTTATAATATATTTTGTAATGATGGTAAGAAAAATAAAAAGAAACTAAGTAAAATACAATTGCAGAACTTCAGTCTACTACTTCCAAGGTAAATTATACATTACATACAATTTTTGTCACTTAATTCGCCTGTCACTACCAACTACATGTTACAAGATTCGATGCATATAAATATGGTAAGGATATAAATAAGAAGAATATCCTACACGAGTCTCATTATCTCAAACCATCACGTCAAGCAAGAGAACTAAGCTTACCTGACGGATTCATTACTAAACAAACAGCGATAGGGCGTCCCGTTAACTTCGTGACAAGTACCATATTACAACCGAGAGGAAATATCGCAGTAATATATTCCAAGGATGTTATTTTGAAACACACATCGAAAAGCTTCGGAAGATAAATTTTCTTCTCAGAGTGTTATATTATGGCTCTCATACATATTTAAATATTCGTGTGAGTGGGATTCTGTCAAAAAATTCACTTCATCCCAAGCTGTCAAGTGTCGTTTAGAGAAATCTGAAGGGAAGAACTTTTAGTTTCTCAGTCGAAATTTAAAATGGAAGAAGTAATGTAGAATAAAAAGTAAAACGAGTATATGCTTAGATATATTCTCACTCAAAACCGCTTAAGTGAAAGTGGTTTTTCGGCAAAAAAGTACTGATTAACGTTGATCTATGCATTAATATATGTTACTAGATGCTATACCCGTTATTCACATGAGTAAATTAGAAAATTAAACAGTACTGATTGAAGGATAAAGCAGTTTTTAATGAGTTAATATTACGTGACTTACAAATTAAAGAAATAAAAAGCTTTTGCCATATCTCAGCTGAACAACAAATATCCTCTTTGTTAAATTTGAAGTCTGTATATTTAATAGCTAATAAAAAAGATTTTTTTAACACCCCGTAACTCTCTTGCGGGTCGATTTTTGAAAACACCTTCCTAAACTGATCTCTACTCAGCAAAACTAAGACATAGTTACAAATGTTGTGTAATGAACGCTTACAATAGAGTAAATAACATATCTGGAGGGGTAATACGTTAATATTACTATCTGGTATATTTATTTTGTTAAAATTTTAATATTTGCAAGCAATGCCATTCCTTATATTATAATGGTGATGCAATGGAAACATAGCGAAATGTTGGCGATAATGCCAAGTTGGTATCATTTTGTGGTAACCATGTTGGTAACTTGGCAATTGATTGAGCGGTGTAGAAGTTGATTTGATGTAGCGCAACCTGGTGGGGAGATGCAACAAAAATATTATCCACAAAATATACATATGTAGCCCAATTTTCATAGGGATTGGTTGAACAGTGTTGGTGTGAAGCGAGGTCATATATACAAACATCCATTTTTATATACAGAGATGTATTGATGTGGGTTATATTCACTTACATTTTGTGCATGCTAAAAACTAGGTTTTCTTTTATAATCTTACTAGATACTTTTATTATGTCCAAATTTAGATGTTACGCAGTTTCTCAAAACTAAATTAAATTTCAAAATATTTATTTCCTAAAATATTATACTTGGCTTTCAAGAGCTTCGAATTCTGTTTTATAATGGGACCATTTTATCTCATAAGAAAGTAATATAATTATTATAGAACTTTATGCATATCTGAAAATAGAAAGAAAACGATACCAAGATTTAAAATTAACTAAATGCATTGCTCAAGATTTTCAAATTTAAATATTTCACTCTTTAAATTACTGCTTACCTCCACCAAATTAAAAAAAAATAATGATTATTTGATTTGAAATATAGTCACTCAGAAGAGTGATGAAAGAACGTTTGAATAGTGCGTCCCTCGTATTTTTATGCAGCAGTAAAATGAAATTTTGAGAACAAGTATACAATTAGATCAGCGTTTCTCAAATTGTGGGGCATGGCCCCAATGGGGGAATGCTAACTCTACCAAGGGGACACGAGCACATTGAAGAGATGAAAGTGAAAGTCTATTTTAAAAAAACATATATATTAATTTACGGAAAATAAATAAGCAAAATATAAATACAAATTTGCACTGATATAATATACTTATAAATACTATATCAGTACTCCACAATGCATTCTGTAATTAATTTAACAAAACTACGTTTGCATACAAGTTGCATACAATAATTATACATATTATTGCATTGTCATAATTATACAATACAAGTTTAATTATTTTCAGTGACCACATGGGCTTGTCATATGTAAAAAAAATACACAAAAATTAACACTTCTCTTGATAATGTATACGACGTATAATTAATCTCTTTACTATTGATAAAATGTTACATGATTCATCCTCCCTCAATGCCATCTTTTTCCACGCAGGCGCGAGTAAGTGATATATTGTGTGTGGGGGGGGGAGATGAAAAGGGATAAATAAATTAAATCTTCTCAGAAATAAGTAAATCTTTCGCAAACGCTATCAAGGTCATTTTATTACATTCCAAATCCTTCGAAATAATGTTATGGATAGCAACGCAAACAGAAGATCTTACTACAGAAATACGTTTATATACGTCCGGAACAATTAACGCTTTGGCTGAGTGAAACGTTTATATACACTTGTGGTGCATAAAAGGTTAAATTTGTACTGTAGTTTTAGCATCAAAGTATAGTATTCTTGAATTTAATACATTGTTATTGTATGGGAGGAGGGCGTGAGGAAAATTAGGATTGAATATTGGGTAGCAAATATTGAAAATTTGAGAAACACTGGGTTATGTACATGAGAGATCAGGTAAAGTCTTTTTCTTCATTTCACACAAGAGAACAAGTTGTACTCAGAGTACAATTGCTTTTTTCGACCATACGGCTGTAGATTCCATAGTGATTTTTTTTTACTTTTATTTGGCTGAATTTGAACTTCATCACACGAAACAAAACGAAACGAGTTCAAATGGTTATAATATGGATAATATTGTTTTTAATGGCATGTATTGATATAAATCTTTTCATTTTAGTTTTTTTTTCTTCCTAAAACATATATTATTTAATATTCTAATATGTCAGTGTGTGTGTGTGCATGTGTCTACATATTATTTTAGATAAAATTGAATCATTATATAAGTATATGTGGTTCACAAAATTCTTTTTGCAAATTTTATTTTTCATTAGACTTGCGTGTTACACAGATAAACCTCTTTTTAAAAACTGTTTCACATTTTATACGCTTAAAATGATCTTCTTTCTTCTAAACAGCTTTTTTACGCATAAAAAATATACTTTTTCAATTCAGATATATTTTTGTCACCAACAGAGTGATTCGTCTTGTTTCATTTAACATCGCTCTTCAGTGTTAATTCGTCATGTAATTTCAAGTTTTAGTCAATTGTTGTGGAGAGCATATAAAATAGTATTTTAAAATTAATTTTAAACATTACCAAATAAGGTGTAATGAAATCTTTACTTCGACCTTCTAATTCTGTAAACATTATTTTTGACCGAGTTGAAAATCGCCCATCATAAAATTTGTGATCTCAGTAACGGAACCACCATGTATCCAAAATAAAATTAGCCTCAATATTCAGAAAAATTACATTACAATAGATTTTTATCATAAAAGTTAAACATATCTACAAAAGGTCCGAAGAGCAGTGAAGCCGAAATAGCTTTTTAAGACTACTTATTACGTTCGGAACCGTGATTTTGCAAAAACGTATAAATATTTATATATATTTCGACATTTAGTGTAAAGCATAAAACATTTTTAAGAGTGTTATTGTAATAAACGTTATTTAATGAAAATGTGTTGAACAAGAACTGAAGAGAGAGAGAATGATATATTTTCAAATTTATATTTCTTTTTATGGAACATGCTCCACTAATAATAATAATTTGCTTTTGTATGGCTAAGCTTTTTGTACAGATCCCGAACTAAAATTTTTAAAACATGTGATTTAGAAGTGTATTTATTAATACTTTAATACATCAAAGTAGAAAAAATTGAAAAAAAAAACTAGTCTATTTTAATGCATCGTATCTCTGAAAATATTGTTGATTTTGCAAATATCATAACTTAGATTCTGTATAGTCCTAACTATACGTTGACAAAATATATTATTCAGAAAAATAAAGAGGGAAATTTGTTGGAAAAAGAGGTGAAATTTGTTGAGAAGATGTCATTCTTTCTTGATTTTTTGCAAGCAAATTGCATTAAAGTTTTTTTCTTCAATAAAAATTACTAAGCCAATGTTATATGTATTTTACAAATCAGAACTGACATTACATATCAAAAAGTATATTCATGTATACATTTTTAGATAAAATAATTCCGGATGTATTCAATCAATTCATGTACTTTTGAATAAGTTTTTTTGTAGTAATAAGATCTTAGGTAATTAATTGAGTTTGATTATTTGCCTCAAAGACAGATGTAAAAAAAGTAATATTAAATCTAGATAAATGTTCGGGTAAGAAGTATTGTACGTAAACTTTCTTAAGCCTGGTTCTGCGAATATTAAAATTTTCCCAAAAAATTGTCAAATATAAATTAAGTTTGAATTCCTAATTTCGACTAATATACATGAATCAAATACCACTTGAAACTGTTGAAGTATATATTGAATTAGGTTCTGCAACAAAATTCTCAACTAGACGCACAAATAATTTTAGATAAACACACTTAATAAAAGTAAGGTATATACTCACGTACATATATATATATATATATATATATATATATATATATATATATATATTCATAATACTTTAAAAAAGAAGATCAGTATATTAATTAAAATTATTTTAAACAAGGTGCTCCAAATTAATTGAAATGTCGTTAAATATCAATGCAAAATAAAGAAATATATAATGTGCAACTAATTTTGATATTATAAAAATAAAAACCAATAGGAATAAAAAAAAATATTAGCGTGTTTAAATACTCAAAATCTATGATCTTTCAGAAGTATGAAACATACTTGTAACTCTTTGTATACTCTAAGAATATATCTTTTTCAATAAATGTACTAAGTTTAAATGCAACTTACAAGTTCTTATTCATTTGAAAAGCTTGCACAACAAACTCAAATATGTAGGGAAACCTTACCATAGCCCAGAGAAAATTTGTTCCGGAAGATGATCTCATTTACAAGACTCCTAGGTATACAAAGTATACATAGAGTATATACTTATGTCGCTGTTCACGAGTCGATGAAGCGAGGATGACGGAAGTGGATTAGAAACGAATATATCTGCTTTGGTAAATGAACAGACAAGAGTTTCTAGTTTAATAAGTTCACAACATGAATTATACATGCGTGGTGTCTTTAAAGATAAATGCGTTCTGATGGACTTTAATCAGCAGTTGTCATAGCATTGATGTATTTTCAAATATAAGGGGGATGTTGGAATGAATAAAAATATAGATGAATGTGTGAAAGGACAATAAGAAAGGATTTAAAGTAGTTGAAAAATAATAGATTTAATATATTTAGGTTACAGGTAACTATTTTTTTATGATTTAAGAGACGATTATTTATGCGTAAAGTCATTTTATTCTGAATTAAATTCCACTTTATAAGAAATGGGAGTTAGTGATTACTAAGTGAGTTTGAATTATACTGTACAAAATTAAGGTCTAAAACATGTTTTTCGTCATATTATTCTTTCAGAAAACTGATAGAATTTGTATTTTATATAATTTGAATCACTATTGGGCATTAAGTGTCTGACGACAAAAGCGGACAACGGTGCCTCAACTATCTTGTGACCTTGAGGCTGCGTCTGGAAGAAACATTTCCGGACAAACAGTCTACAGCCGTCTTGCACAGATTGAACTTGACGTCCAGGGTCTAGTCTGTACGTGCTTTTGATTGCATCCATCGGAAAATAATGTATATTGTGGAGCTGAAAACATCAATGGAAACCATAAGAATGGAGGCGAGTTCTCTTCATTGATGAGTCTAAATGAACAAGATAAAGATATTCTCGTCGAATCTTCACCTAGAGCAGGGGTGTCCAAAACGCGGCCGGTCGGCTACATGAGGCCCGCAGACTCTTTTTACGAAAAAAAAAATAAGTAACTGGTTTTTAAATTTTTTTCCATTTTGAAACTTATTTGAGGGGGAAATTTTATATATATATATATATATATATATATATATATATATATATATAAATCTACAATGTATTTGCTTGTTATCTGTTCTTGTTTTAAAATAAAATCTTTTTTGATAATAGACATGTCCTTTAGATTAAAATAGATTTATATTTTATCGAACAGTTACATTTAAATTTTCTATAGTAAATTACTTTTTTAATAAATACCGAATTGCATTATTCATACCCTTTTCAATAGAGGGTACATGATTCTTTGTGTGTGTGACTTCCATTTATTTTCCTCCTTTTCTGTTTAAGTGCCCAAAAAGCAAGAGTCAGTCAGAGATGTTTTTAAACTTTTAAAAAAATATTTAGGGCGGTTAAGATAAAGGGCAACCTATACTTAATCCTTTGCGAATGACAGCACTATCAAATTTCAACGATGAGTAACGAAAGATAAATTCAAAAGAAACACCGTAATATTCAAGAAAATGGCAACACACACACACTGTAATATTTTAAACATTATTTGTGATTGTTGTATTATTCGTATTATATAAACATTATTATTTTATAAATGTCTGTATACATGAGAAATAATGAAAACAATAGCAATTATTCATTCTGTTTTAAAGTTTGACTGCAATAAATGTTTTTTGTTTCCAAATCTGATATAAAGAGACATATTTTTATATGCGGCCCGCGAGAATATAATGTTTTTTTCCGAAGTGTCCCGCAAAGTCATTTGGGTTGGATACCCCTTGTGACAAATCTATACGGAACTTTATCACTAACCTTCTGAGTCGTCTTTTTTAGGGAAATTTAATTCCCTACCTATTTCCAATCAGCTCCAAAAAGAGGACAGGATTCCTTGTTGTGTAGATTAGATAAAGTATTTAAGTCAAACGGAATAATAAAGTTAGAGCAGTAGGAGAGAGAGATTGAAGCAGAAAGTTATAATGAAGTTAAATTGAAGATTTCTTGTTGGATAATTTAATCTCAGAGAAAAGCTGAGCTGAATTGCAGTGTGGTAAATATTAATTAAAGTCTCATTAAGGTTTATTATTACGAATGAGATTAAAATTAAATGTTCAATAAGAACATTGAATATAATTCTGGGATCTCTTATTGTGGTAATCTCTGCGTGATCTATATTCTAATCCTTAATTAATTAGATCATTAATTATTTAAGTTAATTTAAAGGATATTACCTTTAAAACCTCATAATACTAGTTAGATATATTTGTTAATAAGTCTTTTTGATTCTATTTGGATAAGATAACCAAATAAAGAAAGTTGTTTATAAAAATGGCTACTGGTTCTTATCTGACTCCTATTTATTCTCGTTCTCAAAGTGAGGTCCAAGAGGACCTTCACACCCTGACCTAGAGAGTAAAAAGAAGCTCTCTTTCATTCTTCTTATGTAAAAAAAATCGACAGATTTAGCGGCAAATGAATCTTTGGGTGTGGTGGAATAATGTTGGGCAGTTGTATGCCATACTGTAAGTTTTCGATTAGGGTCCTGTCTACTCAAAGCGCTATAGGAATGCGATCCTGGAAGCCAACGAGAGGAGTTTTGGGGTTCTTTAGACTCGGACTACATTTTCATAAACGATAGTTTGTGGCCACATGCACAACTCATATTCGCCATATGGATTGACCCTCGAGATACTCCGAATCACAATTATATTAGATATTTTTAGGATGGGCTAGGGAAACACATTTATCGACGTAACTCACTTTCCAGGTGCCCCCACGAATTAAATTCCTACTTTCGGAAAAAAGGTCGTTAATGCCACGTATACTTATTTACACCCTCATAAACAATATGGCAGATCGTTGTGAAGCTTATATAGCAGTTCCTAATAGTCATACTCTATGTAAGACAGATTTTTCCAGAGTTATATGCTTTTACTCTAATTCATGATTTCCCACTTTTTGATAAAACCTGTATCCTAATTAAAAATTTAAATATTTCTTATATTATTATGTTGCGTTATTTTTCTCATATTGTAACATGTCTCTGTTCCAAATTTTGTGTCAACGCACTGAATAGTTCGTCAGTTTTTACAGATTTTATGTTAGTGGCCTTAATTTTGGACATGAGTTTATATCCGTTAGCGAGAGATATAATGAATCAATAGAAAATTAGATTATATATACCGTATGTTTCTGGGTATAAGTCGAAACCTTTTGTAGCTTGTAAATCTAATATATGGGTTTCGCCTATATACGAATCCCCATATCTCGGATGAAACATATTTTAGGATAAACAATTTTTTTCCAATTTTGCGTTAACCTTGCGAAAGTGATTTAATTTTTAAAAAAAAAATTTAGGTGTTTTAAATCTAATCTTAATTCAAAAATAAAAGAAAAATAAGAGTCACTTAATTCTATCAGTTAATGTCAAAATCCGGGTTTCTAAATATCTTTTAAAATTGACATTCATTCATTGGGATGTCAGGATATGTATGATATTTTTTTTTCCTTTCTTCTAATGGGGTTGCGGAGTGGGGTAATTATCATTGCAGACATATTACATTCCTCCGGAGTTTTTAGTGTGGCACCTTGTAGTTGGATGTCAATTGCCATAATTACATTTTGACGACCAGTTTATTTCCCAGAAAGATGTACCAGATATCTGAAGATGTGAAACTGTACCAGGAATTAAATTTTGCATAGATCAATGTAGCTAAATATGTACTCCAAGTAATATACTGTATAATAATACTACATACATAATTTTGCATTACGCAAATCCACTGAATTTGGCCGGATTCAAACTGCAAACTTCAGCGCGTACAAGGCTAGTGCCAAACCAACTACTCCACCCAGCCAACAATATATATGTTCATACATTGAGAAGTTTAACCTCCAGACAAGATTTTGTCTTTTGGTGTATCACCAGCTCAAGATGAATTTTCTCGATCTTCAAAATTGTTTATCATTTACACCAAGTAAAGATGTAACAGGAATGCTTTTAAGTAAGGGTTTTCAACCATTTCTACTCTCGGTATCCTTTCAAAATTTAATGTCTCCCTACTTGAGTTGAACTGTGTCTAGGTAAAAGACATTCTTTATAAAATTTAGAAGTACTATTGAGATGAAGCCGTGGTAAACAGTTTGAGAAATCTTGTTCTGCATTGTGAATATAATCAACTCAATTTGGCAGCAAAAGGAAGCCTTGTAAATTGCTTATGGCTATATATATATATATTCCACAGAAATTAAAACATAGTTAAAGTGCATTAATTGTGCTGATTAATTCCCTTCTGCTATTTTACGTAACTTACTATGCCCTATGCCATCTCTTTTTACAACCTTCCTGTACATTATTGATGTATTATATTTGATACAATTTTTTTTGCGAACTATTTCATTGGGACTTCATAATGTAAATAAAAATAAGTTGCATTAATTCTTGCTGCAAGACTAAGAAGTTCGATGGTGGCAGTGTTCGTGTGCTTACCATTATCTTTAAAATAATAACGATAATCTTCAAATTGTATCAAGACAGGGTATTATCTACGCTTTGTTTTTAAGAATTACTCCTCATCCCGATTAGAGGAGTATTTGTATATTCTTTCGTTAGAACAGAAAAACACTTTTTTTCTAAATGATGAAAGAAATTTAAGGAAATCCATTGCTGATGGGGAAATAATATAAATAGGGAATTTACTCCATTCTATAACTGCAACTACATTTAAAATATTAAGGTATCCGATAACTTTCGGATCCGTGATTTTGCAAAAGCATATAAATGGATATTATTTATAATATTTAATGTCACTTATAGAATAGAATACGTGTATAAAACTGTTTTAAGAGTATTATTACAATAAAAAAATTATTTAAGTAAAACTTTTTTACAAAAAAATGAACAGAGAGTTACCGATTTTCAAAACATTCTCCTTTTATGAAAAATACTTCTATTACAGTAATATTTTGTGTCTGTGTATAGCGTAGATCTCTGTAGAGAGACTGAACTATATTTTTTTGAAATTTAAGACTTAGAAGTGGATTTATCCATAGGGGGTCATTGCCTACAATACACGGTCACTCCTAATATTGATCCGTGTCACCATGACAGCTCAAGCTCAGATGTGTGTCCATGACATCCTGTAACAACATGTGTTGACACTTATGCAACGGCTCGCAAGAGCTATTTTTCTACAAGACAATGCTCTACCCCACACGGCAAGGGTGTCACAAGACTGTCTATGCATTGTTACTACCTTTCCTTGGCTTGCCCGATCCCAGATATTTCTCCAATCGGGCATATCTGGAATCATTTTGGTCGGCTAGTTGGGCATCCCACGAGTTTGAACGAACTGGAGGTAAGGATACAGCAAAAATGGAACGAAATGTCTCAAAATATTATACAGAACTTGTATGCCTCAATGACCGATCGTATCGCATCGAACATTTGCGCTAGAGGAGGCTCAACATGCTAATAAATCCATTATTTTGCCTTTTTGTCCATGAGTGTATATATATACACACTTACTCAACTGAAATATATATATATATATATATATATATACACTTACTCAAATGAAACATATATATATATATATATACACTTACTCAAATGAAATATATATATATATATATATATATATATATATATACTTATTCAAATGAAATACATATATATATATATATATATATATATATATATATATATGAAGTTTAAAATATTAGAATATAATAGTAAGAAACTATATTCTTTAAATATAACCATTGCAATTTTATATTTCCTCTAATCTTTATTGATAAATTTATAATCATTTTGTCATTTAAGAAATCTTATCATAATGAAGTTCAATCTTAGGATGATTACTGACTGCTAGAATATCTTGGAGAAATTAATTTTCTCATTTGTTTTATGATAAATGAGCAATATCCAACAAATTACTGATTCCTATTTCATTTCTGGGAAGCTAATCTAGTTTCAATTTTTTTGTTACTTTGTACTTATTGAGAAAGAATTATACCGAAACTATAAATTACGAAGCTTAGGGATCATTTATTTTATTCTCAACATAAGAAAAACTGAGGGCTATAGCATGATATGTTTAAAGAGTATAAATATTTTATGAATGAATAAGCCAAACTCTTCATTTAAGAGATTTATTCTTGATTATCTAATGAAATTTTTACAACGGTTTATTTTTACTATGGTGTTCTCATTTCAAGAATAGTTTAATTTCAATATTTGTTGAGTACAATAGATGTGATGTATTTTATTTGCATTATTCAAAAAGTATAATGCACATTGAAAATTCAGATTTATGACACAACAAATCTAATAATGCGGAATGCCTAGTTTTCTTATTAAAATAAGTTTTTTGATTTCTTAAAAATTCTTCCCGGTAATAAAGCATTAACCACAAAATTAACTCTTGAGATTGAGGTCCCATATTATATTATTTATTCTAAAATGATAAAATATGTCAAGCACTAGAGTAATACAAGATTAATTTGAGAAAAAATATTCGAAATGTTACGTATTATTTAAATGTGTTATAAAAATACAGGAAAATGATTCTTTTATAACTAATCCATACGGATAACAATACTATTTAAAAACTATCATCTTATGAAACCAAAAATAAATTTTCGTATATTTTTAAATTAATGACTTTTTCAATAAACTAGAAATAGCTTAAAAGTAGCTATACGTATAAAGAATGAGCTCGGGGGGATACATTGTTGAAAAAATTTCCTTAAATTGTTATGAAAGTGCAATCTTTTAACGGAAGATTAATGATAAAGTACGCTGAACAAGATACTGTGCTTTTAATATGAAGGACATTAATATTGCAGAGAATTTTCCATTAAAACAAGAAAATGTAATATATTCAGTTAAAGTAAGTAAACTGCGTATATATTAAGGATTTCCGAAGTAAAACTGAATAATGTTTAATAATTTTTCATATTAATTTTTGCACCATTTTAAAATAATAAATAATTATATTTAAAAATTAATTTTTTTTAAATATAATTGTATGTTTACAAAATTACAACTATTCATTAAATTTAAATAAAGAATCTGGAAAAATTGACCTCCAGATAAGATATTGTCATTTTTTAAATTTATATATATATATATATATATATATATATATATGTTTGTGTGTGCGTGTGTGTGTGTATGTGTATATATATATATAATACATTATATAATATGTGGCGTGCTACTATATGTAGCCAATACTCTCAACGATTAATACATAAATCATTAGAATACTAAAGTAGAAACATACAAAAATACAGAAATTGGAATTTATATATTTGTATATGAGGGTGTATAGGCGTAATAATTAAAATACGCTTTATTTATCATATATTGAAGTGAAATATTGCATAAATTATTAACTACATTACATTGATCATCAAAATTAAAGGATATTGACGGAAATAAAACGTAACTGATACTTAATGGAAAATTTTTGATGTAAATAAATTGCAATGTTTGGTTGCTAAATATTCATAAAATAATTAAATGAATGTCAAATTTATGGACATTGGAAGATGATGGAAACGTTAAACCACCTCTTGTTATAAAGTAATTTTCATTAGTGTGATAATGGTTTCCCAGGACAGATATGCATACATCATACCTTGATTTAAGAGACTTTCCCAAAGTGTTTATCAAGTTTTGTGGAATTGCATGCCTCCCTGTTAAAAGTGCATTTTAAAGCTTCCGAAGAGTCCATGAAGGAATTTGGCTCGCTGAAGTTCAGTGTCTTACTACATGTTACACTTACTCAATGAGGTTGATGTCGTTCGAAGATGATTAATCCATCGGTTATAGATGGTTTTGACCATCAACGGTCGCAAAATCGAAATGTTTCAAGATTTAGAGAAGGCAAGTTGCGTGATCCTTTCTCTCTGCAAATCAAAGCACGTCCATCATCAGTTTTCAAACTATGTGTAGTGTGTATAATGTATAATACTCATGCATAATCTTCTTGGCTCCATTGAACATGCCGGTGACGTTTTGAAATTAAACGTGCTTCTCTGGCAGCTGGAGTTAGTCTGTCTCAAACCGTTGGTTTTCAATTGCATACACAGCATTCACACAGCCTTCAAGCCTTCACACAGCAGTAGAACGGATAACTCAAACTCGTGTGGCAGCTTGAAGGTTTAAAACCAAATACACTGCTGGACAATGTAAACGCAACACCAAGAAAGACAAACTTTATCACAGAAGATTTTATTTTGTAGATAAAATGTTGACCAAGTATCAAAAATAATTAAATTTATAGAGTTCTGTGAAGTGTGGCTCCTGCCAGAATCAGTAACTAGAGTAGACGGCATTATTGGTGATCAGCGCTGCCACACGCCTCGGCAGTGATTCAAAGAGACTTTTGATGTGTTCTTGGAGTACAACAGACCAAGCAGATTCCACACGTTGCCAACGTTGATCTGTTGTTGCAAATGGGGGTATAATCTGGGTCAATCGTTGAGCAACCATGTACCACATGTTTTCTATCGGTGAAAGATCCGGAGGGCGAACCGTCCAGGTAAGCAATTCAATCTGGTGATTAACGAAGAACCCTTGGACAATGGGTGCCACGTGTGGTTGCGTATTATCCTGTTGAAATATGGTTGTGGCCAAGCCCTGAATGTAAGGAAGGACAATTGGCTCCTACACGTCGGGGATGTAGTGCTGGCTGTTTAAAGTACCGCCAATGCGTACTAGAGGAGTGCGAGAGTGATATCCAATACCGCCCCATACCATAATATCCGGTGCAGGACCAGTGTGGCAGTGCATAACGCAGCTGTTCAGAAACTTCTCTTCACGGTGTCTCCAGACTCGAATCCTACAATCATAGGGTTGCAGACAGATGCGTGACTCGTCAATAAAGACAACCTCATTCCATTCTGCTGTCCACATCCATCTGTCATTGCACCATTGGCGGCGGAGGCGTCTGTGGTTCTGCGTCAAGGGTAGACCAAGCAATGGACGTCTAGCCGACAGACCACTCTGCTGTGAACGGCGTCGAATGGTACGCGCAGACACTGAATGATGTGTTACAGACTCGATGTGCTGTGCTACGGTTTGCGATAAGACTTAGCGATCCGTCACTGCCATGCGCAAAATTTGCCTGTTCTCAAGTGAAATGGTGCACTGAGGTAGATACGATCGACCACGTCATTCCGTCGTATCCTCTTGCATCCAACGGTCACATATCAGCATTACAGTTGTTTGGTTTCGTCCAACACGATTACCGATTTCCCTGAAAGATAATCCGCATTCTCGGTAAGCCACTATTCTTCCTCTGTCGAACTCGGATACTTGATCAAAAGCTGATAGCGGTTTTCTACGAGACATAACTGATCTTTTTTTGAAAATCCACAAGAATTACACAATTGCCGAACGTGAAATCGTCGAAATCTCCAAGCCTTAAATAACGCTTTGAGGGGGCGCCACAGGCGCCCTTGATGTGTGTCTGCGCTGAAATTCTAATCATTTGCATATCTCACCTCCACTAATGCATGTTGAAATTTCATGTTTTTTGCATGCTTCCTTCAGGGTGTTGCATTTACGGTGGCCAGCAGTGTATATTGTAGTCACTTTGTGTTTTTTTCGAGTCTACAATGACAGAAAATAGCCTTAACCAGTGTGGCAATATTCAAATCCTGGTAAACTTCCATTTGGGTTTTCAGCCTCATGACTCTACCATTCATCATTTTTGACTTTCCCTTAAACGATTCCTTCTTGCCCTTAATAAATATTATTTATTCTCAGAAACCAATTTTACTTTAAACAACACTACATATTGGAACACAGACTCTCGTATTTTGCAAACCTCATTGTAAATAACTGACATAGCATGTTTCCGTAGCCTACCAATGCGCAAAAAAGCAATCTTGCTTTTAATTGCATTTAATTAAAATAAATAATATTGTATATTAATTAATGAAATACAAATGAGAAAAAATGAAAGTGCACAATAAGTAAATCTGTATCTATCTGCATCTGAAATATACTTTTGAGACTAAATAAGCAACAGATATTTTTAACACCATATTCTTAATCAATCGGAAAAAAATTCCATTCGAGAAGATTTCATTAATTACTTCGATTGAAAAATGATAGTTAAATATTCTATGTATATGGAAACGATTTATCTTTACATCAAAAATCTCATAATAACTTAAATGGAATTCTTAAATTTTCCCCTGGCAAGCGCTTCCACCAGAACTTAAATCAACGGCGCAACAACCCGTGAGGGCCAAGGTCTACTGTGCCCATCTCAGTACACGTGATCTTTCGTACTGAGGTGCATGAACAGATGTACCGGTCAGACGGTCATTCTGGCGTGAATTGCCCATTGCTCAGTTCCCAAGAAAGCCTGTTTCTAATTTTTCTACCCACTGAAGAGATTAAAGACTGAGTCGACCTTGTCCAAACTGGGATTTGAACCTCGGACATGTGGTGTGGTAGCACGATACATTACCATCAGCCACTGAATTTAGAAAGGTTCAGTCACTTTTATTATTTATAATCATATTTTGAAGTACTTATCGTAACAAATTAGTGTAATCAATACGAATAAGAATAATTCTTTATTATTTCTTTAACTGGTATAACTGGTTTAATTTAGTCGACTTTTATTATCCATTCTACTTTCAATAAGAAAGAAAAATCTACAAAGATATCTACTACAATTCTAACTGTAGGAAATTTTAAATCAAAACAAACTAACCGCATGTTTAAATTATCGAAAAAAAAAAAAAAAAAAAAAACATCAACTCTCTCTCTCATATATATATATATATATATATATATATATATATATATATATATATATATATATGAAAATTCCGTATTATCGTAGAATCTATAAGGAAGCACTTACATTTTACTAACACATTTATATTTTCCACTTTTATCCATTACTTAATTACAGTTCCAGGTATGGTGGTTAAGTGCGTAATATTAATCAAGAATGATGATTAAGCTAAAACATTTCTTCAGTTTTCCTAGATGTCTAATATTTAAGGTATTTATCCTTAACTTCACTATTTGTTTGTAGAAAAGAAATTTCAGTCCCATGTATTATTCATTCTAAGTTATACAATTCACACTAATTCATTCTAATTCACAATAACACTAAGTCCTACATAATAGCTATTTCTATTTCGCAATTAAATACCTGTGACACAATTCTTAAGAAACGTTAAATCTTCTATACTCAAATCGTGTACCCTTGCAAGTGAAACCACGTGATGGAGTTATTAGTAATCATGAATGACAAATGCTACCTTGTATGATATTTTTCAATTTATCTGAGTAATTCGAAGAATATTCAGGAGTGAAAGAAGAGAACAATATTTGGAGCCTTTTCTAAAAAGATATTGGCATGCCACATACAGGAGAAGATGAGAGGTATTCATTTCCCCACAATAAGGTAATTTTTACACTTACCCCAGAAAATAGAAAAATGTTAAATTCCGCAAATGCTAAAAAACTGCAAACAATATAGATTCGCTGAAACTGAAACAGCAGGAACGTAGCACTACAAATCATGACCCATTAAAAATGTTACTCAATCTTCAGCAGTCAATAAAGGCAAAAGGACCACGTGAAGTACTTTGAGTGTAAAAAGGCTTCTATAGAAAACGAAAAGTTTGACAAAACGAAATTTTTGCTTTAATTACTTTTCCCTAGAATGTATGAAACAGAACCAGATATTTTGGTGGGATAATAAACCCCACTACTTCTCTCTTTCTATCGTTGCTCAGATAAAACTTGCAACGTTTTAAGGGGACACAGTACGGTTCAATTGACAAAAATCGGTCAAAAACTAAATCTAGTTTTTCTAGCCTAAATTATTCTTTATGTACTTTTGTATAACCTCACAAAATTTGAAAACACTAAATTTAAAAAAAAACGCAGAATTATGATAGCTTTTACATTCATTTCTATTCACATCCCTATGGCAAATCAAAACCTGAAACTTGCTGATATCAGAAAGGTAAAATAACTAGTTCGTCTTCATTTAAAATGCTAAGGCTTTTTTCTATTGTGCCTAATGGTTTGAATTTTTTATCTATTGTTAATAGTACATGTAACAAAAGTTGGTATGCATTTATGAATAAAAGCAATACTTTTTTAAAAAAAATAATTGGTTAGAATTTGCAAGTTTTTTAAGGAATTTTCAATGAGGATTTATAAGAAGTATGAACACACACCAATCATGTTATCGCAAAAACCATGCCAACTTTTGTTATATATAGTTGGACGTACTTGTAAATCAAATTTCATGCGTGTACGTAAATTTTTGTAAGAGAGGAGTAGCATTTTAAAATCACTTCATAATTTTTTAGGTTTTTTTTCCTTAAAAAATTAAATGGCTAACTTTTTATGAAATTTTTAGCTAAAAATCTGTTTTACGTAGTATACACACATAGGAGGCAACAAAAAAAAAATTGAAAATCTTAAATTAAAATTTTTTGCTTAAATCGTACCATGCCCCCTTAATTCATGTAAATAAGCTTAAATTTTCATTTTTGTGCTGAGTTGGATTAGTTCAGACATGTGTAAACTACTTAAAATTAATCATTGTTTTTCAACTATTGGAATGCACAGAGATAAATAAGTTCATTTATAAGAGATGGAGTTTCGTATCAAGTGCTGATTAAGGATGTGATGCGCAAAGGAAATTCATAAAGAGCTAATTTGCGCATTTCTCTTAATTAACCATTATAGCTGCTTTAGAACGCGTAAAATGTTTTCTATGGACTCCTGGCCTTGCAAAAATCCGTGATATATGAAAACGAAGTATTATTTAAATCAGTGCTTCTCAAACTTTCAATATACGCGACCCACTATTCAATCATCATTTTCATCGCGCCCCCCTTTATACAATTGCAATGTATTGAATTCAATAACACTATGCTTTGACACTAAAGCTACAATACGATTTTACCTTCTTATGTACCACCGACATATATAAACGTCTCGCTCAGCCAAAGCATTAATTTTCTGACCGTATGTATATGTCCTTCCGAATTATGATCTTTTATGGGCAGTGCCATGCATAAAATTATTCCGAAGGCTTTGGAATGCACTAAAAGGACATTGGCAGTACCTGCGAAGAATTTACTTATTTTAGAGGATTTGCTTATCTATTCCTTTTCTTTTCTCTTCTCCCTCTCCCCTCAAACACATCAAAATACACTCATCTACTCAGAAAAATGAGGCATTGAGAAGTGAATCGCGTAACTTTGAATCGGCAGTCAAGGAATTAATTATAAACCGTACAAATTATCAGGATAAGTGTTAATATAAGCCTATGGAGTCACTGATAATTATCAAACTTGATCTTGACTTAGTATTGTTTAATTAATAATAAAATATTCATTGTACAGTACTGATACATTTATAAGTGTATTATATCAGTGTAAATGTGTATTTTATATTTTATTATATCAGAAAGTATTTTGTGTGTTTAATTCAGTAAATTAATAATTTTTAAATAACCTTTTGTTTTCGACTTTTCAATATGCTCGCGCCCCCTCGTAGAATTATCATGACCCCCAAGGGGGCACCCCACAGTTTGAGAAACGCTAATTTAAATATATGTGTATTTAATGGCGTAATGAAAATTTTCAGGATCTCCCTGCAAAATCAGGTTCAGGACCCCAAACCGTACATAACGTCAGTCAGGCATTGAGATCCCTAAAAATATGTGTCCACCCCTCCCCGATTCAGGGCTTGCAGCGGTGCACGTTACGCCACCGTGTGTAATATATGAATAGAAAAGAGGAGAGTTGGAATAATGGAGAAATAGACGGGAGTCATACTGATGTTATGGCAACTTAATAAAGATAAATTCAGAGTATGTGTTTATTCGAATCGGATCCAATTACCAAAACACCAAATATTTAGAGCTTGTGAAAGAAGAAATTAATGCAATTATTGTTTTTCTTTTCTAGAATTAAGTTAAGTTGAACTGCACCACTTATTCCATTCAATATGATTCTGAATATTCAAGGACTAAACAAGTTAGATAACACAAATCAGAACTGATATTTTTTTAGGACAAATGTATCTTGCTACAAACGAAGTGCATTCATTTGTTATTTAGATGCGTAGCAATGGAATTTAATATCTATACAGCATAAGCAGCACATAGTTTGTCTTTAAGAGGATGGTGGACCATTAAAACTATTTTTTAAATTGTTAATTTATTTAGCTGAAAAAGGAATTAATAAAGTAAATCATTATCATATTTCGCACAATTTAAAGATATTTTTTTTTAAAAAAAAACTATTATAAGCTGAATTTTTAAAAAAATAAACTTCTTAAAGTGCCTTTAAAAATGCTCCTTACGCATTAGTTTTTAAGATATATACATAATTTTTGTTTTATACATAGATGAACTACAATAAAATATATATGTGCACGAATTTTAAACTCAAAATAAAATTTGATGAAAAAAAGATAAATTTTCCATACTAAATGAAGTATTTCACGAATTATCACCCATTCAAGGTATTCAAAACAACACAAAATATGAACCGTTAAATGTTTTAGAAAACTAATGCACAAATTTGTGAACTATATCATGTTTCATAAGCTGTGAAAATTGCAAAGATATATGACATAATTTGAAAAGCAAGAAGCATTTTACGTAACAATGAAAAAGGAAAATTTACGAACCAAGAAAAGTGTATTTTAAACATCTAGTAATTCTATGAAATTTTGGAACATTATTAGTATAAAAAATTAAAATCGCGCAATTATGACCAAAATTTGACAATGTGATGATCCACTATCTTCTTCATACACTAAAAAAGGTGAATTAAAATGTACCATTTAAAAGCTAGAGGGACAAAATAAATTCTTGGTTATAATGGTAAGGGAAGAAATGAGATAAATAAACGTAATGCATAACTGTGTCGAAAAGGAATATATTGATTGATTGATTATTAACGCCACATTTCGAGGCAGGACGAGGGCTATTGACGATGGACCTCGTAATTTTGAGTGACTAAAGCGAAAGACGTGCCCTTTCGTTAATGAGAAATATGCAAATGCATATTTCTCATTCCTATGCATACTTCCATACTATACATCAGCATTTCTATTTCCAACTTAAGTTCAAACTACATCAGAGTATTTAGAATTAAATTCAGACTTGTGTATATTTAGGTTTGATCATATGTAATTTCATGTGATGCTGTTTTCAGATTTCTTATTTCTGAATAATTTTGCCTTATTGGATGCACAAAGTCGAATGGGAAAATTATGCAAATAACTAGGATATTTGATGTAAATAATATTTATTTTTTGTTCAATAGTGCGTTTTGTAATCGAAATTTTAAAACTATTTCAAATACCTCTCGTCAATCAAATAAAATTTTACAGAGCAAAGTTGAATTAAAAACGAACAGAGAAGGAAATAAGAGATGAAAAACAGAAACTAATTAATAAACTTCTGTTGTTCTAATTATTTTGCTGAAAACCATTTTTATATTTTAATACATTTAACATAGTATGAAAAAATAAAATTAATGAAAATAAATCAAAGAACAATAACATGAAAATATTATTTATTTTAAAAATTCCTTTTTTGCCTTTTAAAATAATTTAAATTACCAATATTTATAAACATGTTGTCGTAGGCGATAAGAAATTAAGCAAATAGTGTTTCTTTTTTTGGAAGCTCTCAATTTAAACATCGTACACACAAAAAAAATTGCCAATTGTTATGATTCCATACTTTTCATACTTGAATCTTTTTTTTAAATTTATAATGAGCTGCGAATTGGTCATTATATACTTCATACTAATTTGCATCAAAAACGACCAATATCTTTAAAAAATATCGCTCGCTTACATATCACGTAATGCAATCGTATCAGTTGGAAAAATAAACATATGTATATCAAAAGATGCCCAATTAAAGAAAAAAACAATTATTTATCTCTTAAGGCTACACGATACCCTAAAAGTTTCATTTTGACCGATTTTTTTTTGTTTTGCATTTTCTAGTGACCCATATAGTTGAGAAGCTTGCCACGAAATTTCAGATGTGTTAGAAGTTAATTTTAAGATATTTGAAGTTTTATGAGCTATATGATTTTGGTTTCGGTTTCATTTTAAAGCATTTTTCTACTCTTAAATTGAATTAATTAAAAATATGCTTAAGTTTCTCGTTTCAAATGGTTATTAATTCCAATTTTCAGTAATAAAATAATTTCTGATTGATTATGTTTTAAATTTTTTGAGTTCTCATAATAAATTACTTAAAACTAATAGCTTGGCCAATTTTTGCTTTAAAAATAGTTTATATAATTTAAAGCTTTATCATTGATATTTTCTTGTAGAGAAAATACCATGGCAAATGAGTTCTTAAGTTGCTGTGACAAACAATATTTCGAAGAGATAGAATACTACTGAAAATGATGTATCTGAAAATCAGTCATCAGCTGATTCTGCAATTAGACGTCCGAATACAAGTTTTCTGAATTCAAAAAATGGAGATATAACTGAATATATTTCCTTGATGTACCAAACTACATTAGACTAAACACATCATAGAACTATATTTTTGTATTTTAAAGTCGTACTGCAAGAGCTAAAACTTGGTAAACTGCCCCAATTTAAAACTGAAAAAAATTACATTTTATGATCAACCCTGACAGTTTTTAGCTTAAGTTAGTATAATTATTATTTTGTACATAAATGCTTCGTGTTTCAAAACTTTTGTGATTTATTAGGTTAAGATAAAGCTGAATAAACTGAAGTCTTAACAAATGATATCAATATTATGCAAACATATACTTTGAATTGAAAATATTATTTTCTGTCATTTTTAATTTAATTAGTGTTTTAAAGTAGAACATACATTGGAAAATAACATATTTAAAAAATTAGAGCTTTACTAGCATTGTGAGTTTTTGTTTTATGACTTAACAAACTTTAAATGCGTTTTTCTCAAACTTTCAATTTTGAAGGTATAAGGGTTTTGTAATCCCTAGGTCTTTTTTCATGTTCAAGATGGATCCTTGATTTTTTTTGTATTTACTCCCAAACGTATGTTCTATAGAAATTAGTATGGATATATATATATATATATATATATATATAGGGCTGAGATCTTTAGTTATATATATTTCTAAAAAATTCTAAATTTTATAATTTAAAATTTTCGTGTTTTTTCCAGGTTTTTCAGAAAAATAATTATTAAAAATCAACAATGGAATAGATTTTCAAATTCATACTGACTTTTGCTGTCAATAACATAAGAAGCCTAAATAACTTCAAATAACTAAAAAAATTTGAAAATTGAGTATTTTATAAAAATTTGAAAAAAATCTAAAAAATCATAATTTTTTAAAATTGTAAAATAATGGCTGCTCAAACTGACTCCTTACTTTCAGAATCAGCTTAATAATATAATCTAAAAATAAAATATCAATTATTTTTACTGTAACTGTCTCCAAAAATTTTTTTGAAAAATGGTACCATGTAACCTTAAAAATGTCGATAATGAATAATTCAATTACATATTACTTTAAAAGTACTATAAAACAATCACTTTCTTTTATACATAAATGTCCTAAGCAACTTCTTATAAAAAGTAGTTTGTTGATTAGAATTGATATTCGGTTAATGTAGTATATAAATTAAATTTTAGAAAAAAACGATCTTTGAACAAAAAAGATGGCATTTATATTAGCTCTTTGTAAAAAAGAGCTTAAGGTTCATTAGAATCCTTCCAGATGACTGACTTCTTCCGTCAGCTATTAAAATTACTTTTTATTACCCACTGAACTTAGTTAAATTCTCATGAAAAATTTACTTCTTGGGAACGTTGGATTTTTTTCTGGCAACCGGATTGGCTAGATCAGGGGTGGGTGGACTTTTCCAGGTTACGGGCCACTTCTAATGATTTTAAGGTGTTGCAGTCCTTTCGTTGGCGTAGGTATGGTCCTTATGTATTAAAAATTTTCTTTTTTAACGCTTGTTTTCGACATGGTACCCCTCTTTTAAAATGTGGCAAAATACTATTTTTACTTCAAAAACACGTAAAATTGTCAAGTGGAATGCTTGAAAAATTATGAGGGACTGCTAGACCGTGGACGTATTCAATGCATAAAGTAAAGAAGATATGATGATCAATGAAACTGAAACCGACGTATGTACTTAATTTATTCGTTTCCTAATCCCACGTCATCGCGGGACATGACGTCAGCTCAAGAACCCAATCCCATGTAATCGAGGGAAGAGCTGATCATCAACATTTTTTCTCCCCTTCAGTGGGCGAGTGGGGAATTTTCTCCCTACAGAGGCATTAAACATGTTAAGGGTTATTGTTCGCTTCCAATGAAGGTACATGTGTCGTCTACACATTTACCAAATCACAGTCGCATCGATTGTGAAAAAACTATCCTGAAATCCAGCTGGTAAAAGTGCCGACGACATATATAAACGTCTCTCCCAGCCAGTGTGTAAATTGTCCCGGACGAATATATGCGCCTTTCTGAAATGCGGTCTTTTCTGTTCACTGCTATCCATGAAATTATTCCGAAGGCTTTGGAATGCAAAAAATGACCTTGACAGTGTTGGCGAAGGATTTACATATTGATTCCCTTTTTTCCCCCTCAATACACCCCATACGATTGCCTACATGCAAAACGGTCACATTGTGGAGCGAATCGCGTAACTTTTAATCCGCAGTTAAGATATCAATAACAAACCATACAACTTACCAAGATAAGTGTTAATTTATGAAGTTTTTTTAAGACAAGCTCGTGGGGTCACTGGCAATTAGTGGTCTCAGGGGTGTTAACTTTCTCTAGAGGGCTGAAAATATAAACAATCATATATATAGCACCTTGAAATTAAAATTAAATAATTCGAATCTTTTACACGTTATTTATAAAGGAGTGGGAGTTCAGAAAAGTATAAAATGTTTAAAAAATAATCAAAATTTTAAAAATCATAAGCACATGAAAATAAAAAAAAACATTTCTGTAAGAAATATTAATTAAATTTTACGTTGTTCATGCTATTTTCTAAATTAGTAGCTTTAATTACTAGCTATAATTTGATTTGTAAAGTTAAATGTATCCTTATTACACTGTAATAATTTCATATTAGTAGAATAATAAATTATATTTATTAAAAAATAAAAAAAAATATGTTTTCAAATTTTTTTTAAAGAAAAATTCGATGTTTCTCAAACATTTTGAAATACAAAAAAAAAAATACTTAAATGATGTAGGGCTTAACGTGTAAGATACAGTTTATATAATTCTATAAAGTTTTATGCATCAGATGCTACTATTTTAGAAAATAGCGTGCGCAACGCAAACACTATTTAATATTTATTACATATTTTCATATGCTTATAATTTTTTTAAACTACGATAAAATTTCAAAAAAAATGTTACTTTTTTGAAGCCATAATCAGTTGCAATTAATGTGTAAAATATTCGAATTATTTATTTTAAATTTGAAAGAATTATACCTGTTTCAAAATTGCTTACATTTTCACCCCTCGAGATAAAGTTAACACCCCTGAGAGGCCGCGGTAGCCGAGTGGTATAGGTAGCGGACCGTGGCTTGCTTTGTCACGGGTTCGAGCCCAGTACCACTAAAGACCCGCCGTGTAGGGCAGCGATGCACGCTAAATCTGTCGAGAGCTGAAACGTCCTCCCGTTGGTGTGGTGTGGTAGTTAGGAGAGGGGGGTGCCAGCTCAGGTGTCGCCCACGTCACTTGACCATGGTTTAAAATTACGTGGTCCGTCGCCAAAAGCCCTCGTGTAGCTGAACAGTGCAACGTTAATATTCAATCAATCAACCAATAACACCCCTGAGACCCCTTTTAAACTTGTTCTTAACTTAGTATTGTTAAATTAAATTTAAAATTTATATTGTGCAGTACTATATATATATATATATATATATATATATATATATATATAAATACATTTTTAAATGTATCATATCAGTGATAACGGTTTTTTAAAATATTTTATTATGTCAGAGTGTATCTTTTGTTTTCGACTTTTCAATATGCTCTTGCCCCCCTCCCTGGGTTATCCCGCCCCTAAGGGGATGCACCGCACAGTTTGAGATGCGCTGCATTAAATAAAGTTGCTGCAGCTAAATAGAATGCAAAATAAATGATTTGTGTGTTTTAGAATTAAACTTTCACATGTGGCATCTTAGTTTTCCTGTTTATATATAATAATGCTTTTATCTATTCCATAATAACTCATTGCAATTAATTTATATCACGAATAACTGAAATATCCATATAATATAATTCACTCACAATCCAATATATTCAGACACGTCTATATGTGTGTCTATCCTCTAATCTAATAAAACTTCTTCGTGTGATTTACATTCGGTAGAAATTTTAGATACCCAGACTCTCTCTAATTAAAAAAAATAACTAAACACAGCACCACAAATAATCTTCAGTCCCATCTAATTCCTCGGGCTTAGCGAAGATTTCCTGTAACCAGACTGTCGAAAACGAGAATTGGAAGGTGGATCCAATTTGCATTAATTAGCTTCATTTGTTGAAGACCCAAGCCTCTCTTCTTGAGTTCTACTTCATTTAACTCAACGCAATTTCTCCGCAACATCTTCTCAATCTTCCTATCGATAATGCATTCATCGATCCCGAGAATGTATCGGAAAAATTAATGAGGCCTCTCTCAAGACCAATCTGCTTGTTTATTAGATGAAAGTTATTTAATTATAATCGTAATAATATTTCTCTATTACAGTACCAGGGAAAAGTTTCATTCGCATATGTAACATATGCGAGAGAAGGAAGATTAATTATGCAGGGACACGATTGGGTGTGAACCAGTTTCAATGAAACATTGATAAGTATGTCGGGTATATTATCACTATAACCAATTCCTTTTTTATTTTTTAAATCCGTTTTTCATAAATTTGCGCATTTTTGTCTTTATAATTGATTTCAAATAACAATAATGTAACGCATCAAAAAGCCAATCAAGTCTCGTAGCTTTTTCAATTCCTACTAATATAACTCACACTCTCTATTTATTTATTTATCTTTGTGGAGTTTTCAAAAGTTGATATACATTTTAAAGCGCTCAATTGGGTTGGAACTTTATATACATGAATATTTTGGATCACAATACAATAATTTAACTACATTTGGTAAAAATTAATTGATTAAAACTAACTGTTTAAAGAAATACATATACATCCAGGTTGGCATCATTTTTGGCGATTTAGCGACCCTTTTGGCGACGTGTTAAAACATAAAAAGGTTTTTTTCTCACCTTTTCAGTTGAACTGAAACTATATATATACACGATTGTTTTGGATGACAATTCGATACTTTAATGATATATAATTAATAAAAATTAATACCACTTAAAGTTGTGATTCTGTCATATGTATATGCATATTTATATTAATTGTAACGATATAATAAAAAGTAGCTAAAATAAAATATTTCTTTTTTTCATCTAAATATGAATTGCCTTTAACTTTTTTTTATATTACTTGTTTCTTCTAGAAGAATTTTGTAGTATTTTTTTATTGGAAAAGAAATCATCTCTTTGAAAAAATACGTGCAGTTCATAGTTAAAGCTAATTACACTGCTGGACAATTGCTAAGGACGGATAGCCCTATCATCCATAGCAACCAAAAAATGAAAGGAAGCAAAATGTGGAAAATTAGAATAAGTGTGGGATATTAGTAAGAAGAAGTATGAGTATGCAATTTTTTTCCACGTCTGTTCATCACGTGATAGCGTTCATAAGAGCTTTAAAGATTTTGACGCGTGTGGACAATTGTTGTTTCAAGTCAAAGTTTTACAGGAAAGATTTAATAGACGAACTTAAAAATTTTGGCATGTCTTCCCGACATCACATAGATGATTTTATGCGTGGCCGAATTATTGGAAAGATCGAAGAAGGTTGAAAAATAACAGATGTTGCGAGGGAGTTCGACATCGCTCACAGCGTTGTTCCACGGCTGTGGAAGTCATTTAAAACTACTGGAATGTGTAGTAGACGGCAAGGGGGAGGTCGTGTTAGAAGTACGTCGCCTGCAGAAGACACATATATCGTCCTATCAGCAAAACGGAACAGGCGCACCACAGCTCAGCAGGTGGCAAATCAGTTTCTTGCTGCCTCAGGAAAGCAGATCTCCCGAAAAACTGTTGCCAGACGTTTGAGGGGAGGAGGACTATACGCACGCAGACCTGTTGTGTGTGTCCCATTGACCAGACAGCACCGTACTGCCCGTTTGCAATGGTGTCATGAGCATCACAATTGGACTGAACAGGACTGGGCATGCGTACTATTCTCAGATGAGAGTAGGTTCAGTCTGTCATCGGATTGTAGACGCCAACTGATCTGGCGCGAATCAATGGCCGCAGGCACCTACATGTGGTTGCGAATGGGACTATGACGGGCCAACAATACATTGATGAAGTTCTACTTCCTCATGTTCGTCTTTTCCGTGGTGCTGTCGGTGATAAATTTGTTTTTATTGACGACACCGCAACATGTCATCGAATACTCGCTGTTGAGGATTGTCTAGACAGCGGAAGTATTCAACTTCTCGTATGGCCAGCGCGTTCTCCAGATCCAAACCCCATTGAAAATGTGTGGGATGCTTTAGGGAGGCAAGTTGCTGGTCGAAACTATCCTCCGACAAACAAGAACACCCTCATCCGTGCACTCAAAGAAGAATGGGATAAATTGCCTCAACAGCTGCTGGATAATGTTGTGCAAAGTATGGTACGACGTGTGGAATGTTGCATCACACTTCACGGTGGACATATCCCGTACTGATACCTTTCTTTAAGGTGCCTGCTGACTTTTAGATGCATTGTTCCATTTCTCCGTACGCAGATCAAATGAACATTTTTTTTTCTTTCAGATGTTTTACAGCTTTTGTACTTTCCAGAACAATAAATATTCTTTATTCTAATGTCTAAATAGTGTGGCAACTATATTTTATCCTACTAGGCCTCATGTCTCACTTAATGTTATGCTACATAGCAATTTGTGATCCGTCCTTAGCAATTGTCCAGCAGTGTATATTTATTTGTTTTTCTAATGGACTGCCAATTGGCAAATGAGTCCTTCCAGACGCGTCAAATTCCCAAATGTGAGAACCATTTCATGATGGCACCATCCAGTTGAAGCCCTCACGACCAAATTTAGAAGCTTGACTTAATTTTTAACACTAGAACGTCCGGAATTTCGATTACTCTTAAACATCCACCGGTGTCATTTTGACACCGAGACATAAAATATGTAAAAAAATTGTTTTAACTAAATAATAACAGGACTACTGTTCAGTAGGGTTTAGTTTTAAGACCTTTTACATTGTTTCATGTATTTAACATATTTTATTACTTTTTATATCATAAAAAAAACTGATGTTGACATTAGATTTCTTGAAGCTTGGTAGACCACTGTTTTGTCCCGAAACATTTCGAGTCGCAAATCTACCAGGAACATTACTATTATGCAGTATCCATTCTGTGCCATCCCTAACGACATATCTATAAGGATTTACTGGAATATAGTTAATTACATCAGTTTTTTCATCAGATTCTTCGTAGACACTTTCACTCAAATCTTCTGTCTTCATCGGTATCTAAATTAGAGCCGATTTATTCTCAGAAATCTCTCACAATAAATTAGCAATTTCACCAGGGCTTAGACCTTTTTTACGAGTTATCGTTTCAGGGTGTATGCTCTGCACAAGATTCGAAAATAGAACTTTTTCTTTATGAGCAGATATAAAAATCATATGTAACGAAACATTTAGACACTACAATTTTAGAAAATTAAGATTCGTTTCCGCTTTTAACCAATTAACACTGTATTCAAGGTCAAAAACGTATGTGATAGTACTTTAGGAGGTTTGTTTTATTAAGAGTAATGATGAACGAGAGACAGCTATTTATGATGACAAATTGCCTTGGCGTTGAATTGACAGCATTGGACGTTCTGGGTATTTTTATTTGTAAATTTTCTCCTAACCAACCTAGAGCCACAAAAGTTTTACTGTGCAATTGCCATGGAAAATTCATTAATTAATTTAAAATTAATTAAAAGTCACTAAAAATTTTCAAATTTC
This sequence comes from Trichonephila clavipes, assembly GCA_019973935.1. Lineage (NCBI taxonomy): Eukaryota > Metazoa > Arthropoda > Arachnida > Araneae > Nephilidae > Trichonephila > Trichonephila clavipes. Next base: position 196,750 of record BMAU01019565.1, read on the forward strand.
CTGCAAAAATGGGGAAAGGTGAACAAATCAAACCGACTGTGTTGTCAAATTGACACCGATGGACGTTCTAGTGTTGATCCAAGCTCTTGTTGGATGCTATTTGTTGCTGTAATTTAATTTGTCGAGTGTACGAGAGCCAAATCGATACTCAAGTTATATTTTACATGATATATAATAATATGCCACGCGTGCCTACGACTTCGCATGCAGAAAATATTTCGACTCCAGCCGGGACCAAGCCCTCAACAGGCTTACGAAGCCAGTACGCTACCTCTAGATCACTGATCTGACTATTATATTTATGAATTGCTTATTCATACTTTTTTCGTTTTTCTAAGCAATTTTTATTCAATTTATCTTTTTATCGCGCTCTCTGAAATTCCAAGAGGGGAAAACACGCGAACTTGTTTAATTTTATACATTGAATGTTTACCTTTAAATATGCATTATTTTTTAGAGAGATGGATACATTATATCCCTAATATGTAAATGTACTGCAACCTTTGAAAGAGATCTCCTGGAAAACTTCAGAAATATTATTGTGGATAAAAATAAAACCTAAAGTTAAAATAGTAATTTCTATAAAAGTGTAATACTTTGTGTGTAAACTGTATTTTCTTTATTTTTAAACATTTTTAGGATAGTTCTTGGTAATACTTTTTTATGTGAATGTGCTGATTTTTTCGTTTACTTATATGTTTCTAGCATAGTATAATCCATATTTGTTATTTACCAATAATTGTACTGCTGTGTATGTGCAATTGGTTAGTCAGGAAGAGACCCGCAACAGTAGTCAGTTTTGATATTTCAGATTTATGCTTAATTTGCAATTAACCATAATTTTGGAGGTGATGTTTAGTGTCTTACTATTGTTTGGTGGTAGATTCTTTAAGAGTTGACGACGTTCTTGCATATGCGGGGGAGGGGTTCATGTTTGTGAAAGGGAATGTGGTTTACATTCGAGGGAGAAGGTCTGAGCAGGATAGAGAATTCCTTGTGTTTAAAATTGAGAAACGCTTGAGCGGTATTTCATGTTAAGGAAAGTGAGTGCATTTGATTGGGAACCTACGCGTGGTGCATGGTTTGCTGTTCCAAGAATAGAGTTTCTTGGAAGTGTTTTAACACGACGGACTGTCTTTGATTGTAGTGATAATCGAGATTAAGAAGTTTTAGAAAATAATTGAAAATACATCTCTCTCCCAATCATCTAACTGATTGTGGGAACTTTTAACAAAATTGACGCAAATTTATACTTATCAAAGTGCGATGCACAAGTCTAAACACAAAATTCAAAGCTCTACTTTGAAAACGATTTTGACGTTTTTCACTCAAAACAGCCATAAAAATTCTTTTAAATGGTTAAAACTAACAGTTAGGATACGATGCTTGTTTTTGCTCTATATTTATATATAATATAAATTTTAAAGTAGTTGTAGAGATAGATTTTTTATTTTAAATTATAGGAACATTTTGTAAATAACTTTGATTTTTGACTCCAGTATACAGTCAAACATCATCACCAAATATCCAGTAAATCGGTGGGAAAACGCGTGTGATCTATGCAGACTTTTCTACTTATACATATACTAAACAATTTACAAATAGAAAAATATCTTAACACAATATACTTCTGAAAATTGAGTATAGAAAAATTAAAAAAAAAACAAATATTGGATCATTTTTTTAAATATAAGAAAAATATTTTAATAGGCTGGAGTAAATAAATACAGCTTCACAATTTTTTTTACAAAAATACGTTTTGAAAATAATAGACAAAAATTAACGCAGCCATACAGTTAAATTTAGAATATAAATCAAAGTTTGGGGGTAGGTTATGATGTCTGTCACTCAACAAGGCAAATTATTTTTAATGGGTCGCACTGCATATTGGCGAATTTATATATATAATGCTGGTCACCGTAAATGCAACACCAAGAAAGACAAGAGATAGCACAACAAAATTTGTTTTTGTAGATAACATGTTGACCAAGTATCAAATGATTAAATTTATAATCTTCTGTGAAGTGAGGTTCCTGCTAGAATCAGTTACCAGAGTAAGCACCATTGTTGGAGAACACTGCGGCCCCATGCATCGGCAGATTCAAAAAGACTTACTTTGGATGTGTTCTTGGGGTACAGCAGAGCAAGCAGATTCCACACTTTGCCAAAGTAGATCTGGTGGATCACATGTTTTCTATCGGCGAAAGATCGGAAAGCGAGCCGTCCAGGGAAGCAATTCAATCTGGTGATTGACGAAGAACCTTTGTACAATGCGTGCCATATGTGGTCGAGCATTATCCTGTTGAAATATGGCTGTGGCCAAGCTCTGAAGGCAAGGGAGGACAACTGGCTCCAACACGTCGGAGATGTAGTGCTGGTTGCTTAAAGTACAGGCAATGCGTATTAGAGGTGGGTGAGATAGATACCCAATACCACCCCATACCATAATACCCGGTGCAGGACCAGTGTGGTGGTGCATAACGCAGCTGTTCAGCATTCTCTCTCCACGGTGTCTCCGGACTCGAAACTGACCAACGTGGTGTTGTAGACAAATGCTTGACTCGTCAGTCAAGACAACTTCATTCCATTCTGCCACCCACATCATTCTTTCATCACACCATTAGTGGAGGAGACGTCTGTGGTTCTGCGTCATGGGTAGACTCAGCAATGGACGTCTTGCGAACAGACCACTCTGCTGTAAACGGCGTCGACTGGTACCCGCAGACACAGACACAGAATGATGCGTTAAAGTCTCAATGTGCTGTGCTACGGTTCGTGATATGACTGAGCTATCTGTCACTGCCCTGTGCACAATTTGCTTGTCATCACGTGAAGTGGTGCACTGAGGTGGAGGCTGTCAACCACGTCGGTCTGTCGTACCTTCCAGCATTCAATGGTCACATTTCCGCATTACAGTTGTTGGTTCTGTCCAAAACGACTACCGATTTTCCTGAATGGTAATCCACAATCTCGGTAGTCCACTGTCCTTTTTGTGTCTAACTCGGATACTTGATCAAAATCTGATCGCTATTTTCTACGAGACATAACTCATCGTTTTTTGAAAAAAGTACAAGAAAAACACAATTGCCGAACTTGAAATCGTCGAAATTTCAAAGATTTTAATAGCGTTTTGAGGTGGCGCTACAGGCGCGCGTGATGTGTGTCTGCGCTGAAATTCTAATCATTTGCATATCTCACCTCCGTTAATGCATGTTGTAAATTTCATATTATCAGCAGTATATATATATATATGTATATATATATATATATATATATATATATATTCATCGCAATAAAAAATATATGCACCCAGAAGAAATCAAGCTACAATCACGAAACTCGGCAAGAATTGCGCCAATGAGACAAGGCTAGTGTGCTATGCGCATATTAGTTGCGCAACTGGGAGAGTTTAAAAGCATGAGTACGAGCGCCGTACGGCTATCCAAACGAATCTGATGATTTGACGGTAAGACGTAACCGGCGGCAGTACGAGCAGCTGACGGACTTTGATAGGGGCCGTATAATAGGCATCAGAGAAGCAGGTTGGTCGAATAGACGTATCGGCCGCCACCTCGGTCGGAGCGATATGGTAGTTGCTCCGTGTTGGCAACAGTGGATCACAGAAGGTAGAGTGTACCGTCGCGGTGGGCCAGGACGTCCAGGAACACAAATGATCGCGAGGATCGTGCAATCAGAAGAGTGGCCACTTCGGCACCAACAACGTCGCTAGCATCGATTCAACGCCACTTACCTCCTTCCAGACATCCAGTGCCATCAAGAGAAACCATAAGGAGACGACTGACCGAAGTTGGCTTGAGGAGCCGACGTCCGCTAAGACGCTTACCACTGACCCACATCATAGGCAGTGTCGACTGGATTTTTGCCGACCTCGGGCAACTTGGAGTGTGACAGACTGGAGACGTGTCATCTTCAGTGATGAATATTCATAGTGCTGATGACCACCGCACACGTGTCTGGAGGCGCAGCGGTCCGATCCAGCATTTATTGTCGAGCGGCATACAGCAATTTCACAAGATGTGACAGTGTGGGGGAGCAATTTCTGGGGACACACGATCATCTTTAGTGGTCTTTCAAGGACACACGATATTTTTTTCGATTGTGCTACCCATGCTTAGTCGCCCAGGTGCCATTTATCAACAGGATAATGCTCGTCATGACTCTCAACAATGAGCCATTTTTGCCAATAGATGATGCAAAACATATTTAAATGTTAATTAGCTAAGAAAATATTTATTTGTATAATGATATACTGCTCACAAAAGAAATGTATTTTGTAATCAATTTTAATATTTTTTCCAACTATTAAAAAGGATTTACTAATGCTATTAAATGGAAAAAAATCCTTTAAAAATAATTGGCTGATATATTTTTTTTGAGTAAAGGAGTAAAGTCAAGTAAACTTCAAAATGCTAACAAACTGATGGTCTTGAAGCAAACACTGTGGAAGAAGTTTATAAAAAGCAGCAAAAAAAAATTAAAACGATGACAAAAATTAAAATAATGTAACCGGAATCAGTAATAATGAGTTACTTTTTGTTGCATTAAAAGCAAAAAATATGGAATAGGAAATGGAATTCTTGATCTAATAATGAGTTAAACTATTCAATATTTTACCATTCTATCAGTTAATAATTTCATAGGGAAACTAAATATTGTACTCTGAGGTGGGCGCAGTAGGCCTTGATTCTCATGGGTTGTTACGCCACTGAGTTGAGTTTTATCTAGTGAGATTATAAATGAGTGTTTTTAAGAGATGCAGATTGTCCATGGTACTGAAATACTTCTCGTCTGGGATTTTCTTTGTGGTTAAGGAGGGAATTTTTCATTGAAGGCCGTGATTTAGATTCTTGAAAATATTTAATAAAAACAGGGACTGACAAGGTAATGTGTAATTTGTCGCTTACAAGAAATGCAATGGAAAGACGATCCGATCCAAAAACGCCGATAATATCTGTGTCCCCATTGCAATCTAAAACTTAGTATTACACCATACATGAAATTATGTGTGAATTTATACATATGTGCACACACATTCCTCAACTGTTTTAAAAAGAGGTAAGGAACCTAATTTTTTTTATAAGAATGAGAGCTGTTCTTTTAAGTTTTTGAAATATTCTTCATAGCATATATAGTGCACTTATAAAAAGCAAACTTTTAGAAAGTTTTGTGCTCCACAATTATAAAATAAAAAAATAGTGTGTAAACTTTTAAACTGAGAATTATAATAACATTTTACCATTTTCGCTTTCCTTGTTGAGTACTAGGCTTAATTATATGTAAAAAAATGTGCCTTTTTTAACGGCTTCTGTAAAATCGATATTTTACATATTTCATTACTTAATATATAATTCCATTGGGAAATGTAAATAATCCTTTACAAGAACTTAAAAGTTTAAAGTAAAATTTCAAATTAAAGGATTTATACATTAATATTGTAGATAATAAATTTACATGACAAAGTCATTTTCTCATATATCGATTTAGAACTGTACATAGTAATTGATACAATACAGCGTAAAACATATACGAGACGTATTATACTTTTTATGATTCATCTTTCTCAAATGTTACTTCATGCGTTGTTCAAAAATGATGAAAAGAATCAAAATGAACTATGAATTGTATACAAGTAATTTGCATTCATATTCATAGTTCTGTAATTCATAACTAATCGTTTCAAGTTAAGAAAATATAAAATTCTCCCAAACGTTTGTGAAGCAACCGAATTAGGGAACTATACCAGTAAGTTGGCTGCAACATTATTTTGTTTTGTCAGATATTCTTCTTTTAATACTTTTTTTAGTAAAAGTATTGATATGTATCATTTTAAATAGTATATATAGAAAATGATGAAACTAACGATAAATTTATTAGAAACCATAAAGTATCCTTTTTGATTCTCCTACTTTATGACTATGATTATATTAATGGATTAATCGATTATAATATCCAGCATTTTTTACGTTGTTAATGTAATAAAATTTATGAATACTTATTTCATGCAAAACATTTTCGCTTGCTAATCAAATACGTAAATCAACTTTGCTCTGTCTGTAAATTATGTTTATAGTCTTTTCTTACGTGATGCATTGTACTTCAATATCCAAGATAACAAAATGATATATAGTAGAAATAATTATCAGAATAGTGTCTGTATAACGTGGAAGTTTTATTATCATTATGAACTTATGGTTAAGCATTTAAGATAAATTGAAAAAAAAAACTTATCTTTAAATGAATCTTTTTTTAAGACAAAATATATATAAACATATTCAAAAATAATTTAAAAATTTATTTTCTAAAGGTTAATTTTTAATGATCAAAAATGTAGAAAAATTCAATTATTAGTTATTTGCTGTTTGAGGTATTCTGATATTTTATCGAGCAACTATATTCTTCAGTTCCAGATTAAAATGACTCGTGGGCGATGTATCAGGGGTTCGAGTCTAGTACCGCTTAAGACCAGCGAAGTAGAGGGAACTGATACACGTTAAGTCTGTAGCGGCTCAAACGTCCTTTCGTTGGGTAAGTGTGGAAGTTATGAGAAAGGGTGTCATCCTTGTCATTTGACCATGATTAAAAATTTCGAGGTCCGTCGTCAAAAGCCCACGAGTAAATGAATAGTACGAAGCTAATATTCACTCCCTTACTCTCTCCAGATTAAGCTATAACAAAATAGATTTCTTTAAGGGAGTCTTAACATATTCTTCAAACTTACTTCCAAAATAATTCGTATAAAATAAAGCAAAAGCTGTGATTAGCAGAAGGAATATCTGTCATATATTATCATGTTGTTTGAAGTTTTATGATTTCCAAAAAATTGACCACTTTGTGAAGGTCCCCTTGGACCTCACTTTGAGAACGAGAATAAGTTGGAGCCATATAAGAGCCAGTAGCCATTTTTATAAATAACTTTCTTTATTTGGTTATCTTTTCCAAATAGAATCAAAGACTTATTAACAAATATATCTAAATAGTTATATGAGGTTTAAAAAGGGACTTTCCTTTAAATAAACTTAAATATATTTAATGATCCAATTAATTAACAATTAGAATATCGATCACGCAGAGATTACCACGATAAGAGATCCCAGATTTATATTCAATAATGTTCCTATTGAACATTTAACTTTAATCTCACTCCTAATATAAAACTTCAACGAGACTTTAAAATATAAATCAATATTTACCATAGTGCAGCTCAGCTCTTCCCCAGATTTATCCACCTAGAAATCTAACTTCACCGTTATACCTTCCTGCTTCAATCTCTCTCTCCTACTGCTTTTTGCTTTACTATTCCGTCTGACTTAAATACTTTATCTAATCTGCATAACAAGGAATCCCGTCCTCTTTTTGGAGCTGATTGGAAATAGGTAGGGGAATTGAATTTTTCCCTAAAAGAGACGACTCAGAAGGTTAGTGATAAAGTTCCGTATAGGTTTGTCACAACTTAAGTTTAATAGCCTTTTTTGTCGTTTTAAAATTGCGTAGTCCTTGTAATTACTGACATTATTTTAGTCATGTAACAAGGATTATAGAGAAGTACCACATTGTAAAACAAATTGTTGTTGTTCTCGTGTTCATGAATTTCGCAAAGAAAAATAATAAGAACACTAGATTCCAGCGAAGGTGTCAATAACTGCGGTTGTTGATTCCGGAGTGTCCCTGATACAGATCAGTGATCTTCAAACATTGTTCCACGGAACCCTGGGGTTTCAAAGGGCATACCCAGGGGCTTCCCTATTCACAATTAAAAATCGAAGAGAAAATTATAAATATGCATGCAAACTGGATTCACCTTTTATTGTGGTTTGTACTTCAAAGTATCTAGAACTCAACCCAGTCATTAAAATTGAAAATATTATTCATTTATAATTTTTTTTATAGAAATCTTATTTATAATATAATAAAATTATATTAAAAATGGCTATTTTATTTCATATGTACTACTTATTAGATTGTGAATATTTTTTTGTGAATATGTGTGTGTGTGGGTTCCAAGAAATAATTTTATGCTCGTTAATACGATGTTTTGCAAAATTAAATAGTTTTGTAATGGAAAATGAACCTTTTTTAATTTGCAAAAAAAAATACATATAATGAAGGGGGGAGGGAACCACTTATCGATATATGAATAGATTGTACATTAAAATCTAATTATCTCTACACAAAAACAACTAAATTTTAGGTTGACAATTCATGCAAAATACACAGGATTTATCATACAACTAGAAACATTTAAATGTCAGTCAGAAGACCGTATTTAAGTAAAAATATTTTTTATCACCAGTGACTAAAACAAAACATAAAAGTAAAATCAACGCTAAATATGAAAAACGATTGTAGAGAGAGATACTTTCATTAGAGCTAGACTTCAACAGTTTGTATAAGAAAAAAAATGCAAGCACACATCCCAATAACATGCACATGAGTAGGGAACATTTGGATCACAAATAAATATTATTTATGCGTGTGTAAGTAAATTATTTAAAATTTTATTAAATTTTTCAACAACAAACACAATCATTTTTTTTAAAAAAATGATTTCTTTAAATAAAGTATTTATTTTTTTCAAGTTGACCAACTTTAAATATTATTTTGAAATATATTTTTTAAATTGGGGAAGGATAGTTCCCTGAAAACATATTATATTTCTCAGCATTCAGGAAGCCAAAACAGTTTGAAAACCACTACTATAAATGTTCACCTGCAGTGGGCTCACGAGTGGAAATATATGGAGATTTAGTCTTCTTGAGGTGAATGCTGAACACTAGAAAATATGTTTTGGTGTGAGCGGTTCAGTTTCTGGGCAGATTGTACACTGTGTGTAAGATCTTGTTTCATCAAGATGGAGTTGTATTTTTTAAAAATTTTATTTTCTAATGAACAAAATCTTTAACAAGAGTATGGGTTATTAAATTTTTGGTAATCAATATGTACATTCAGTCCTGTTAATTTACTTTGTGTTGTATTTTTTTCTTCTTTTTGGATTAGTTAATGTAATCTAAATATTAAAAAAAATCATAAACTATAAACTTCATTTTAATAGATATTATAAAATCACACACATAGTTATGCTTTTCAAGAGAATTTTAAGATTGATTTAGGAGTTTTAGTGTGCTTAAGTTCATAGTGTGTGTGTGTACCTCACAGTTATCAATTTTACCTTATTCATCAAAATTTTTTTAATACTTTCAAGGTATCCTACTACTTGCGATTTTTTTAAACAAATGGTGGTGTATAAAAGTATGTTTTTGTGGTTTTTAGATTTATTTAGTATATATTTTACAACAAATATGCTAAAATTAAAAAAAGGAAAAAGAAATTATTATTACTAAAATGAAGAAAAAATTGGTAAAAATTTGCAAGAAAATTGCATAAATAAAGCCCATTCTAAACAAAAAGTTTATGAATATAAATTTTGAATATTTCAATTAATTTTATTGTATTGGTTTGCTAATCATTTTTAAATGACCTTCAGAAAAAGATATATTTTAATTTTTACAAAAACTAGAGAACTTTATATCAGTTAATATATGAAATTGATTAAAAAAATACTGATTATATTTACATAAGGGACTGTAAATTTTATAATGAAACTGTGATTGATAAATCTGAAGGTTTAAACACTTCTTCTATAACACAGAACACACACACAAAGTTTCAGTTAATTATTTTCAAAATTTTTTGAGCAATCGCTGTCCCCGTTTGAGCCTTGTCAAAGAAACACATTTCGGGCAAAACGCATTTTAAAGTATGACATCTTGCTTAAAGTAGTGGCATCTTCGTTTATTAAAAAACTTGCAATTTTTGTTCTAGTGAATGAAAAATAATAAACTTGGTTTTTTAATAAAGCTAATAAGGTCACCTATAAAAAAGATTATAAGAAAAGGGTCATTTTTTGGTAATATTCACAATTTTTGGCTAGTCGGGTACCTTATAACTGACAAGGAATTAAAATGTAATATTCTATTCAAATACAAAGTATTTTAATACTAGCATAGAATAAACAAGGGGAAATTATTTGTATGTCATTTTTCTGAGGTCAAGAAAGAATAATGGAACCAGGTGAAAACATTATATTCATAATATCGTTAAACACACATCCATAAAGGACAATTAGCAATAACATTTGCTTTATATAAAAAGGCTTTCTCAAATAATACCATAATTAAAATAGAGCACTGTAGTTCCCATACGTAAGTGCCACATGGCTAAATGTCGTAAAGTTAACCATAACTGTTTCAGTTTTATTATTGTTAATAGTCCTGTTAAAATGAAAAATAACATATTTGAGATGAACCTAATTGTTATGAAGGTACTTGATATCACTAAAGAAGAGTATTTTAATTTTACTTAAGTAAGATTAAGTGCATTCATTTAATTAAGTATATAAATTCAGCAGCAAAAATGCATTTTAATGGAAAACTCTCTGTAATAATCATTTTTAATTATTTTTTAATTCCTACTATTAACTCACACTCTATATATATTTATTTATTTGTTTGTTTGCTTGTTTATTTATTTATCTTGGTGGAATTTTTAATCGTTAATAAAATACATTTTAAAGGGTTCACTTGAGCTGAAATTTTATATACATGATTATTTTGGATGACAATACAATAATAAATTATAATTAATAAAAATTAATTGATTTAAACTAATTAATTAAACAATTAAAGTACAGCCCCGTTGGTGACTTAGCGACCATTTTGGCGACTTGTGACAAAACTTGAAAAGGTTTTTCTCACGCTTTAAAGCATTTAGTTGAACTGAAATTTTATATACACGATTGTTTTGGATGACAATACGATACTTTAATGATAATTAATAAAAATCAATTACTCTTAAATGTTGTGATTCTGTCCTATTTATATACATATTTATATTAATTGTAAATGTTTAATAAAAAGGTAGCTAAAATAAAAATTTTCTTTGTTGATCTAAGTGGAAATTGACTTAAATTTTTCTTTTTATATTACTTGTTTAAAAATCATATGCTTAATAATGTATTTTTGATAGGAAGGTAAATGTAAAAAGCAATAATGGTGTAAAATAACTTTGCTTTTACACTATTAAAATTCACGAGTAAACAAGTGTATATATTCCTTGATCTATGTGAGGCTATCTTCTCACGAACAGCTTAACGTGCCGTTAATACCAAAGCATCGGGAAAAATTCAAGGAATCCATTTTGATCACTTAAATTTCGAATGTAAAATTTTAAAAAAAATATAATAATTAAAAAACCTTAAAAAGCACGATTCTTCTCTATTGTTCTAACAATGAAAAATTTTAATCAAAATTAGAAATTTGAAAAAAGATCTAATTCCTAGATGAAAAAGAGACGAGAAAAGCCTTGCAATGCCTGGTTACACGGAATTAAAAAAACTTTTCTCACAAGAAAATTAAGTGCAAGAAATTTCGAGAAAGATAATTTTAATGACACAAATATAAATATCACTCATATCCCCCATACATACCCATATGTGCTGGGTTTGAGAGGTGTTTTGCTTCAGGAATATTAAAAATCTGTATTTCTTGCTTTTTTAGTAGAAAACTCACTTTTAAATTTTAATTCATACATTTTGTTTAAGATTCATGTATGAAAAAAAAAACTGCCTTTAATATTTGTTTATATACAAGAATATATTTCCAAATTTTTAAATTGACAAATATTATTTCTTAAAGATATTTATTAAGAAAAAAATAATTTTAGATAAATACAAAATATTTTTTGTGAAGTTCATACAAATAGGGTACAGATATAATGTTGATTATAAATTAATTTTTTTTCTTTTAAAAATGTTGTGGAAAGCAAAATAATGTCATGTAATGCTGCAAAATTTGAACGACAAACAAAAAAATGTTTGTCAAAATTATAAAAATGCTCTTCTTATACAAAAATTACCATAATATCTTACAAAAATAAATGACATTCTTTCTTCTTCTTTTACTTGAATTATTACAATATTATGATTATTCATCTGTTAAAAATGAATTGACTGATTATTTTTTATATCATGTATTTCCCAAGTGAAGAATTGAAATGAAGTGGAAATAGAGATGAACTTTGTGTGTGGCAATATATTACAAAATCAGATTCTACGAAAGATTTGCCATTTCAATAAAAATTAAATTTTAGACAAAAAATACATATATTAACAAATAAATTTAAAAAAAAAATAATGCATAGGTTTCTCAGAAAGAAAACATAATTATGTTTTTTATAAATAAGTGAATTCCCTCACATTTATAATTCAGGAAATTATTGGTGGAACTGCAATTTAAAAACAATTGTTTCTCTAGTAGAATCAAATTGAAAAACTTTTGTTTTATTGCAGTTTTCGAAGTCTTCAATAGAGTAGGTAGAAATGACAATCAACTAAATCTAATAAAAGAAATAAAGCAAATCTTGCTCCAAAGAGATTTAGGCTGCACTTCGTGAAAATGGGCTATTTTCTAGAATTTGATTAGCACCTCTAAAGCTGTAAAAGTTGTGATAGAGCATGAAAACAAATGACGGACGATAATACAATAATGCGTTCAATCAGAAGTATGTAAGTTTACAAACTTTTAATACGTCTGTGAATGTTTTACTTTAGAATTTTCTGATTTTTAACCCTTTTTAAATGCATGTTATATTTTACGAAAAGAAAGGAATTAATTTTTACATTTTAATTTTATTACATAAATTAAATATGATTTACCTTTGATTATATATAATTTTATTACAATTATAATTTTTATTTAAATATGACTAAATTCGAATAATGGTGATATCTTAAATAATGTGTGATTTAATAAAAACTCTCACGCAGAAGGTTACTAGGAATTTATTTTATGCCGCATAGATAATGGAATAAACAGAGATCAAATGTTGCCGCATTCAATACAAACTATTGATACGCCCTAGTAAGGGATTGAAATGAAGAAAAAAAATTGATATGCAATAAACTGTTAAATATTTAGAGCTCCATATAAATCAGAAATAAAAAAAACTTAACATTTGTTTATTATTCCTAAAAAGTACAAATTTTTAAAAATTACTATTATTTTTTAAATCCTTCCAGAAAGCTACTTTAAATTGTAAATATACGTGAAGTAGAAAACAGAATAAATATTAGCTACTATACATTTAGAAATTTCTGAAAAATTATATTACAGCAGTCTTCACAAACTTTCAAAATTTGCGACCCAATTTTCAACCACACTTTTCATCGCGCCCCCTTCATACAATAACAACGCATTGAATGCAATAATAATGCACTATAACGTTGAAGCTACACAATGCGACTTTAATTATAAACCTTACTAAGTATCAAGATGAGCTTAAGATCCTGTATAAAATTTTGTATATGACAAGCCCATTGAAGTCATCAGTAGATAGTAAAATATTTCTTAACTTAGATTTGATAAATAAATATCAAATACATTGTGCACTACTGATATATTTATAAGTATGTTATGTCAGGGTAAAAATGCGTTAGAATGTATTTTGTTTTGCTTTTTTTCAGGAAATTAGCAATTTTTTTTAAAAAAATATTCCTTTAATTTCGATATGCTCCCGCCCCAAAATAGAATTATCACCCCTCCCCCCCTAGAGAGGCGTGTCCAACAGCTTGAGAAATTCTGTAGTACAGGATTTAAAATTAACCAGTTCCTTGCAAGACATAAAATTAATCGTTTTCCGATCTACATTTTGTTTTATTTTGCATTAGACTCAAATTAGAGAAAAAATGTTTCACTAACAGAAAGATTCAAAATCTCAAACCATATTCAACTACGCTTGAATTGTTGTCTGTATAGTCAATGTTTAACTTGGAATAATGTAAAGAGCTTAGAAGTCGTTAAATTTTCCCGTCAAAAAAATCTACGCTAGATCATCAAAAACATACTTTGGGAGGTATAAAACGCGTTTTAAACTTGATTTGAATATATTTGCATACAAAGCTCATTGTCTTACATATCTTAATACTTATTTACTACTTATACTTAACAACACTTATTTATCATGTTTACAAAACTACTATCTAGAATGTTCTGATGTATTAATATTATTAAAAAACAAGTAATGTAAAAAAATAATAAACTCAATTCCGACTTATAAGTCAATAAAGAAAATTTTTATTTTATTTACTTTTTATTAAGTAATTGCAATTAATATAAATCAGTATATAGATATGACAGAATCACATTGTTGAGTAGCAAAAAAGAAAGCAATTTTTCTTACAAGTATCGTCTCCATGTAAAGGGGAGTGGGACTATTATTTGTTTTGTTACTATTTATATTCATTCGTAAATCCCTTTTTCAGAGATTATGCCTTCCCAGGTAGGATTCGAAATTACGACCTGTGGATTAGAAGTTGAACACGCTATCCATTACTCTACAAGGACACAACGAGCGATTTATCTTTCTATGTATGGTGTTTGACGATTATTTTTGTTTGTTACTAATTGTTAATTAAGTTTAAATAATGAATTAATATTTGAACAAGCTATTTTAACATCATGTGTCATCCACTACAAGTTTAAAAAAATGATATTTTAACTGGAATTAATGAATAAAAAGTATTATAGTAACGACTGAAAATTGTATTTATATGTAAATACCAGTCAAATTCCGCAGTGTAACAAATGGGTTCAATAATTATCTATTCAAATCGGGAAGAATTTTACAGAACATATTACAAGATACAATAGACAAATTTAACGATACTTCTATTATAAAAACAGCCATGATGTAATAAAGAAGGTTGAACAAAAAAAAAACAAGAGGTATTTTCAGTGCACGGATTTGATTTCGAAGATTTATTTAACTCCATCAACATAGAAGACATAATTGAGGTAATTTCAGGTTTGAGATGGTTTTCAGGTTCAGGAAATATGGTTTGAATGGTTACATTAGTTTTGAAAAGTTCAATACACACACTAATTCAAAATGAAATACAGGAGAACTTCATTATTTTTGATAACAAACTTTATAAACAAATCAAAGAATTGCCGCAGGGTGGGGTTGCCAGTAATAGTCTCGCTAACCTGTATTTACACCACTATGAATCAAAACGAAGAAATGAACCATCTTGCCTCTTATTAATATACATAGACGATTTACTTTTTATAGGTCACGAGAGGGAATTTAAACCTAGCATTAATTTTTATCCTGAATACCTAAAATTAATACATACAAATTTTAACTCGAACAAAGTTGAATTTTTGGATTTAGATTTAAATAGTATTGACAGCAAATTATATAGCAATATCTATGATAAAAGGGAAGTATTTAATTTCAATATTATAAAGATACCGAACTTCAATACTTGTTTACATATATAAATATTTAGAAATATAATTTTAAATTTTTGATGAGAAATAATAATTTAACTACACACAATATGGATAAATTCAAAAACATCCAGAAATTTATATTTGGTTGCAAACAGAATGATTATCCCATCCACTTCTTGAGAAAATACATAGATCAAAAATAGTTCTTAAAAATATTTTTAAACTCATAAAATTAGCAAATTTGTGAAGGGTTACGATGGACTTTAGGAAATGCACAAATCCACCCCACAGCCTGAGGTCCACAAAGTCAGCTTGTTTGTGGTCCAGCTGTGAAGAATATGTGCATTCCACACAGATGATACATTCTAATACACATAGGCCAATATTTACATGACTACACTTTAAAATTATTTATGACCAATCAAACAACTTTTTTGCATGCAATCTGGTTTGTACTCTAATATGAGAATATGGATCATTTTTGGATTGATATCACATTAGTGGGAGTTATGAGCAATATACAGGAGTGGTGATTGTTGTAGCAAATATGAGAAATCGTTTTAAGAAAACGATTGAGAAATTGAAGTATTGATAGGATGCTCTTGGGTGAGTTTTTAAAGATTTACGCAATTTATTTTTGAATATACTGGGTTTTTAATTTGAACTTTTGGCTTTTAAATATTTTTTCTTCTTATACAACTATTATAAAGATGGGTACATCATCTTTGGTGTTCAAAGGTTCAATTATATTGTGCACCTAATTATTTTAGAATTTTAACAATTTAATGTTAAAATATTTTTCGGAATGCGATGGTGGATACTTTAATTTTTTAAGTATTAACTTTTTTTAAATTTTTAAATTAAAAATTTTTGAGAATTGGATATTTCCCGATTAACTTACCAAGTTGTAACAGACGGAAGGTTGCTGCAATAAAACTAGTTTAACCCCACTTATCGGACCTTAGTCCGAGGTTAAACTTGGATATTTTATAAATCTTTATTTTATAAAATTTTTAATTTGTTTGAAAAAACGTTGGTAATTTACTTTCTGTATTCACCATTGACATTTTGAAATGAGATTTAGTATTACAAAATTTATAGAATTTTAATTTTTTAATTTATATATATATATATATATATATATATATATATATATATATATATATATATATATATATATATATATATATATATATATATACTGCTGGACAATTGCTAAGGACGGATCACAAATTGCTATGTAGCATAACATTAAGCGAGACATGAGGCCTAGTAAAATAAAATATAGTTGCCACACTGTTCAGACATTAGAATAAAGAATATTTATTGTTCTGGAAAGTACAAAAGCTGTGAAACATCTGAGAGAAAAAAATGTTCATTTGATCTGCGTACGGAGAAATGGAACAATGCATCTAAAAGTCAGCAGGCACCTTAAAGAAAGGTATCAGTACGGGATATGTCCACCGTGGAGTGTGATACAACATTCCACACGTCGTACCATACTTTGCACAACATTATTCAGCAGCTGTTGAGGCAATTTATCCCATTCCTCTGTGAGTGCACGGATGAGGGTGTTCTTGTTTGTCGGAGGATAGTTTCGACCTGCAACTTGCCTCCGAAAAGCATCCCACACATTTCAATAGGGTTTAGATCTGGAGAACGCGCTGGCCATACGAGACGATGAATACCCTCGCTGTCTAGACAATCCTGAACAGCGAGTGTTCGATGACATGTTGCGTTGTCGTCCATAAAAACAAATTTATCACCGACAGCACCACGGAAAAGACGAACATGAGGAAGTAGAAATTCATCAATGCATCGTTGGCCCATCATAGTCCCATTCGGAACCACATGTAGGAGCGTGCGGCCATTGATCATGATGCCGGCCCACACCATGATACTGCTTGTCGGATATCGCTCCTTTTCCTGGATATGTTCTGGACGATAAGCAGTACCACTCCCGCGCCAGATCATTTAGCGTCTACAATCCGATGACAGATTGAACCTACTCTCATCTGAGAATAGTACGCATGCCCAGTCCTGTTCAGTCCAATTGTGATGCTCACGACATTATTGCAAACGGGCAGTACGGTGCTGTCTGGTCAATGGGACACAGACAACAGGTCTGCGTGCGTATAGTCCTCCTCCCCTCAAACGTCTGGCAACAGTTTTTCGGGAGATCTGCTTTCCTGAAGCAGCAAGAAACTGATTTGCCACCTACTGAGCAGTGGTGCGCCTGTTCCGTTTTGCTGATAGGACGATATATCTGTCTTCTGCAGGCGTCTTACTTCTAACACGACCTCCCCGTGCCGTCTACTACACATTTCAGTAGTTTTAAATGACTTCCACAGCCGTGAAACAACGCTGTGAGCGATGTCGAACTCCTGGCAACATCTGTTATTTTTCGCCCTTCTTCGATCTTTCAATAATTCGGCCACGCATAATATGATCTATGTGATATCGGGAAGACATGCCAAAAATTTTAAGTTAGTCTATTAAATCTTTCCTGTAAAACTTTGACTTGAAACAACAACTGTCCACACGCGTGAAAACCTTTAAAGCTCTTATGAACGCTATCACGTGATGAACAGACGTTGAAAAAAAATTTGCATACTCATACTTTTTACTAATATCCCTCACTTATTCTATTTTTCCACATTTTGCTTCCTTTCATTTTGTGGTTGCTATGTATGATAGTGTTATCCGTCCTTAGCAATTCTCCAGCAGTGTATATATATATATATATATATATATATATATATATATATATATATATATATATGCATATATGTATATTTATACATATATATGTATATATATATATAATATATATATACATATATATACATATATATGTATATATATAATATATATATATATATATACATATATACACACATATATATATATATATATATATATATATATATATATATATATATATATATATATATATATATATATATATATATATATATACATATACATTCGAAGTTTCAGGGACCAATGAAAACTTCGAGAATTATTAAAAGTTTGAATTATCAAGAGGGTTGTAAAAAACTCTCAAAATACACGAAGAGAAATTTTTTATCTAACACATTTAAATTTAAACTATGTAATAAAGCAACAATTGTACATAATTTTTTAAAACACATTTTATACAGTATAAAAATAAAACAGAAGTTAAAAGTCCTATATTAAAAGAATACACTTATGTCTTGAAAACAACATTTAAAAGAATATACATACTATATATAATAAATACTTTTTGTCGAAAAAATCTGTTATCTTTTTTTTTGTTTTAGTAGTTAAACTAAATTTGTCAATAGGTTTTTCTAGAACAAATGAAGCCTGTAAAATGTCTGCATGAGCATGATTTTGAAGGGGAAAATTGCGTAGTATGTTTAATAACACTTTAGCTTCTGACAGAGTTACCGGAGTCAACTCCTCCGATTCGTCGTGGCCGCGGTAGCCGAGTGGTATAGGCATCGGATCGTGGCTGGCTTTGTCACGAGTTCGAGCCCAGTACCACTAAAGACCCGCCGTGTAGGGCAGCGATGCACGCTAAATCTGTCGAGAGCTGAAACGTCCTCCCGTTGGTGTGGTGTGGTAGTTAGGAGAGGGGGTGCCAGCTCAGGTGTCGTCCACGTCACTTGACCATGGTTCAAAATTACGTGGTCCGTCGCCAAAAGCCCTCGTGCAGCTGAACAGCGCGACGTTAATCTTCACTCACTCCCCCTCCGATTCGTCTTCATCACTTTATGTATTATTGCGGTCCAAAGTCACAATTTCAGCGTCAGATAGAGCTCCCCATACCGCAATGTCCGTGTCAACCAACACGTAGTCGTCAAATCTTGTTATGGAAGAGCTTCCCAAAGGGATGGTTCAGCATTAAATTCAGTGAGTGTATCGTCCACACCAAACAGATTCAGCGAGGGGAAGCCTGACTTTTTAAAACAGCTGTGAATTGTCAAAGGAGTAACAGCTCTCCAAGCCTTGTCAATGATGATCAAAGCTGTTAAAATAGAAATAGTAGTTACATTCTGCTGATTTTCGAGGCTATTCAAAACGCTTTTAACGACTTCACGCCGATAAAAAGTTTTAAAATTATGTATAAGGCCCTGGTCGAGTGGCTGAAGTTTGGAGGGAAAAAATGAATTTTCGCATTTGATAAAGGTGGTGTGTTATTGTGCACAGTACAGTTGCCTAAAAATAAGATAATATATCGTTTCTCTCTTTTCATATCCAAGTTCAGTGAGACCAACCATTCATTAAAGAGTTCGGTGGTCATCGATGCCTTCTTGTTTGAGCGGTATTTGGGTAGGGAACGAGTTTATGCCCTTGAAACATCGAGGTTTTGCAGATTTTCCTATGACGAGAGGAGTAATCTTTTCTGAGCCGTCCATGTTTACAGCCAGTAAAATAGTTAACCTCTCCTTGCTATGTTTTCTGCCATGACATTTTTCTTTTTTGAATGTAAATGTTTTTCTGGCAAACACTTGAAAAAGAGTCCGGTTTCATCCGTGTTGAAAATGTTACGTGGTTCGTACTCCTTTATTAGATCCGAAAGCGAGTTCTGTCACTTAGAACAAACGTTAATGTCAACACTTCAGCTTTCCCCCCACACTTTTTTTGAAGAGTATTACATTCCTTTTTTTAAAATTTGTAAGCCATCATTCGCTAGCAGAAAACTCGATTCCTAATTCTTTGGTGAATGTTTTAGCCTTTTCCTTCAATAAAGAGCCACCCATCGGAATATTCTGTCATCGACACTGTCTCATCCATGAAACTAAACACTGTTCAAGACGTGGATAATTACCTTTACTAACGCGTTTTCTCACTCTACTCGAAGATGCACTAAAGATTTTCTCTTTATTCTTCAGAATAGTTGGATTTAAAATGCTTCGGCTACATTGATCTTCCTTTCACCTTCTTCAACTGATTCTATCACCTTTTGCTTTTCAGAAATTTTTAATCACTTGTACTTTTTAAAAGAAGACATGTCGTTCCTTTCGCGTGATAAGTTGACACTGAGGTGATGTGTAAAGTAGTGGCCCAAGGTTTATCGAAATTAACAGGTAGGAAACGTAAATAACCACAACTTCAGTAAAATAATATTTTTAATTTAAAATTTGGAATCTCTAAAATGAACACAAGGCGTATTTCACAGTTCACACTCTGTTACGGGGTATACTTAATAGCAAGGGTCGACACAACTATGGCACGTGAAGCAATTCTTAGTGGCACATTACCGCTTTTTTTTAAAAAAAATAATAGAATAAAGTTGAATCCCTGTCTCTCCTGTCTTTGCCTCGCACATATTTATATAAAAGTTTTATTTCTCGCTTTCAATTCTCTGCCATAAAAAGGATTCTGCTGAATTATCTTGGATGCAGTTTGAGTGCTTTATTTTTTTAAAAAAAAAACATCTGTTTAAATGTGACTCATTATTAGTAATAAATACTCAACGCAAATAAAAATTATTGTGCAATACTTTAAAATGAAGCATCACTCATTACTGCACAGAGAATAAAAAAGAAAGCAGTTTTTCCTTTATCTATCTAATACTTGTGGATATCAACGGAAAAAGAAAAAAACAGATGGCTTAGGAATAAATCAAAATTCTGCTTAGCAAATACCATAATATAATAAACAAAGTAGTTATTCTATAAACATGCACAATTTGGACTGAAAATAAGTTCAGTAAAAAATCCGCTCGGGGGATAATTAGGTACATGAAGTGAATCTAACTTCATAAAAGTGAAGGTTCGAATTATTGAGAGTTTTATAAGATAACTTCGAATTATCGCGTGTTGTAGTCTGGTTTACTTCGAAATATTGAGAGTGCCAAAGCGTATGGTTTTAGTTCGAAATATCAAGAGTTTTTCTAAGGCCTGAGCATATACCTCGAATTAGCGAGAGGTTCGTATTATCGAAAGTTCGAATTATCGAGAGTCGACTTTATATATACACTGGTGTGCAAAAATTAAGGACGAAGTCGAAAATTTAGCATATCAGCTGAACGAAGAGGCAGAGCGTGCAGAAAGACCAATCAGGAGATTAAGTAAGGTGATGTACGGTAGCACAAGCGCAGATATTCAGGTAGATGTAATGGGGGAGCGTCTGAGTAGTATAAAGCATATTGTCGGTGTAAGATCAGTATTTCTGGCAAAGAGATTGCACGCCGTATAGCAGTTAAAATCACACCGAGTTGCTGCCTCAGCGAGAAATGGCGAATAATCAATCTGTTAGACGACATCTGGATGCTTTTACCCGAAGTCGAATCATTGGGAAGTTGGAGGAAGGCCGCAGTGTGACAAGTGTGGCTGCAGAGTTCGGAATTGCTCACAGTATCGTTTCACGACTTTGGAGACAATATCAATTTACAGGAACAGCTATCCGGGGCTTCAGTAGTGGTCTTCCACGAGGAACCACACCCGCAGATGACCAGTACATTGTCTAACAGGCCAGAAGAAACAGGCGGCAGACAGCGGGAGAAATCGCTAGACACACGACACAGGCGACTGGACGACCGATATATCGCGTTTTACCGTGGCCAGAAGACTGCACAGTGGTGGTCTGTTTGCACGACGCCCTGTACGGTGTGTATCTTTTACGCCTGCCCATCGGAGAAGGCGCTCTCTGTGGTGCCGGGAACACCGGAATTGGAGAGACAATGAATGGGTCGATTACTCTTTACAGATGATAGCAGATTCAATTTGAGTAGAGATTCTCATTGCATACTCATCTGGAGAGAGCGGGGAAGCCGCAATCATCCCTCGAACATGAGTGAAAGGGACAGGTATGGAGGTCGCGGTGTTCTCGTTTGGGGAGGCATCATGCTTGGTAGTCGTACAGACCTTCACATCTTCGACACAGGTTCAGTCAACGGGACCCGTTATTGTAACGAGATTCTTCTTCCATATGTGCGTCTTTTTAGAGGCGCTATGGGTCTGCAT
This sequence comes from Trichonephila clavipes, assembly GCA_019973935.1. Taxonomy (NCBI): domain Eukaryota; kingdom Metazoa; phylum Arthropoda; class Arachnida; order Araneae; family Nephilidae; genus Trichonephila; species Trichonephila clavipes. The sequence continues at coordinate 219,017 of BMAU01019565.1, forward strand.
TTCCTTTTCGTGGACGAAAATGCACCATGTCGTCGCACAGTAGCTGCCAAATATTGAACGTATGGATTGGCCGGCATGATCTCCGGATCTCAATCCCATCAAGCATGTATAGGTTTTTCTAGGCAGACGCTTGGCAGCTCGTACCTTACCACCAGTAACGATTCGGGAGCTTCGATTGGCGCGGCAAGACAAATGGGCAGCAATGCCTCAACAACTCATTGACACCCTCATTCTCAGCATGGTCAGACGCTGTAAAACCTGCCTAGCAGTCAGGGGAGATCATATCCCCTACTAAAAACAGGATGTTTCTTGCTGGACACCCATCACAGGGATGTTTTGGCCTTCAGTCGCATTGCGCTCCATGCTACCTTTTCAATCAAGCTTCTTTTTATCCCTCTGATTTCTCTTTTAGTAAGTATTGCTTACATTACACATGTCCTTACGTATTGGGGATATTACGGTATTAAATATCTTGATTTGGAAGGCTTTTGTACAAAGTTATATTGAAAAAACCGTCTCGACCTTAATTTTTGCACTGCAGTGTATACATATATATGCATATATATATATATATATATATATATATATATATATATATATATATATATGCATATAGTGAATACAAATAGTGAATACAAACCAAATAGTACGTTCTACCCTGATTATCTCAAGCTCCTTAAAACTAACTTCAACTCTAATAGGGTGGAATTCTTGGATTTAGACTTGCATCTTATTAACAATAATTTAGTCAGTAACATTTTTGACAAAAGAGATTCGTTTAAGTTCCATATAATTAAAATTCCCGTATGGAACAGTAATTTTTATATATCAATTTACAGAAATATCATTTTGAATTTTTTATTTAGAAATGATAACTTAACTACCCACAAAATAGATAAATACAATAATATAAAAAAAAATTTTCAATGTTGTTTGGATCATGAATACCCTTTTAATTTCTTGAGATCTTATATTCATCATAAATACATTAACCGTCTTGCTACTTCGAATTCCAAATCCAGCACACAACAAAAGGTTTTAAAAGTCAGCATGTTAGTGGTCTTGCTGTGAAGATTATATCATAACACTCATATCACAGTTTACATTTTTTCCACACACATCTTAAACATCTTACACATTGTTGACAACCAACCAAATTAAATCCTAGCAAATTTACATTTTTGACTATCAACCAATTCAAATTTTACCATATTTGATTGTCGTCATTTTATATCTGTCTTTGCTGGCTGGTTTAAAAATCAGCTCAAAAGATGTGTTTATGTTTTTTAGAATTTTTTAACTTGGTGAATAATTGACTTTCATTAATGGCAAGATGCTTGTTTCTCTTCGTAAAAGCTTTGTGAGTAAAGAAATTTTGTTAAATTATTTTTTGAAAGATACTTTTCTTATGTAATTGTTCTAGTATTTTTCTTACATAATTATTTTGTGATTTTGTGATTTTTCTGCATTAAGAGTTTGAGAGTTGTTACATAATAGTAGTGATTGGTTTTATCATGCTCTCTGAGTTATACTTTCTCTGAAGTTTTGTTTATTTTATTTTATTTGGTTTTCCTACCGAGTTGCAAAGGGGGAAGGTTGGCGCCTTCAAACTAGTTTAACCCCACTTATTCGGTCCTAAATCCGAAATTGCTTTCTGACTCGCTAGGTTCTTCTTTTTTGTAGTTCTTTTATTTCTCTATAATTTTGTTCTTCATGTTCAGCTTTTATATTTTTATTACGCTATTTCTTGTTATGTTCTTTATCTATTATTTCTTGTTTTTGTTAAATAATACATATTTCTTTTATAAATGCATATATATATATATATATATATATATATATATATATACATATATATACATATATATACATATATATACATATATATACATATATATATACATATGTATATACATATATATACATATATATATATATATATATATGCATATATATATATATATATATATATATATATATATATATATATATATATATATATATATAGCCAGATTATGAACCAATATGAATTGAATGGCACTTTGCCATTTTAAATCAGAAATTGGCGCTTTTTAAGAAGGTTCATTTAATGTAGGTAAGGATTATTTACCATTTCTTTGCCTTAAAATTATTTATATTTCTTACTTTGACACTATGTTATTAGAGAAAAGTATCATATTCTCCTTTAAACATAAAATCATATATTTTTAATCTGTAAGAAATAGTTATTAAATATACTTTTCCAGACCATAAAAGAAAAATGTGATTTAATATTTTTTTTCTTATTTTAGTTGAATATAAAATAAGCTTAAATATTGCTCTAAACAAGCTTTTCTCAATGAAACGTAATCTTTCTATGATATGTTGAGAAATACCTTTTAAAATTTATTCAATTAAATGGAAATGGAGTCCTGAAATATTTCTGAATATGTAAATAAATAAATAAATCATAAACAATTATCTTATGATCGCATATTAAATTTCTCTTGAAGTGTAAAAAAATAAAAGTGAATTTTTCGTTTTGGATTGGTTGGTAATGGAATTGAAATCCAATTTAATGTCTTATTTTAAGTTCACGTTATGTATATCTTAATAGTTACGACTTTGAGTAGAAAGCTGGCATAATATTTATTAGCTTTAAAACATGAATATTTCATAATCTAGCAGTATCTTTATGAGTCATCTAATTTTTATTCAGAACAAGTATCTTAAAAAATGAATACATTTAATAACATTTATTTCCATTCAATTTTATCATCCGCATTTAAGCAGAAATAATTTTCAAAACTTAAATTTTATATTTCGTCGTCGTATAAATGTAATTCAAAAGATATTTGATTTTTACAAATTGGGCTTTCCTTTCTTTCTTAAATTTCAAGGAAAATCTGAAGTAGTTCTAAGTAAATTCAATTACAGTTCTAAGAAACAAATTTTCTAAAGTTTTATTTTGGACTTCATAAAAGAAATGCATTTTCTGCCACACAATTTGGAAATGGAATAAACTTTTATATATGTGCTATCATTTAAGTGCTTTATTTTGTAAAATAAATAAATAAATAACAAATAAAAATAAACTGTTTATGAGATATATCATCTAAATAAATAACTATCAGGCAAATGGGTTCACATATATTTTAGACTATTCTTTTTAGATAGTTATTTTCACATTTATTTTTACACTGCATTACTTTTACACGGATTGCAAGTATGAGAATTAGTATTTTCTTAATTATTCTGTTTCGAAGTATCTTCTTTAAAAGTGTTATGTTTATAAATCATTGAGTGCAAACAGAAGATTTACTTGGGAACAAGATTTAAAGGAAATAAAAGCAACGAGAGTAGAGTATACAGGGCTTAAATTGGTTCAATGATCCTTAATCTTTGGCCAATTGAAAAAAAGTGAGATGTAATTATACTGTATAGGACTAAAATATATTTGTTAAATTTCAAAAAATCAAAAAATCAATCCAAAAACGATAATACATTAAAAACCATAAGTTGAGTAGAGAGGTTTTTCAGTGCAAAAAATTCTTTGTATTATTAATATAGTATATTTATATAAAAAAAATGTCATCTTAGAATCCTAACAAGATTTGAAAAAATTCAGCTTCACTTACATTCAGCTGAGTTTTTTTATGCATTATCATTACCAACTTCTTCATTTTTAAAATTTCTTATTTTCATGATACCTTACGCATTCTTATTTCTTTGTAATTTATATAAATACAGTGCCTATATATCACTTCAAACACCATACTAAAAAATGAGTGTTTGAAAAGAATACCCATTCTGACTTTTGCATTATATAAAACACAGCACTGAAGTATCTAAGAGACAAGAATTAACTGTAACATTTTAGCAAAAGGTTAAATTTAAATTTCTGAAATTAAAAATTCTTTACACATTCGCGCGTCAAGAGTTACATCTTACATTTATATAAAACACTTTACACGCAGCTACAGTCTTTACAATGAAAATTTAAAATATTGCAAAAATAAAAATACAACTCACAAAAACGAAAGCTCAGCCCTTTTCGTCAAAATTTATACATGTTCGTACGTAAAAAGGTATCTATATAATTTAAAACTGAAGTCTAAATGCTTAACATTTACTAGAATTACCTATTAAAAATGTATTACTCAAGTTTCAGAAAGAAAAAAATCTTCTTCAGGATGTTCATTTAATTGTTCTTTTCTGTAAAAAGAAACAATCAACAACTAAACAGGGTTCATATTTCCAAAAACTTATAAATAGTTATTATCTTTTATTCATGAAATAAGCATAAGAATATGTTAATAGCCAAAGATATAATAGCTGAAGTATTAGAAACGCGAAAAAAATACTTTCCTTACACAGATTTTTTTGTATGTGTGTGTGCATTAAAGAAAGCTAGTTATATGCCACATTCACACGCAAAAGGCTAAGCCTTTTAGGAATACAAAACCCTAGATAGAACAGATAGAAGTAAAATACCCCATATAATAAACCATGCTATAGCTTTACTGTTAACCACCCACTTCAGACATTTCTTCTTTAAGCTTAGAATCCAGCATTTCCTTAAAACTTGTTGTTCCCACCGGTTACTCGAGAGCCTATGAAAAGGTGAAAAGAAAAGAAAAACTCAGAACATTTCAAGAAGAAGGTGCTGGCGTTTCGAATGTTCCATGGATGAAGGGAAAAGCGAAAGTAGAAATGATGCACTGCAGAAATGCTGTCACGCAAACTACCCATTACGAGCAGCTCCTCGATTAAATTTGGAACAATGGAATTGCTTGTTCCCGGTGCAACAAATATAAAACAGTCTTTTAAAATGTGTTTTAAATGCTCCCGAGAGAAGGCTGAATTTATGTGTAGTATTTATGGGTTCGTGAGCCAAGGAAACAAATAAATGATTATCTTTAATAACAATCATTGAAGAGATAGAAAGTGAGAAATGAAAAATGCATTTACTCGTAAGGCACACCCTCTTGGATATTTATCGTTATTTACCTATACATTAACAAATTAAATCAGTGTAATACATATTAAGTGTTTTAATAGTTTTATTTTAGTTTAATTAATACATACGTTGAGGTATTTTGCCCCCCTATAATGTTAACATTTAAAAATGCAGGCTGTTTTCGACTTTCTGAATATGTGTAAATGGAAATTCTTATTTATGTAGTTTTTAATTTTATTTATGCATTCTATATTTTTTTAATAAAAGTAAAATACATACTCGTAAGTGTCTTGCCTGGAAGTTAATTTTAACACTTTTTTAACAGAAAAAACATATAATAAAAAATAATTGTTTTCACATAATGGGTTTTTTTATCTTAAAATATTTAACAATGTCAATTTTTTTTATATTTATTTAAAAATTTATATTAACTTATTCCACACGTTCAAACCTTTGAGAGCTGTTTTTTTTAATTTTGTGAAAAGTTTCATTAGCTCATTTCAAACTTTATCCTAAACTTTGCAAAATATATTTCTTGGTATGATGAGCTTACCTAGTTAAAATTAAAGTGAAATAATTAAATATAGCATTTATTTATATATATTAACCTTCGTGATATTTTATATTTTTTTATACGCAAGCAAAATGTTTTCTCTCATTTTAAATAAAAATTATTTATATATATATATATGAAACTGGTCATTAAAATATTTTCCCCAGTTTACACAAAACATTTTTCAAGCAAAATATAAACCATAATAAATACTTTACATTGAGGTTACTTTTTTTAAAAAAAACTCTTACAAGTTATTGATTTCTTCAGATCCGTCTTCTAATTTTCCCTCAAATGTAATCTTCTATCTAAAGATTTACGTGCAAGTAAGATCTTTATGGTACAAATTTTGAAGTAAGTATAAATTATTTTCTGTATTTTTATTATTAGTTATCTACTTAAACTTTTAAATTTATTTTTCTCTTACCATATACATGCAGTGTCTCTTTAAGAATTATTCTTTATTTCGCAGCTGGATTTAGTTAGATCGGCTTATATATTTATCAGGGAAAAATGTCGAAGGCCGATATGAACAATTATTTTGAGATCTTTTGTAGTGTGGAAAAAATTAATAAAGGACCAGAGAATGTAAATAAATTGTCCAACGCTTTTAAAAAAATTGACTGAGAAAATGCTAATCCTCTTGGATAAAGTAGAAAATGTATGTTCTGACTCTTAGAAACATTGGGAATATTTTTCATAAGTAAATGGTTAATAAGTAATTGTAATTGTTTCATAAGTAATTGCATATACAATTTACACATTGCATTTATGCTATTATGCCTTTCTCCATTTGAAAGAAACAATTTCTAATTATTCATACTTTTCATAACCAAATTTCATTTTTCTCTATATCATGTGTGGAAAAACCGGGGCTGATCTTAAATAATTTTGCGGTACTCCCGACTCATTACAACCTTACAAAACACAAATGTTTTGTGCAAACGTATTTAAGCATGATTTTATTGTAGTGTGTTTTGTAACAAATATATCCCCTAACTATTTCTATTTTATTATCTTTCATTGCACACTGAACCTCTAGCATCACGCTTGATTCATGTAATTTTATTGAACTGCTTATTGCTAGAGATATGCATATTTGATAATTACATTGTTATTATTAAATTATCAATGTTTGTGTACTTGAAAAATACCGTAAACAATAATAATAATTCATTTCGCTTTAAATGTTCATTCCAGTTATTGTTTGCGTTGGGTCCAAATCTAATATTGATGTACATATCTGTTTTTAATGCAGGCCTCGGAATCATAATGATTTTCCAAAGTAGCCTGCAATGTCATTAGGGTCAGCAACGTGCTACATATAATTATTTATTCATTTACTTTTAATTGTCGTTTTTATGCAATACCAAACAGTATAACATTCTTTTTCAACGATTAAAAAGGAAACTTTTACTGAATCAAATATAATTTTGAAAAAAAAATGTTGTTTAAAATAATACAAATAACGCTGAAAATTTAAAAAGGAATAGCACAGTGCTTCTCAAACTTTCACAATATATGTGACCCAATATTCAAACATAATTTTCATCGCCCCCCCTTCCATACAGTAACAATATATTGAATTCAATAATAATACATTTTGACACTAAACCTATATTACAACTGAAACCTCTTAAGTACTGCCGGCATATATAAGCGTCTCGCTCAACCAGTGCGTTAATTGCCCCGGACGTAAATATACGTTTTTTCAAAGTAGGATCTTTTCTGAGAATTGCTATCCATAAAACTATTCCGAAGGTTTTGGGATGCAGTAAAGGGAACTTGACAGCGTTTGTGAAGGATTTACTTATTTCATAGGATTTGCTTATTTATTAATTTTCCACTCCCCCCCAGTACACCCCATAGGCTTGCCTACATGTTAAACAGTGGCTTTGGGGAACGAATCGTGAAATTTTTAATTCGTATTTAAGGGATTTAGATAAGTGTTAATTTTTGCATATAATTTTATATATGACGAGCCCATGGGGTCACTGGTAATTAATAAACTTGGTCTTAACTAAGTATTGTTAAATTAATTATAAAATACATTACGCAGTATTGATATATTTACAAGTTTGTTATATCAATGTAAATGTGTGTTTTACTTTTTTATTTTGTCAGAATATAATTTGTTTACTTTCAGTAAATTTATAATTTTTTAAAAGTAATCCTTTGTTTTCGATTTTTCAATATGCTCGCCCACACTTGTAGGGTCATCACGCCCCCTAGGGGGACACGCCCCACAGTTTGAGAAACACTGGAATAGTATGTTTATGAGCAGTTCATAAATCGAGATATTTTAGTTTAAGGGAAAATAAAGCAATTTAGGTTTCTTAATGTTCACAAGTAAATTGTTTATTTTTTTTCATTACAAATAATTAAATAGCACACATGTAAAGAAATATTATTTTAAAAGATACAAAAATTTGCAAAAGAAACATTTGTAGTCTAAGAAGGTATTAAATTTTATTTCAAGTGGTATTGCTTCATTTAGGGAACTAATCAATAGGTTATCGGTCTATACGAGGTTTTTATGGAAATAACTGTCTTGATAAGCATTCAATCGTCATATTTTATCCTATTACTCTTAGAGTGAACATTTCCTAATATTCTGAAGTACACTGGAGTGACAGAGCCATGGGATACCTCCTAATATCGTATCTGATCTTCATTTGATCGACAAAATGTAACAAATTCCCGCGGAAAATCGTTCGAAGGCCCTTGCAGAAACATCGAGCCATGCTGCATCTATAGAAGTCAATAATTGCGAAGGTGAGTCCGGTGTCAAATTTTATGCTATAACTGACCTTTCGATCATACCCCATAAATATGATGAGATCAATATAAGAAGATATAGAAGGCCAATTCATTCTCACTGGATTTGTCCAAAATGTCCTTCGAAACAATCCCGAGCGTTTTTGTCCCGGTGATATAGCGCATTGTCTTTAAAAGGAATTAAATCACTTTTGGGATATACATGAATGCCTGGAAACAGTCTCCAAGTAGCTGAACATAACATTTACTAGTCATTTAACAGTTCAGTTGGAAAAGAGCACTTAGTCCAATCCATATACAAACAAACCATAAAGCCTCCTCCAGCTAACATAGTGCTTTGTGGGCAATTATGGTTCATGTCCTTGGGGGTAAGCGCACAATACTCGAATTCTGCAATCACATCTTTCTAACTGGAATCGTGCTTCATTAGACCAAACCACAAATATTTAATCATCAAGGGTTCAACCGATATGGTCTTTAACCTAGGAGAAGCACTGCCAGCAATAGTAAAAACGTATTATTAAAGACACACACATAGTCCATTGACCCAAAAACTGCCGATTAAAAGTTACGTGATTCGATCCCAGTGCCACCATTTTTCACACAGGTAAGCGTATGCGGTTTAAAGGGGGCGGGAAGAAAAGGCACAAATAAGCCTTCTTTTTCTTCTGCAATAAGTAAATCCTTCGCAAACACAGTCTAGGTATTTTTTTGGATTTCAAAACCTTCTAAATAGTTTTACTGATAGCAGCGCTGATAAAACAATCGTATTTCGGAAGGATGGGTATATACGTCTGGTGCACATAAGGCAAGTGATCAGCCAAACGGATATATACACTGAGGCACTTAGGAGGATATGTAGCCAAATTTCGCCATAGTGTCTTAATGGATACGTCCAATATGCGTCTTACATTAATTCATGTGGTTTTTACTTGCAGCGTTGCTTGTCTTTTGATACTGAGAATTATTCACACCTGCCTCTGGTCCCGATCATTAAGCGCACGTCCGCTTCTTTATCTATAGTGGGAAGTTATGCCACAAACTAAATATTCCAGACTCACTCTTGACTTTTTTTTTATCTTGGAATGGTGAATTCCTTGACTATTTATGGAACGGAATGTTCCATGTGAATTATTCTACATACCATTCTGCTTTTAAAGTCTCCTAATCCCCGTCATGGGGCTATAATCACGCCAGAAACCCTTTCACTTGAGTATAAATTTAGGTCTTGACAGCGAATTGTGTTTCTATACATTTTGTGCGCAATATTACTACCACCTCTATATCAGCGCAATGCTATCCCATAGATGTTGTCACTTTAGTGCTTGTTAGCTTATCAAATACTAAATTAGATTCCTTAAGAGAGTTTATTTATAGTTAAGAGAGTTAAATACACCGGAGTCAATCAGTATAAAAGATTACCATATTTATAAGTTCATTATAGCCTTTAAAAATCTTTTTTGCGGTACAATGAAAAGAAGGATAACTGAAGACATTATGGATCGATTCATTGAATGTTAACGTCGCTCTGTTCAGCAACACGAGGGCTTTTAGCGACGGACCACGTAATTTTGAAACATGGTCAAGTGACGTGGACGACACTTGAGCTGACACCCCCTCTCCTAACTACTACACCACACCAAAGAGAGGACGTTTCAGCTCTCGACAGGTTTAACGTGCATCACTGCCCTACACGGCGAGTCTTTAGTGGTATTGGGCTCGAACTCGTGACTAGGCAAACCATGATCCGATACCTTTACCACTAAGAGATTATGGAAGAAGTTCCTAGATACTACTAGATATGTAGTTATAGATATGGATCTTGATAAGAGCGTCTGATCCGGCTACCGAATGGTTTTGCTATGACACAATCATCAAGCTGAATGATGGGCGAAGATATGATTTGTATGTAAATTCTAACTTGTCGCTAATTAAGGGTTTAAGTTAATGTTAAGCTCATTTCTGGAAACGATTCTATACCCATTGCATATATTAGAAGTTGAAAGAATCTGATGCTTCTGCAAAGTTTTAACAGTATTAAGTAAATTGCCTTTGAAGTCATTTCTCTAAGAATTTTTTTATTGACTTTGTGGCTCTTGATATTCCGAGAGTACATAGGTTTGTTTATAATAATGAACACACTGTTATAAGTATGCATTAGTAAACTCTGTATCTTCTTGCTTTCCCATTCTTCTTGTTTCTTCTTGCTTGCTTCTCACTTCAGTCTTTTTTCAACAAGCGTTTTCTTATAAATTATTATTTTCTGACCAAGGTGAAAAAAAATCCATTTTTTAAAATCCTACATTCAACTATACTTACTTTTGTTAGCCTTGTTAATTTGATCCGATTGTTTATCTATAATTAAATGTTAATCTATGTTTATCTATAATTAAATGTTCCTTTGGAATGTTCGAATCATGTTTTTCGGAGTAGGAAAACCTACCTATTCGAAGAAAAAATCTCTTGTATATAGATGAAGAAAAAATAATATTAAAAATTAATTCTTTTGTTAAATATTGCCACAAAAAAGGAATTAAGATGTTTGATCTTTTTTATGGTAAAATACCGAAGTATTTTTTACTAAGGAAAAACAGGCTTAACACTGTGTAACATTTAATGTAACATTTAATATGTAACTTTTAATGCAATAGTATGTAATTGTGTAACATTTAATGCAATGAGAGGACATTTACTGAATAGCAAAAAAAACACCACCAGATTCATTTAACAGCCAATTTAATGTCATTTTTTTATTAAAAAATTCCTTTTTTCGAGAAATTACAGTGCACAATAAAGCTAACGAAGGAAAAATCAGATTGGATGGATTGGAAGATGCCGGGTGAAAGAGCGGAGTTTATAATATATTGCATTGTACATTTTACTTTCCACCACTCAGTACACTTTATCAATAATAATCATTTATGATTATTCACATTGCAGAAAAATAACTTTATGTTGAGTCTAAACTCATTTAACCAAAATGAAGAGTGTTTCCATCTTTTCGAATTTGCATCCCCTTTGTGGTAATACTAAATTTTGAAATAATATTTTGGAATTATTTTTTCCTAATCTCCATACCAACATTTTCGCATAAGTAAGTTCCGATTAATATTATTTTTCTCAATATAACCACAATCCACCCTAACTTACATCATCTATAAATACGGAGAAAAGTGTTCATTCCACTTAAACAATTGTATGTGATTTAAACATACAGTCAAAATAAATAAGATTAAATCCTACTATTATGGAATTGAAATTTTCTCCTTGCGCTCACAATTAATATGATAATTTATGATTCTGTGACAAATTCGTCATTCATTCAATGGCTGCCAAATGTATTGAAACAACTAGTATTGAAATACGAAATTTTCTTATAACTAGTTGTCTGTATGATTTTTTAAAAGAGTGTATGTAACAAAATATGTATCATTATTTATAATATGTTATTATCGATAAATCTTTATGCTCTAAATAGAAAAAGAAAACGAATACATGTATATACATTTTTATTACTGCATATATATGTATAGGGAGAGACAAAATAATAAATTTATCTCTTTTTATGTATTTCAATATCTGTTCACCTTTCTCTATATATTTCTGTATATTATATACATATATATATCAGTGCTTCTTAAATTTTCAGTATTTGCAACTAATTTTCAATTATAATTTTCCTCGCACCCCCATACAATAACAATGTATTAAATGCAATAATATTACACTTTGTCATGCTAAAGCTATAAAGCGACCTTAAGAAAAATCATTCATATTATCAAGGTAAGTATTAATGTTTGCACATATGTTATTTTAAGTAAAAAAAAAAGTTTTAAGCAAGTTACTTTTAAATAATTTTTTTCGAACAATTTAGTTTATTTTTGACTATTCGATATGCTCACCCCCTACGTAGGATCTTCACCCCCCTCAAAGAAGGCGTGTCCCACAGTTTGAGAATCGTTGAAATAGATAGCTAGCGATAAATGACTATATTAACATACTCATCATGATTCAATAGTAATTATAGCTTAAGGTATTGATTTCATATTTGCATACAATATTCGCAAAATTGAATGCCATGTATTACATGCTTAACACAAGTGTATTGAATTGGGTTATGTTCTAGGGTGAATATTAAAGACGTACTCTAAAGCAACACGAGGGCTGTAATATATGTTGTAGAAAATAAATATTTTGTAGTTAACTATCTAAAAGATGATTTCTTGCATTCCAATATTTATTCTTTCTATCCAAATTACTTGATGGAGGTAAGGTATTGCTATGTTATATCATTCTAGTAAAGTATTTATCCCATAACTTTTAAGCAAAAAATGTATATATTTAACCAACATATTATTGATCAATTAGGATAGCATAAGCTTCTAATCCAGGGTTTGCGTTTCAGTTTCTATCAATAATTTAACGCATCAACAAATATGTGTTTATTTTATATATGCATGCATTGTCTGCAAAAGTATTTAAAGGCAGTAATAGAGATAATGCATCCATATCTATGAGCCAGTAACTTCAATATATTGGCTGTAATGATTAACGATTTAAAACTTCTCGCAATGCAAACCTAAATTGTTAAGTCAGCAAGTAATATAACTTGATCTATTTATTTACTAGGTTTCTTAAAGTTTTTTTCTTATGTACTGGAGTATGTTATGTATTGTATGTTATGTTATGTTATGTATTGAGTAATGCATTGGCAACTATTTTAAGAAATAACTTCGAGTGGGGGGTTCATAAGAGGCATTTTACTTTTGCCTAAATAGAGTTTATAATTCATCTACAGGTCATTCTTATCTTTACTCTTCTTGCAGTTTTCATGATTTACAAATTCCAAAGTATAAATAAAACAAATATATATTTAAATTTTATGATTACTTTGTAAACTATTATAATGGTTTACTTAAAGAGACTTGGTACCCCTGAAATCACAAACCTATTGTTTTTTTTATTTTCATTTAATCTTATTCTTTGCATTATTATCTTTAGATTGATATATCACTTGTGCATGTCGGAAAGTTAGAAGTTGAATAAAACTTCATTTGAAAACAAATTAGGCGATTCAGCCACACCCCCTTTTTAGAAAAAAAAAGCTAAAAAAACGTTTTGATAAAAAAAATCTAATTTATAAAGAGAAATAATAACATTGAAAAAATAATGTGCAATATATAAAGCAGAATATTTCCGAGGCAATGCATACAATCATTTTTTTTCTTTGTGAAATGTGTGCATGTAAAATTTTTAAATTAAGGCATTTTATAATAAAAATTTTATAATTTCAGTTCTTATTCCTGATATATTTTTCATACAAATGCAATACTTTAATATTATAAGAAGAAAAACAGCTAAAATTTCTGTCGTGACAGAAAAAAAATTTTTTTAACGTTTTTCTTGAATTTTCTTGTGCAATTAATACTCTCTAAAAGTTGATCATTTATAAAAATTTGAGGGTTGAAAAAATATGAAAATGCAACTATTTTAATGAAAAACGTATAACTAATATTTTAAAGTGGTATTTTAAGTTTAATTAAGCTAATAATAATTATTTTTTCAGAATTATAAACTTTAAACTGGTTTTTCTCAGTTTGTGTTTTTCGAAACCTTAGTGCATTCAAAATGCTACTCCTTCGACAATTATTTAGCAATCACTTCCATTTTTTTTCCTGCGTGTTAAAAATAAAGCATGTAATAAAATTAGGGATCCGTTTTGCTATAAACTGAGTATTTTTTTTTTAAAAAAATAAAATGTAAGACATGTAGGCTTTTTCGTTGATTTTTAGCCTGTATATCAACATTTTATTTTTTTTCTCGAAAACGAAAAAAATTATTCTAAAATCGATCCCTAAAGTTGTTTAGAACATTTATAAGAATATTATAAAAAAATTTCAGGTCAAAAAATTAATTTTTACAAAAGGAGTGGGATTTTAAAATTTTCCCAATTTTTTTTAAAAAAATTTAATTTTTAAAATTGTGTGAATAATATATGAAAATTTTCATCTGGTATCATTTTCTTGAATAAAAAAATGTATAAAGTGCTAAAATATAATTTTTAAATACGTAAATAAAGGAATTTGCTCAAAGGGTTCCGAGTCCTCTTAAAGTGTTTGATTAGAGTTGATAATTTTTACTAAAAAAACATATTTAAAAAAAGTAGGATATTTTTAAAAAATTCAATATATTTTGCAGAATATGATGCTATAAAAATATTTTATGGATTATTTTAAAGAAAATTGAAATCATACTTTGATGATGTATATTTTTGTCTGGTCTTTGATAAAGTATACCTTAACATATTTAATATATGTATTACTCTTTCTATAAATACTATAAGTACAAATGTAGGGTTCGGGTAATACATTTCAATATAGTTTTTAGATACGAAAGCGGATTATTTTGGTAGATAGCACTTTTAAGTAAGAAATCAACTCTAATTCTTTTCCAAATTTACAAAATAATAATTTCTGAGACATTCAAAAAAATATGTTAAAATAACTTGAATTATTAAACGATATTTCTAATCATATCTAAGGTAACAAAAAATATTGAAATGGAGATATAACCGGTATTCATAAATGAAATTCCATATTAAATAGCATTTTAATGATAAAAAAATATTTTAAGGTTAATATTACGCAAAAACCATAGTCCGAAACTGTAGTTAGTTGTTTGTAATGAGGATATATAAATTCAACTAATACGAATATGTAGTAACTGGACGTAAATTTACTTTCATTAACTTATTATGCAATGTTAGCTTAAAAAAAGTGCATTAATACAATTGTACGTAAAAACAGAGAATTAAACTGTTTTCTAATGTGACGCCCCTCAAATGCATTCCAAATTAACGCAAATAATATCATATCATTTCGATGACGTAAAAAACTTGCGTAAAATAAACAAAAACTTCTAAACGATTCCAAATGACAATAAAGAAATTTTATTGAAAAATTAATTTCAAGCACAATTGAACAGAACACTGAAAAATAGATGTTACAGGTCACTGGCAAGAAATCTAGTTTTGAGATATGATACTCCTTGATTGCTGGGCTGGAAACTCGGTTTATGTTGAGTACATGCCGGTCAATGAGCTATTTAGTTATTGCAGTTTATTCCAGTCATACTTTCTGCTAGACGATCAATACAAGAAAACTACCGACCAAATTGTCGACGGGCGACATATTCAAAGAACATGAAAAGCATGAGATAAAAAGGAATCAACCGGGTATTGCAGGAAACTTGTTTCTCTCGCATATTTTGAACAACAGGCACTGAATTGCTTAAATGCAGCTCGCAAAACCTGTTGTAAGAGGAGTTAAATCTCGGGCTACATAACTTATCTGAAGAAGTGTTCGCTATTCAATCCCCTCCCCAATTTGGATTACGTTGAATCACCTAAGATATCCCATAACCCTTTTGATCCTAACGCAATGCATTTGGTCAATATAAGGTTGAATAAAACACTTTAAGAGAGGTCGTTTCACTTTGCAGTTTATGACCAATTCATATCTAACATTATATTAGACGTTGAAGCAGTGCTCATTTAATAAGTTAACTAATATCCAATCGGCACCTCATTGCGTTGATGAACCCATTGTAGCTGCCAGCATTAGAGGTTTATTGTGAAAAAATCATGTGTAGATGGATAATACATGTAAGTTATAGCACAAAAGACGTTGATTGGCCAGAGAAAATTCGACTCACTTGTCAAGCATTTGTTTCAATCTTGTCCTACTGAAAAAGGTGTTGTTTTGTGTTCAATTTGTTGCCACCATACGAATGTTATGCTTATCGTTCCATGATGATGTTGTATTGCTTGATATACTACTGATGCTTCAATTTGTATGGTTTCCCATGATGAATCTCATCTTTCATGACTGTACCACTATTGTAAGTATCAAATCTTCTCTCTCGAAGTCTGATCATGAGAACCAATTCAAATTTTTTTAAATGACCCTATGGCATTCTTCGTTTTTCACAAGACATTAACTTCTAATCTGTGAATACAGTTAATTAATGACTATACAATTAATGATACTCACGTGTCAATCCTCCATCACATTATTTTTATACATTACATATCAAAGGGTCCTTTCTTTGGCTCACATATATGCTTTATTATAATCATATGATTTTTCTTTTCTTTGTTTTTTTTTCTGACGACATTTAATCATAATTTAATCAATCAGTTACAGTTTTTAAAAAACTGTATTGGGTTTAAAAAAATTTTGTTTTTGTCTTAATTCAAATGAGAATTCAATGTTAATTTTCTTTACTTTCAAAACATTTATTTATTTTTTTGTAGTTTACAAGGTTAGTGCCTAACTTTAATGAAATTTTATGCAATTGTTTGCTGTTGATATTCTTTTTAAAATTTTTTTATGAAATTGTAATATAAACTGTTTGAAAGTTTTCTTTAAAAAATCTCAAAATGAATAGTTTCATACATAATAAAAAAATAATTTTGTTTGAAATGGGGCATTTAGTTACTCTTTTTGAAAAAAAAATAGTTAACAAACTCGTTTTTCTATAAAAACCTTTCAGTGGTATCATAAATTCTACAGTAAACATCCGTTGAAAAAGGAAGATTTTTAATTGCTAGTCTATGTGTTTGCAGTTTTCTTAAGATTGCAATCTTATAAGAAAAATGCTCAGACGAGACATGTTCTATAAAATACGTCATTTCTTTTAACATCCTCATGGATTAAATGTTGTCTAGTCTTGTGGATAAGACTTCCTGAAAGAAAAAAAAGCTATTAAATGAAAAGATCCGGTGAATCAGGATATCGAAAATTCCGATCGGCATATCTCACGAGTTTTGTCACGTTTATCGACATCGTTTTATTTTTCATTAGTCATGATGTCACACAGAGAAAGTGATGAGTAGGAAGTAAGGAATTCGAATAAATACCGATCTCTTCAAGGTTTTTTTTACCCCATTGAATGAGAAGGATAAATCCTCGCCTGGTAAGATGCTCTAATTAGGTATTTTATTTTCCTGTTTTTCAATAATTTTAAAACAAATGTCTGACATGCTATTTTGGAATTTTCTGAAGAAAATTGGCATAATCATCTTAAAAATGAGTCAACTATTATTTAATAAGTTATATATAAGAAAATCAAGTCAATTCCTACTTAGGTCAACGACGAAAAAAAATATTTTAGTTACTTTTTGTTAAATAGTTTCATTTAATAAAAATATGTAGGTACGTATAGCAGAATCACAATATTATGTGACAAAATAGAAAGCGATTTTTCTCGCAGTTTTCCATTTTACTTTCTATATAGGGTGTTGAGCTATTTTTTTTATTACTACTTATTTTAATTATTCTAATAAAACAGTATAGTAAAATAAAATCACATTCTCAGGAATTAGAAGACGCTAGTAGGGATTCGAACTCACGACCTTGGATTAAAAGGCCAACGTGTTATCCACTGCCATACAGTGGCACAATGCACAATTCTATTTAATATATAACGATTCTCTTTACTGTATTAACATCAAGTGCCATCCACTACAAGTTTAAAAAATGTATTTGAACTTAAATGAATGAATTGAACAAGATTATATATATATATATATATATATATATATATATATATATATATATATATATATATATATATATATATATACTAGCTGTTACCCAACCGCTTCACTGGGTATTTCACGATGTTGTATATATCTATACTGTTTACATATATATTAATTATTGATATCTAGCATTAAGAATTCGATTGTATTGAAAAATTTATTTATAGCTGTTAACTCTCGTCCCTTGATATAAAAAGAACATAAATTATAATATCTAATTTCTTTTTATATCTAAAATAGAAGGAGAAAGATTTTTTGCGCTCACTTATTCTAATAATCAAGTGGATTTCCACCAAAGCAAATTTCACAGGATCTCTACTCCATAAAATAAACATGCGTGCTCAATTTAAAGTCTAAATCTAACCGAGCAAAAATGGAATATTTATCATCAATACCTCGTTGACAGCACTCTTAGTGGATTCCAATTCAACAAAAGAAGCATGCAAACCAAATTTTATTATTGTAGTCTTAGCAGTTCGAAAACGGGAATTTTGTCTATCAATGCGCCACAATAACTCTCCCCGCTTCCCACTGGAGTTGATTTCCGTAAAATCCATTCTTATTTCAACTCTATTCAACTAAAGAAAATTGCTCAACAAATTTCAAGTAAATGAGTTAAATTCAAAAACAGGATTTTTCTATAACATGCCTTAATCCCTCGCAACCCCACTCCTTTGGGGGTCCGTTTTCGCAAAAAATCTTTGTAAAAGGAACTTTATTCCATGAACGGAACATACCTTATAATTTTCAAGCAGGTGTTTCTATTAGTTGAAAAGCGGAAATATTTATCTATTACGCCCCTTAATCCCACTCAGTGACCCTTGGGGATCAATTTTCCCCAAAACTATTTTGTAGCGGATCTCTACACCATGAAAGGAATTCGCTTATACCAAATTTTAAGACTGTACGTCTAATAGTTTAAAAATAGAAATAATTATCTATAACGCCCCTTAAGCCCCCGCAACGCCACATAGGAAACGATATTCACAAAACCCATCTTATAGCGGATCTCTACTTAATGAATGGAATCAGCTTTCTAAATCTCGAGAATTTACGTCTAATAGTTTAAAAAAGAAGTTTATTGCCTATAACGCCACTTAATACTCTACAACGCCACTTGGGAGTCGATTTTGACAAAATCCATTTTGCAGCGGATCTGTACTCTATGAAAGGAATCCGCTTACCAAATTTCAAGACTGTACGTCTAATAGGTTAAAAATGGAAATAATTATGTATAACGCCCCTGAAGCGCCCTCAACGCGCCTTGGAGGTCGATTTTCGTAAAAATCGTTATGTAGGGAATCTCTACTTTATGAAAGAAATCTGTGTACCAAGTTTCACGACTGTACATCTAGTAGTTTAGTAATGGAAATAATTATCTATAAAGCCCCTTAAACCCCGAAACGCCCCTTGAGGTTCGAATTTTGCAAAATCCGTTCTTAGCTGACGTCTACTCTATGAAGGGAATCTACCTACAAATTCCCAGTCTGTAGGTTTAATAGTTCCGGAGATATCGTGATTAGTCAGTGATTTAGTGAGTGAGTGAGTGAGTATAGTATATTTTATATATATATATATATATATATATATATATCTATATTTATATATATATCTATATATTATATATATATTTTTTTTTTTACAGGTATAGAACTTTAAATTGTAATAAAACAACGATGTATTATACGATTGAGATGAATTTTTTTTATTCGAAAGATAATCTTGTGACATTACATTTTAAATATGATTTCTGGCATATGACTGCCACGGCTGGCTCGGATGTAGTTAAATCAGGACGTCCAATTTTCGATGACTTTTTCCAACATTTGTGGCCGTATATCGGCAATAAGACGGTGAATGTTGTCTTCCAAATGGTCAAGCGTTTGTGGCTTATCCGTTTAGACCAATGATTTCACATAGCCCCACAGAAAATAGTCTAGCGGTGTTAAATCACAAGATCTTGGAGGCCGATTCACAGGTCCAAAACGTGAAATTAGGCGGTCACCAAACGTGTCTTTCAATAAATCGATTGTGGCATGATCTGTGTGACATGTTGCGCCGTCTTGTTGGAACCACAGCTCCTGGATATCATGATTGTTCAATTCAGGAATGAAAAAGTTAGTACTCATGGCTCTATACCGATCACCATTGACTGTAAGGTTGTGGCCTTCATCGTTTTTGAAGAAGTACGGACCAATGATTCCACCAGCCCATAAAGCGCACCAAACAGTCAGTTTCTCTGGATGTAAAAGTGTTTCGACATACACTTGTGGATTAGCTTCACTCCAAATGCGGCAGTTTTGTTTGTTGACGTAGCCATTCAACCAGAAGTGTGCTTCATCGCTAAACAAAATTTGCTTATGAAGTCATTGAAAATTGGACGTCTAGATTGGACGACATACGAGCCAGCAGTGGCAGTCATATGCCAGAATTCATATTTAAATTGTAATGTCACAAGATTATCTTTCGAATAAAAAAAAATTCATGTCAATCGAATAATATATCGTTGTTTTATTGCAATTTAAAGTTCTATACCTCTAAAAAAACACCCTTTATATATATATCCTTTTATATATCCCTTGCAGACCCAACGAAAACAATCGTGAGGGTTAGATATTCTTATACATTTATGCTTCTGGAATAGAAGTATGTAAGAAAATTGTGAATCTCTAACGATTGAGCCGGTTTGCAGAAAGTGTTACTTTTTACCAGCAGATGATGGTTGTGGTCAATGTTTTACTTTCAGCTGGTAAATCTAGATTTGTATTGAAATATAACTAAAACACGTCTTCGTTTTATCTGTCATAGAAAGGTAAATGATAAAGTAATTCTAATTGCTTGGATACACACAAATTTTTGTATTAATATGTAAATAATTATAAAACAGAAAAAATATTAATTATACTCCATTAATGCGGTTTGTAGGACTCGGGATTTCGTTACTTGCATGATCGTGTGGGTTGGGTTTTACTTGAGTCACTGCAGCTGTAAAAGTTAGTACTTACCATGCGAATTTTCCTTTCTGTTTTGATAATTTTGATGAAGGCCTACATAAAAGTGAAATATATAGTTAAATAATTAATACCAAATTTTTAGGGGGTTGCAATGTATCAGTCCTTTTTTTCTTTCTCTCTATCTTTTTTTGCAATTTTTTGTCTTTTTCATACATTTGTTGAAACTTATGGCATTTTTATCTTCTCCACAGATATCTTCATCCCTATCTCCTCCCCCTCAAAAAAATTTGAGTTTTCCGGTGGGAGTTAGTATGGTGTGGTTTAAATATATATATATATGAAAGAAATATGTATTATATATCAAAAACAAGAAATAATAGATAATGAACATAACAAGAAATAGCGTAATAAAAATATAAAAGCTGAACATGAAGAACAAAATTATAGAGAAATAAAAAAACAAGAATATAAAAAAGAACCTAGCGAGTCAGAAAGCAATTTCGGACTTAGAACCGAATAAGTGGGATTAAACTAGTTTGAAGGCGCCACCCTTCCCCCTATGCAACTCGGTAGGAAAAACCAAATAAAATTAAATAAACAAAAATTCAGAGTATATAAAAACTCAGAAAGTATGATAAAACCACTCACTGCTATTATGTAACAAATTCTTCCAAACTCTTAATGCAGAAAAATCGAAAAACAAATACTTAAGAAAAGTAGAAAAATCCTAAAACCATTACATAAGATAAGTATTTTTCAAAAAATAATTTAACAAAATTTCTTTACTCACAGAGCTTTTACGAAGAGAATCAAGCATCTTGACATAAATGAAAATCAATTATTCACCAAGTTAAAAAATTCGAATATACATAAACACATCTTTTGAGCTAACTTTTAAACCAGCCAGCAAAGACAGATATAAAAAAAGACGACGATCAAATATGGTAGAATTTGAATTGTTTGATTGCCAAAAATGTAAATTTGCTGGGCTCTAATTTGGTTGGTAGTCAACAATGTGTAAGAAATTCAAGATGTGTGTGGAGAAAATGTTAACTGTGATATGAGTGTTATGATATAATCTTCACAGTAAAACCACTAACATGCTGACTTTGAAATCCTATTGTTGTATGGTGGTTTTTGAATTCGAAGTAGCAAGACGGTTAATGTATTTGTGGTGAATATAAGTTCTTAAGAAATTAAAAGGGTATTCATGATCTAAACAACATTGAAAAAAAATTTTTTTATATTACTGTATTTATCTATTTTGTGGGTAGTTAAGTTATCATTTCTAAATAAAAAATTCGAAATGATATTTCTGTAAATTGATATATGCAAATTACTATTCCAAACAGGAATTTTAATTATATGGAACTTAAACGAATCTCTTTTGTCAAAAATGTTACTGACTACATTATTGTTAATAAGATGCAAGTTTTATTCCAAGAATTCCACCATATTAGAGTTGAAGTTAGTTTTAAGGAGCTTGAGATAATTAGGCTAGAACGTAATATTTGGTTTGTATTCATTATTTTTACCAAAAATATTAAATCATCTATATAACGATAAATCAAGTAAGAATCATTTACAACATGATCAATTTCAAAAAAATGTAAATATAAGTTTGCTAAACAATTACTAGCTGGACCACCCTGAGGTAAACCTTTGATCTGTTTATAAAGATTCTGATCAAATTCAATGAAATTTTCTTTTAATACGAGGTTAACAAGAATTTCAAATTTTTCATTTTAATTGAAGTATATAATTCATATTTATCATAAATTAACTGTAGAACCTTAAACATATCGTCAATATTCTATAGAATTAAAAGGTCCTCGAAATCAAAGCCATGCATGGAAAAATTGATATATCCTTAGTAACTCTAGCAATCTCTAAGCTATTTTTAATTATTGCCTTGTTTTATAAGTTATCAATTAGATTTTGAAGAAGAGATTGCAAGATCTTCCCAGACTTCGTGATATATGTATTGTATCCATTAGTGATACTACGCAATTTTATAGGGCTTTTATGAAATTGTAGTGTTAAAAAAATACTTGGATATTTAATTTTATTTAGATGAATATTCAGTTTTTGTTCAAAGCTAAAAGACGATTATCATCTTCTCTATTGTTGTGAATTGATTTTTGAAATGAATTATTATTTAAAATGTGGTTACTTAATATTTTACTGTAAAAGTTTTTACAAATTATGGCATAATTAGCAGAGACCTTATCAACATATGTAATCACGAAGTCTCATTTTGGATATTTTCTATTGATGATTTAAGATCTTTATACATAATTTCATTTTCAACAGTGAAATCTAATTCTCGAATTTCTGTTGCTACATAAGATCTAAATTGATTGAAAGCTTCAATCGGCATTTCGTATTTAATTGCAATTTTAAGGTAGAATTTATCTAAATCTTTTATGATTGTTTCATAGCGTTAGTTTGATTTTTTGTGATCATCAGTCTAAAAACCGGTACACCTTTTTTCCATAAAATTTCTTAACAAATCATCTTTCACGATGCCAAAGGTCTCCTGTGACAACGTTCTGATCATAATCATCAATATAGTCACGATATAGATTGCATTTACATGAATCTGAACTTAGAGCTCCAAGATTTGATTATAATTAAATATAAATCTACCAAGTTTCTTGTTGTATTTATAAGCTTTTTTAATAATAATATTTTTAATAGTAAAAAAGGATTGATATTTTTGAAATATACTTGAAAAATTAATTTTGTTAAAGGATTTATTCATAAATAATAATGTACAATATTCTGTAGAGTAATTTTCACTTGCATCTAATTTAATATTAATTTTTTGTACTAAATAGTTATTAAGGTCTTGAATCATATGCATACCATGAGAATCCCGAAACTTATATCTGCATAAAATATCTGTCATAATTTTAATTTCAGTTTTATTCATGCCAAACATAAACGATTTAATTAAGCCTGCGTTGTAGTTATCATCAAAATTAACAGCTAATTCTAACATAGAATTCTTGAAGATTGACATGTCTCTAGTAACTCTTTTTCTGAGTTTAGCCCTTGAAATTCTTGCTAAACCAATATTATTACTATTATCAATAGATTTATCAAAATTCGGAATATATAATAAATCCTCGAATTTTTGTTTAAAAGTCAGCAAGACACTTTCACCTTTTCAGATAACATTCAAACCATAAGGATAATATGATCTAAATGAACCTATAAAAAAGTTTTCGAACCATAATCTTTGTTTAACACTTGGTACTATTCTAAGTATATGTACATTTATGTTATGGAATCCATGATTATTAAAGTGTCCTATCTCAATCTTAGCCTGGTTTTTGCTACAATCAAATTTTCTTGTATCAGACCTATGTTGATTTAATCTAATATTGATAGTGTTTGAAGTCAGACCTATGTAAGCGAATTTACATATGTTGCATGTCATTTTGTAAACACAGTTAAAAGTCTAACAAAATATATAACCTGCATCCATATCCAACTGTTCCCCACTCATCATGCCACACGCCTTGCATCTTTTATGAGTGCAAGATCTAAATTTTAGTTTTAAAACATGAATATCTCTGAAAAACCTAGTTTCCAATATGTTACTAAACCCAATATGTTACTATATATATTTACATATATATATATATATGTATGTATGTATGTATGTATATATTTAAACAAAATAAAATTTTCTGATACATTTTACTATTTTACATGCAATACTGTGTTAACTTTTTTACCAAAAACTTATTTTAGGTGTTTACAAGGAAAATAAAATTTTCGATTGATGAATAAATCATTTACTTAGATTTTTTCATGCAATACTCGGGTGATGAAACTTCTTTACCAAAAACTTATGAATTGCGTATACTGGAAAGAGAATCAAGTTAAGATGAGGGCGATGAAGAAACACATGAAAATACAATTTTGGATCATTCTTTACCACAGTGTTTCTCAAACTGTGGGGCGCGATAGCCCTACGAGGGGGCGCGATCATATCAAAAATAAAAGATTTAAAAATAATTAATTTACTGGAATGAATTAAAACAAAATACTTTCAGATATAATAAAAAATGCACTTTTACTCTGATATAATTTATAGGCGCGCGCAATATTAACTCAACAAAAATAAAAACTTCAATACCTAATTATCTATCTTTGATCCTATAACCAAATAAAAAACCTGTTATCGATTTTCTGTAATCCCATGATGAGAGAATTTTTTTACTACGCTTTCTGTTTAAACCTAACATACAAATCTTTCAGAGAAAAAAACGGATCCCAGCCGCAGAATCTAAAAAATTTAGGAACATAAAAAATTCATCACTGTCATTATTTTTGAAATGCTGCACATTATAGCTGTAATCTGTTTAACCTTCTAATTTATTGGTACAGTTAGTTATGACCCCTCTCTTATGTGTTTGTTTCTCATTTAGGGAAGTTGTAAGTAATGTATTTCTCTGATACGCTTTTTTCCATGCAAAAGAGTTTTATTATATTTGGAAAACTACGGAGAGCACACACTTCTAAGAATTACTTGGCCAAGACTTATTTTTACGAGTATTCTATACATATAAAGCATAATGCGAAATACCTTTTACACTATTTCATATAATCATAATGAATACACATTTTACCCCGAAGTAGTCGCGCGGGACGCTCAGATTACGATATCGTTAAAATTGAAAAATTGAAAAGTACTTGAAAGTAGGTAAGTTAACTTTCTCTTAATTAAATTATTCATTGGAACCATGATTTGAATCGTGTAAAACAAACTAATTATAAAAAAAAGATTAGGGGGACTTAATAACCCCGCTCAACCGTATCGAGTGCGTGCCTGCTCCTGGGTTAAAACATGTTGAAGTCTTTTCGCTTTAAATATTAAAAATAATACAATTATTCTTCAGCGGAATTTTATATTATTGTTCATTATTTAACATCAAATATAAATGCTAATTCTGTGAGGCTTAAAATTACCATTTGCTTAAAACTAATTATAATTTGAGCAACCATTTTAAAAAAATCATTTTACATTTTTGTAAACATTGTCGAGCATTTGGCTTTGCACTCCTTACAATTCAGCAATTATATCAATAATGTTTTATTTTCTTATAAATGATCTCGGGCAAAGAGTGTGCACTTCGGCCGGTATACTTTGAATGTATCAGTGCTGTACAGAGTATTTTATAACTAATTAATTAATACTAAATTAAGAACTAGTTTAATAAGTATTAACGACTTCAATGGGCTTGCCTTACAAAACAAAGATTTTATAAGGAATGCTTATGATTAGAAATTGACCCTCTGAGTTATTTTTAGATATTTAGCAGATATCTATATTTTGTCTTCTAAGCAGCCACCGCATTTTGCAATATGCTCAATTTAAATATTAGAGACAAAGGAAAAATAACATAATAATTATATCCGATTATTTTATTTATTTATTTCTTTTTTGCTTAAATGTAGTATACAAAATTTTAATACTTATGTTACTAATTTGTATGGTATATAATTAAGATCGCCTATTGTAGCTTTAGCGTCAAAGTGCATTATTATTGCATTCAGTACATTATTAATGTATAAAGGGGGCGCGGTAGAAATTGTGATCTAAAAGGGGGGCGCCAGTATTGAAAGTTTGAGAAGCACTGATTTACCATAAAAGTATCTTGAACACATTTATTACAGTAAGTTAGCTTTTGCAAATTGTTGGTTTCTGTGCTAACAAGATGCAATATCAATTAAAATTCCTCTAAAAATCAAAGTGGACATTTAAAATTTAAGTTAGAGATAATTGAAGCGTTATCAGATTCACCACTTATTAACAGATGTATTTTAACTGATGATGAAAATTAAATTGTTGCAGTTCCACTAGCGAAAAAATCGAAGCCGTATAATCCACCTGCTATACATGTCATGACTTTTATCCTGGCCATTTCAGGATCAAAGGCTTGACATGTACAGCCGTTTTTGATGATGTGGTGATAATATTTCAAAACCTCCCAAGTGCAGACCTGAAAACTACGAAAGCAGTTCGAAAACATGTTGTGAAAAAGGCAATGGTTATTTGTACTTGTCAAAAACAAAACAAAAGATTTTTACAGTAAGTAACTAATCTATTAATAAAAGAGTTAATTATACATATCAATAACTTCCTTATTTGTAAGAAATTTAGTTGAATTAAGATATTGTTGCTTCTATCAACTTAGAGCTAAAAATGCATAGCTCGTGGAATATCATAGGTGACCTTTTTCACAGAGAAAGCCGAACCCGGTACGTTCCAGGAGGGGAGTGGGAATTTGTTTATTATTTTTCCCAATGTCATTCGAGTCCATATAGTATTAATAACTAGAAGAATTAATTTTTGAAGATAAAAATAATTAGGGACTTAAAGGGATATATATATATATATATATATATATATATATATAAAATATGTATTATATATCAAAAACAAGAAATAATAGATAAAGAACATAAAAAGAAATAGCGTAATAAAAATATAAAATCTGAACATGAAGAACAAAATTATAGAGAAAAAAACTACAAAAAAGAAGAACCTAGCGAGTCGGAAAGCAATTTCGGACTTATAAGACCGAATAAGTGGGATTAAACTAGTTTGAAGGCGCCAACCTTCCCCCTTTGCAACTCGGTAGGAAAACCAAATAAAATAAAATAAACAAAACTTCAGAGTATGGATAACTCAGAGAGCATGATAAAACCACTCACTACTATTATGTAACAAACTCTTCCAAACTCTTAATGCAGAAAAATCACAAAAAATAATTATGTAAGAAAAGTAGAAAAATGCTAAAACAATTACTTAAGAAAAGTATCTTTCAAAAAATAATTTAACAAAATTTCTTTATTCACAATATATATATAGGAGAGAGAGAAATAATAGTGGGAGTTGAAAAAATGAAATTATAATATTGTAGTACAGAAGTTCAACTTAGTTTTCAAAGAATTACCAAAAAATATAGATGTGTAATAAAAATGAGTTTTATAAATATATACGTTATAAATATGTAAGAATGAATTTATATAAATCTTATTTGAAGTGAAACAAGATAATTTAAATCTCAGAAACTGGAGAAAAAAAAGAGTGGAAACTATTTTGCTGGGTTGAAATAAAAATTTAAATGTTTTATGTTGAATTTAATAAATAAATTTAACGTTTTTATATTAACACTAGAATGCTGCCCTTTTATATATAAAAAGCTACGGGATTGGTAACCATTCATCTCCCAGAAGAAATGAGATTCTGCATGCCTAAAACGTTATTTAAAAGTTAATGACATAGATATTATACACCAGTAGATAATTTCATGACATCTTATTTTTACGTAAGCATAAAAGTTAAATTTAATTATTTTCGAAGCAATCTTTACAAATACCAACTTGGTGGTTTTCATGCATTACTCTAGAACATAATAAACAAAATCGGTGACTCGGCGCACACAACTTACATGGGCAAAAAGCGCAAAGTTTCCTTCTTTTAGTTTGCGATTGTTCAGGCGGTTAAATGTTCTGCTCCAAATTCGAAAGTTCACAGATAATTCTCCTTGTTGATCGAGGCAAATTTGGTACATTTAGACGTCTCTTCATCCGTGACGGACCGAGATCTTCACTCAGCTTTATTCAAACTTTCTTCTAGATAATGCTTTTTCAGATTTCGGAGCCATGTTATGCACTTATATAACATGTGCAATCACTAAACTGATATTTTCATGCCATGAAATATGGATATAGGCCATCAACATGTTTTTTTTACTACTGCATGACAAGTTGTTACACACTTGATCTAATATTTCTACGGCTCATTTGTTGCATTGTAAAGATCTATTATTTCCAATTTTCCTCTTATTTTTTTTCATGAAATGTAAATAGAAGAACACGTTTTGTTTTGTTTTATGCTACAAAAGAGTTTTAGCTTAGTTAAAACAAAACATAGAAGTTCCTACACTTCGAGAACGCAATTCTAATAGTCCAGAAAAAACTTCTCGCGCGTGCGTTTGTTTTTCCGAATAGTTACGACAACTGGGGAATTCATTGGAATCTCAAAATTTTGTGAGCAGAAGGTGTCGCAGTTAACCAATTATACATTGTATTGTTTGGATTAGTCCCTTGAATGCTCTTTGTTAAATCATCGACGAAGTAAGCCGATGAGAGTCTTAATTATTTCAATTCATCCTCAGAAATAAAATTTTCATCATCACTTAACTCCTTTAAAAAAATCACGGATAGCTCCAGATTTATCCGAAAAATTTCCTCCGTGAAAACGTTTTGACATCATCTCGAAAAGGCAGAAAAAAATCTAAGTCAGAGTCTTAATTCCAAGCGTTACTGCTACCCATTCGTCTCGGACTAACATTGTTCTAAAAATAGTACACGCGATGATATTTTGAGAAAAAGAAATATTCTGAGCTCTTATGGCCAAAGTCATATGAAGGTAATGAATCGCACGTTCTATTTCCTGTCTTGGTTGAGAAAGTGCAAGGTTAATTGTGATAGGCGTAGTCTCCCAGACGAAAGGGTAGCATTCTAGGGTTAAAATGAAATATTTCAATTTTCGACATGGATTAGAGAAGTTCATCTAATATTACTTACAAACTGTGTGGTAATTGCTTATGAAATAGTTTATTACTCGAATTTCTTGGCTAAGCATTAAAATAAATTCCAGTATTTCACATTTTATTTCAAGAAGTATAACATGTTGGGTTTTTATTTGTGTGAGTGCTGTCATTTTTACTTTCAAATGTGTGCATTTTACACTTTAAACCACTGTTAATAATTAATTTTCTACATAATGAAAATTTTCTAACCATTTTTGTAACAACGGAATTACTTTTTCATTTTAAAACTTATTTCAGTAGAATTCTTATTAAATGTTGAGTGTTTTTTAACTAACGATTCATTCATTACCTCAAGCTATATTTTATGAAAAATCTTAAGAAATGATTAAAATGTAATGATATTAGGAGTGCCGTCAATAGTTCGGTTAACGACCTTCATAAGGTTATTTACATTTTTTAAGACAAGCAACTGTTATATTGTTGTATATTACCATTTTCCTTTTCCTTTGTGATGAGTCCATTTCGTAATCTTTTGCTAATCCTCTTAGGGAAAAATACTTCTTTCACTATTTTTTGAGTTTTTGAGTTTAAAACCACCTTCCATAGATAGAACTTGGTTTTATGTTAATATGAGTGCTATTTAAATTCTATCAATGTTAGTTAGTCATTACACTAATTTGAAAGTGAGTTGAACGCAGTGATTTACAGAAACCTAGGTGGAAGGAAGAAAAAAAAAACTTAAGGCTGAAACTAAGTTGACCCAGGAGAGATATGACGATTGTCCTCTATCGGATCACACTCAAAAAAGTGTGATTATTTGTCTTACGAATTTAAGATTGTTAACCAATTTGATTGCTCCCTTGGTTTATAACAGGGATCTGCAACCTGTTAGATGTGGCGTGTCAAAACAATTTATCAACATGATTCACCTTGTTACACAGAAGGGCACTTCTGAAACAATTCGATTCTCGCGATAATGCATGCAGAGATAGAAAATATAGGTTAATAATAAAGATTTACAGTTGTATTACAAAATAATTTTGCATCATTTAACAATACTTCTCAGCATAAAAATAAAAAAATAGCATAAAATATAACTATTTCTTCAACTACAATAAAATTTAAATGTTTACACATAATGTACTTCTAAACATATTTATCAAAATCAGAAATAGACGACATAAAATATAAATATTTCCCTTCATTATAGTTAAATAAAAATCTAATTAAAACTTTTAATGCGAACCAAGGGCTTGCATTGCTCTACTTTCACATTACAATAACTGGGGTATAATTTGTGACACCATTCGACACGATTCTGAACATTCAGTTGTTCGAATACGGACTCGAAATGTTTTTCATATAAGGGAAGTTTTTTTACTTATATATATATATATATTAATGTGACGCCGGTTAGACTTTAACTATTTAATTTATTCCCATTAAATCCATTTTAAATAAAACCAGGTTCTACTCTCTTTTAGCACCGCATTATAGCTTAAGTTAAACATTAAATCTTTTAAAGACAATAAACTGTACGCTAAATCAAAAGACATTCTTTAAATAACAATTAATTTATTAAACAATAAGATTAAAATTAAGATAATGTATAAAGTGACACATAACTGAATTTTACTTAACTCTGAGAAAGAGGCGAGGAAGAGGAGTCATGTCGCCGCTTGGAGTCCCCGCGGTGTTAATTGGAAGGGACGCGTCAGACCAAGTGGGTGTGAGAGAGTGCGTCAAAAAAGAGCGTCTAATCAGGGTGCATCTCGTTTTTATTTGGCGGTAATTTACACCTATGTGCTAAAGCGGATTCTTTTCAGTGTCTGCATAATTCTTTCTCATTGGTCTAGGGTCAGCGGATGATTACCGTCTCACGGTCAGTGACATCCCCAGCGCGGGAAAATCCTAATGACACCCCCTATACCATAATATATTTATGGGAACAATGCCCCCTTCCAGGCGTAGGAACGCGTCACCCTTTTCGGTGGGGTAAAAGAGACGCATTCACCAAATTCCGTTTCTTGTAAACAGCAAGAACAGGGCAGATGTAAAAATTACAGTTGTAACTTTAGGGACCGGTGACCTCCCATCACTATATAAAACCAAACGTGGAAATCAGAGTGCATACGACTTTCTTTCTTCAAGCATTTAATATTTGTGACAGTGACATTCAGTAATTTGCAAAATAGCTGTAAATTTATCTTTAGCGATACGTTTCAGATTGTTTCGTAATTCAGTAAATGACACTACTTTTGAAGTTGCTTGTCAAATAAGGTCCATTACAATTTTTTCATCTTCTATCCACTCGAAAATTGACATATTTGTAGTGTAGGGCAGAGTACCACTGAGAACTGTACTGCGTGTCACATGTAGCACGCGTGCCATAGGTTACCGACCCCTGGTTTATAATCTTGATTTATAGTAAACTGACTGAACCAAGTGTGATTCATAATTTTTATAACAATGTCGGTACTTTCAGAGACCCAAAAACAGATTGAGCACTAGGCTAGATATTTTCATGAAAAGGTATGGTATTTTTGGTTACGAGATAAATTTGAGAGTAAATAAATTTAGTTAAGTTTAATAATGCAGCTATATGTAAAAATGCAAATATTTGAAGGAAGGTTAGAACTCAGTACCTTCTGTTCCGTAAGCAAGAACCTTAGCCACCATGCTAAAAGGATCATCGTAGAATGAAGACTATT
Source organism: Trichonephila clavipes (assembly GCA_019973935.1). NCBI lineage: Eukaryota > Metazoa > Arthropoda > Arachnida > Araneae > Nephilidae > Trichonephila > Trichonephila clavipes. The sequence continues at coordinate 251,135 of BMAU01019565.1, forward strand.
ACTGGTTTATATAGGTACCACCACAAACAATCTCCTACCAGTGATTCGAAGAATAGGCGAACGAACGATACCACAGTTATGGGGAGCGTGTGAGTTGTTGCGTCATTCTGAGTGGGACAGCTTGTGGGTTGCGTCATTCGTGAGTGACGGCTTGTGGGTTGCAGAATATGGTCGTGACGACTTGTGTGCTGTGGCATTTGTGTGAGACGACTTTGCGGGTTGCGTCATTTGTGTCGGATGGCTTTGTTTGTTGCGTCATGTGTCTGACGGCTTGGTTGCATTTGCTTTGGATATAAGGCGCCACGACTGCTGTGGGATTGTTGCGTTTCCATTGTACGGCCAGATCATCAACGAAGGAAGATTAGAATTCAGTACCTTCCCTTCCGTAAGCGAGTACTTAAGCCACCATGCTAAAATGATAATTGTAGCATGTAGAATATTACTGGCTTATATAGATACCACCTCCATAGATTCTTCAAATATTTTACTTACTTTTTAATATTAAAGAATTTAATTCAAGTATTCATGATTGCTTGAAGGGTAGTGGCTGAGTGGTAGGGAATCGCGCTTCCACACCACAGATCCGGGGTTCAAATCCCAGACTCAGCAAAGTCGACTCATTCTTTCATCAATTCGGTGGGTCAGTAAATTGGTATTAAAAAAGCTTTGGAACTGAACCCTGGGGATTTCACATCAGACAGACCACTTGTCCGAAATATGTGCACATGTACCCCAGCGTCTAAAGTCACGTAAACTGAGATAGACACTGTAGGCCTTGTTATGAAGGGCTGTTGCACCACTGAGTTAAATTAATTAATAATTGCCTAAAATTAAAACACATAATCAATATTAAATAGACGTATTTTAAGTCTGAAATTAAATTTTAAATATTTTTAAAGAATATTTTAAATATCAGTGGGCTAAATATAAAAATAATATTTATTTCTAGTTTAAATTTTAAAATATTACTTGACAAATGGAATTAAAGCGATATTTTGATTTTAAGCAGATCCATAAAAATAACTAAGCAACAAACTATATGAAATGAGAATAGCGTACTCAAACAAGCACCAAAACTACTGCTTAAGTTCAAATAACCTGAAGGCATACAAGCAAACGCAAAACTTTTATTCTTTTTCTAAGAAAATAAGCTTTGTAATCCCCAAGATGTTTCAGAAAGTATTCTGCAAAATATTTTTATTCTTTTAGAAAGGAATTATAAGCTTAAAATAACTTTTATAACAGTACAAAAATAAGAACGTCTATAAAAGTTATTACAGGAGGATTGTAGGGAAAAAAGAATTTATTTTTAATTTTAAATATCATGAAAATATTTAGCTTCACAAAAAGGTTAAATGACTGAAAAAATTTAATCGAGTCGAGTATTTTAGGAACGCAATACTTTACCTACTACTAGGAAAGTATTACATGCTGCAAATACATTCGAAAAAAATTTTACTCAGTTAAAAGAAATAGTGATGGATTAAGTACCAAATTATATGCTTGATTCTTAATTGTAACAAATGTATACGCTCAATTCTTCGACTTTTTTAATAGCGTTTCATGTTACAACAATAGTCTAAATTCATGTGATGCCATACTCACATGATAACAACAATCACTTGCTTCCTGCTAGTAATTTCATAAATTTATTTGACGTTATAGTCACGTGACAAATACAATCATTTTTTTACAGCTAATCAGTTTATGCTCTTCGCTGTTGCTAATGTTTTCTTTTTGTGGAAACTTTCTTGTAAAATGCACATACTTATCAACTATCATGATCATTAACATTAAATAAAAAAATCGCACTTGATCTAAAACCGACGTATTGTGTACATATATATATATACATATACATATATATATATATATACATATATATATACATATATATACATATATATACATATACATATATATATATATATATATATATATATATATATATATATATATATATATATATATATATATGTATATATATGTTAAGTATTGGCCGAGTGGTAGATTTTTGTCGAGTGTGAGCAGGTTTTCATTAAACACATCTTCAGTGAACAAATATCTTCTTTATTGTGACGCACACATCAAAGCTTAGGACAAAATTATAGTACAATTTATCATAGACGAGGTAAACAAATTCATGATGATATTAAAGCACAGTGGACAAGAGACAAGCAGAAGTAACATCTTGACAGAAACAACACAAAAACACTGAGAAAGAGCTATATTCAATGTTACATTATAACGGCAAAAAAAAGGAACAGCGACAAACGCCATATCACAAGGTGTTTTTGTTCCTTACCAACAGTGCAAGTGCGTGATGACTACGTAATCATAACTCGGATTGGATAGAATGTGCGGGACAGGAATTTCTGATGTAATAATATTCATCGATTACGATTAAAATCAGGGTGTTAATAATCAAAAGATTATTTCAATATTGTTAAAAGAGTTAATTAAAAGAATGCTAGAGGGAATTATTACACACCCACCCACACCCACACAGACACACACACACACACACATATATATATATATATATATATATATATTTATAATTTTTTGAAGAGTTTAGACCTCTCTCTATTTTGCCAATTTATTTACTGTGGATTATACCTAAATTTTTGAAATAGAATACGTACAAATTCGTTTTGAATTCAATGAAGAACACGCGACTGTATTTATGATGTGATCATAATGAACTTAGCCAATTATGCTTAAAATAATTTAAACTACGAAATTTAGATTATGTCTTATATATATATATATATATATATATATATATATATATATATATATATATATATATATATATATATATATACAGAGAGAGAGAGAATATGGTGTAACATAATGAACTTAACAAATTAAGCTTAAAAGTAGTTTAAACAACTAAATTTAGATTTTTTCTGTAGTTTATTGATTTATTTTTAAGGATAAAAAATTATTTTTACTTAAAGTGTTAGAGTAGGCCTATGTAGTATTAAATATATTGCCATTTAATTTTTTCAAATAAAAAACAATGGATAATTTTATTTTTTCCGAACCTTAACAAATTGTCAGCATGATATCTTATAACACCATATCTTGAAGATGATGCAACTGGATTGTTTGGCGTATTTTTACCGACTTAGGCCTACAGGAACTTAGTTTGTGTTTTTTTACTCCCTTTTTAGCTTCACGAGTATATCTTCTCTGTTTAGTTAAAATTTCCTGTTCTTCCTTCTGCTTTACCTTTCTTCTGAAATTTCTTTGATGAGTGTCCTTGTAAGAATGCCTAAGCTCATTGTTTTGCTTTTTTCTTTCTTTCTCACATTGTGTTGCTTTAGGTAATGGTTTGAAGTAAAAAAAAAACACCAACAAGCTTCTTTGGTGCATTGGAATAAGCCTTTACCATAAGTTGTGGTTCTTCTGGAGGGTTTAAATGTTGGGTTTCTACTACCAGGGTCTGAGGATTCATACAGTTATTCTCAGTTTCATCGCCAACAACATCATGGTCAGTAGCTTTTGAAGCAGCAAAGTCATATTCGATAAATACAAGAGGATTATGAGGCTCGATTCCACATTCTGTAAACCCTTTAATGCATTTCTAACCTTAGCTGCTTTAAAGTAAGCGGTGCTTAAAATATCACCAATATTTTTGTCTGTGCTAGTTGCTCCTGGATAAGTGACCATAAAGTTGTCACATGGTTAGATATAGTACGGTGTTTCTCAAACTGTGGGGCGCGAGCATATCGAAAATAAAATATTTAAAAATAATTAATTTACTGGATTGAATTCAAACAAAATGCTTTCAGACATAATGCAAAATGCACTTTTACTCTGATATAAATTATAGGCGCGCGCAAGCGATATTAAGTCATCAAAAATAAAAATTTCTTCAATACCGAATTAGCTATCTTTGATTCTATAACCAAATAAAAAAAACTTTTATTTGGTTTGCTGCAATCCCATGATGAGAGATTTTTTATTACGTTTTCTTTTTTAAAACTAATGTTCTACTCTTTCAGAGAAAAAACAGATCCCAGATCCAGAATCGAAAAAATTTAGGAACATAAAAAATTCATCATTGTCATTATTTTTGAGATACTGTACATTATAGAGAGAGAGAGAGAGATGCTGAATATTTTCTTATATTTAATTTTTCCCTTCAATTTCGGAAAAAAGTTCTTTTCTTGGAATATACAAACTTCCCTTTTCAAAACCTATAAGTAGACGAAAAAAAAATATGAAATTTTGGAAAATTTAGTTTTGCGGATAAATAGATATGTGCTCGGAAAATTTTTTTTTCAATAAATTATTTTTTTATGTCATTACAGTTATTTATTTGAGCCTAAAAAGAAATTACTTAAAGGAAAGATTATTAAAAGTAATGGGACTGATATCCGAAAAAAGCAAATAACGATATACTAAATTTTTAAATTGTACAACAATAAGATGATAAAAGCTAAAAATTAAAATATAATTTTTTTTAATAATAAAAGAAATACATGTATTGTGTGGGAAAGCTGAGAAGAATTCACGATTTTTAACAATAATGAACCAATTAAACATGTATACCTATGCTTATGAAGAAAAACTATTACCATACAAATCATACTTTCCTAACGTTTATTTATGTGATCAAAAATTGTACTCTCAATTCTATACACAGAAGCAAGCGGGGCATCATTTTTAAAAAAATTCCGAAGCATTAACAACCCTATTTACCTTGGGATAAATTCCGCTTGTAGTGAGATTTCAACTGACACTTCAATGAAAGGCCTTTTAAAACAAACTTTCCTCGCAAGCCTTAGATCACAGTCGTAACAGTTTGATGAGAAAATTTGTTTCAAAAGACAAACACCACCTTGATCGACCTTTTCGGATTGTAGAATGCTCAAAGAGTACTAGCACATTCCACGGTGGAAAATCAATTAATTGAGGATGATAGCACATTAGAATGAATGTTTGTGTAGCGTAAAATGACCAATTTAGAGCAGTGTTTCTCAAACTGTGTGGCTCCCCCTTAGGGGGCGTGAAAACCCTACGTAAGGTACGCGAGCAAATTGAAAAGTTGAAAATAAAAGATTTAAAATCATTATCAATTTACTAACAGGAAGCAAAAAAAAATACATTCTGATATAATAAAAAATAAAATATTCGCACCGATACAAGGTACTTATCAGTGCGGCAAAAAGTATTTATTAATTACTTATACAACAAGTAATATAAAAAAATAAAGTCAATTCCTAATCAAATCAACAAAGAAAAAGTTTATTTTAGCTACTTTTTATTAAATAGTTACAATTAATATAAATACGTATATAGATATGAATGAATCACAACATTAAATGGTAATTATTTTTTATTACTATCATTAAAGTATCGTATTGTCATCCAAAACAATCGTGTATATAAAACTTCATTTCATCTGAATGCTTTAAAACGTGAGAAAAAAACCTCTTCAGATTTTGACACAAGTCGCCAAAATGGTCGCTAAGTCGCTAACGTGGCTGTATTTGTAATTATTTAAATAATTTTTTTAATCAATTAATTTTTATTAATTATAGTTAAATTATTGTATTGCTCTCCAAAATAATTATGTATATTGAATTTCAGCTCAATTAATCGCTTTAAAATGTATTTTATTAACGATTTAAAATTCCACCAAGATAAATAAACAAACAAATAAATAAATAAATATATAGAGATTGTGAGTTAAATAGTAGGAATTGAAAAAGAAGTGTAATTACTAGTAAGAGAGAGAGAGAGAGAGACTTCCATGAGCTTGTCAGATACAAAATATAATACTTATCTTGATGATTTGTGCAGTTTTTAATTAAAGTCACAATGGAGTTTTAGCTTGAAGTGCATTATTCTTGCATTAATACATACTAGTTTCCTCGGGGGAGCCTGTAACCCCAAAAGGGCGCGTCCCCAGGTGGCGCAAAGGGGAACGCCTCCATTGGTTTCCAATGGGTGGTAGAAGGGAAATATATATATATATATATATATATATATATATATATATATATATATATATATATATATATATATATATATATATATATAGATAAAATACCTTCCGTGGACCAACAGGTAGAAGTTCAACCTCCAGGAGGCTGTGACACCTTTTTTTTCCCATGAATAGTGCAATATTGAGTGATTCAGATAATGTTACCGCGTTCGGTGTAGCCGAAGCGCCACGGGTTGAAGTCCGGGCCCATGGCAAGAACTATGCTACGAGGACCCTAAACACTTTGCAGTTGAATATTAATGGTACCCAGAGAAAGATTGAGGAGCTCACTGAGATCCTCAACATAAATACGGTACATATTGCGTGTCTACAAGAGACCAAACTTAACCCAAATCTGAAGCTAAAAATCAAAGGCTTTACTACTCTGCGAAAAGACAGAAAAGACCGGCCAGGTGGCGGCCTTGCTTTCCTTGTAAAATCAGCAGACATAAAATTTAGAGAAATCACACTGCCACCAACTACAGATTACGATGAGAAAAGCACGGAAGTACAAGCAATCACTGTACTCCTACCGCAGCAGGAAGTAACAATCATTAATGCCTACCATCCAGACAACTCTGACATCAACTTAGATCTCCTTAACACGCTTTTGGACGATAAATTAGACACAAAAATTCTTTTAGGAGACCTAAGTGTCAAGAGCCCATCTTGGGGTTAAAGGACCCTAGACTTGAAAGGCTCACAGAATGAAGACCTGCTCTGTGACAACGATCTCTCCATACTAAAAAAATGACAAGAGAAGTACCTACTTCTCCAAAACCAACGGCACAACATCAGCCCTTGACATCACGGCCATTAACCACCAAACAGCAAGTCAAGCGACATAAAAGATTCTAAAAAGTGTTGTTAGCGATCATTTCCCTATTATAACTTCGATAAACCAAAGAGTTGATGGCACCATCCAAAGCAAAAGATCCTGGAACTTTCGGAAAGCAAACTGGGGAAAATTCACCTCTGAACTTGAAACGCTCTGCTAACTTTCTTCGCCACACACCCTTGAAGAGAGACTACAGTCCTTTGCTTCGCATATTAATGCAGCTGCAAAACGTTCTATCCCTAGGGTCAAAAGAAGAAATGATTGGGTCACGTTTTGGAAAAACACCAACATAGAGAACTTAATTAACGAACGTGACAAACTAAGTACAGAACTTCAGAAGAATAATACTAAAACAAACAGAATAAGATTCACGAACCTTTGTCACGAAGTTGAAGAGGTGATTTCCTCCTGCAAGCGTAAAAAATTGACTGAATTCTGCGAAACTTTAGATCCCCCCAAAATATCTCAGCATTGGAAAGTAATCAAAACTCTTAATAATCAATCAACACACCACAAAACGCAGACATTCTTACTAACATCATATCATCCCCTGGAAGAGATGCAGCCACAAATAAGGAAACTGCTTCCTTGCTAGCAAAGCACCATGAAAACAAAAGCAAGCTAACCTTCAACTAAAATGACAGGAAAGTGCTGCGTACCTACAGGAAAACCATTCAAGACTCAAAACGATATATAACCATAAAGATATCTTCACAATACCATTCTCAATGGAAGAGCTAAAAGCTGCCATTGCTAAAATGAATCCCAGCAAACCCCCTGTTCCAGATGTTATTTTTGGCCGCATGGTCCAACACTTTGGAAATCTTGCAAAAAAAGAACTATTGGAAATTTTTAACCTTTCATGGGCTACTGGCAAATTGCTCAAAATCTGGAAACTTTCCACCGTCATTCCAATTCTGAAACCAAACAAGAATGTTTCAGAGTGCAAAAACTATAGGCCAGTGTTTCTCAAAGTGTAAGGCGCGACCCTGGGGGGCGCGATGACCCTACAAGGGGGGCGCGAGCGTATCGAAAATTTAAAGATTTTTTTTAAAAAAAATAACCGGAAAGAGAAGTAAAACAAAATGCTTTCTTTCATAATAAAAAAAAAATACACACAACAACTCTGACATAATTTATGTTTATTATCTGGCTTTTTTCCGTCATCAAATAGCTATCTTTGATCCCAAAACCAAATTAAAGAAAAAAAAAAACATTTTGTTTTATTTGCTGTATTTCCTCAATGAGAGATTTTTTTATTACGTTTTAACATAAAATATTACTCGTTAAAGAAAAACGAAACCCAGACCCTGAGAAAATTCTAAGAAGATAAACAATTCACCACTGTAATTATTATTGAAATACTGTACATTAGTTGTAGAAAAAGAAAAGGAAGTCATGATTCACTTTTCAGCCAGGCTGCATAGTACGTTTGCTAATCATTTGATTGACCTTCAATCTTATGGTATGGTTATTATCAATATTAGTTCCCTCCCATCTTTTATGTGTTTGCTTTTCGCTTAGGGAAATTGTAAATAATTGAGTTTTGCGATATTTGGAAAAGAATTGATTGGTTTAACATTTCTGTAGGATAATTGAAAAGTGTCTGATTTGCGTCCTTTATTATGGTCTTGTACTTTTGAATCATTTTAGTTCAGTTTTATTGGATTTTTTCTCAAATCAGCAAAGAATTGAATAGTCCTTGAAAGAAGGTAAGTACAATTTCTATAAATTAAAATATTTACTAGAATTCCGATTTGTATCGTGTACAGTAAAAATAATTCTAAACAAATGATTGGGGTGACTGAGTCTCCCCGCACTACCATTAATGTTAGTATCGATTACGCGCCTGCTCCCGGGTTAAAACATTTTGAAGTCTTCTCGCTTTAAATGTTAAAAGTAACACAATTATTCTTCATCGGAATTTTATATTCTTTTTCATAATTTAACATTAATTCTAAATGCTAATTCTGTGAGGTTTAAAATTACAGTTCTTTTAAACAGTTATTTACAATTATAGCATTTATCTAAAAAACATCATTTTACATTTTTGTATACAATGTCGTGCACACAGTTTAACTCTAATTACAGTTCAGCTATTATATCAAGAATAATGTTTTATTTTTTTAAAAAATGAACTCGTGCGAAGAGTCGGTGTTTCAGCCAGTATACGTTTGATGTATCAGTACTGAAGAAAATATTTTATAAATAATTTCTTATTACTGAATTTGGCCGCGGTAGCCGAGTGGTATAGGTATCGGATAGTGGCTTACCTTGTCACGAGTTCGAGCCCAGTACCACTAAAGACCCGCCGTGTAGGGCAGCGATGCACGTTAAATCTGTTGAGAGTTGAAACGTTTTCCCGTTCGTGTGGTGTGGTAGTTAGGAGAGAGGGATGCCAGTTCAGGTGTCATCCACGTCACTTGATCATGGTTCAAAATTACGTGGTGCGTCGTCAAAAGCCCTCGTGCAGCTGAATAGTGCGACGTTAATATTCAATCAATCAATCTTATTACTAAATTAAGAAAAAAGTTTAATAATTATTAGGGACTTCCACGGGCTTGTCTTGTAGAGGTAAGTTTTTCAAAGGAAGGTTTAATATCAGAAATTGACACTTAAAGAGTTATTTTTCTATATTTAGCTGAGATCTATATTTTGTCTTTAAGGCATACACTGCAGAAAATCCGGTTTGAAAAAGGTAGGATGTTGAAAATGGTAATAATATACGAAGTGCTTTTGTTTTCAGTACAGATAATTCCTCATCCACCTCTACCCCAAATTCAAAGAGCGATTTATTACAAAATTGCCTTTTAATTTTTCACTGGATGTGAAATCTATGAAGATTTCTTCTTTGGAAGTTGAGAGCCCTTCTGGAGTATCTTGAAATAGATCCCTAATCCACTCGTAACTTGCTACCAAGCTGTCCTCATCCAGAATATACTTTTTAAAATTCTTTGCCAACATAGCTAAATGATTTTACATGTTTTAAAAACAACTTTCACATGTTGTTCTACAGATTTGTAAGTTTTAACACATATCGAGCTGGGGCTTTTTTCCCATCATTTACTTCAGTAGTTGTAAATCCAAAATTTAAGTATTTTTGAGAAGATCGCCTTGATTTAATTTTCGGAACCATGCTCGTTTGTCTGTGTACTTGTTGATTCTTTATTATGGTCGAATGTTTGCTTACAACTTAAAAATGTATGTATGATATTGTTTTAATCTACTGCCGTAAATACTTAATTACCGTGAATTACAATTAACGTGGAAATTAAAAAAAATGTACATTCAAGCTAGATTCGGTAGCTATAGGAGTATCGAGTCGACCAAAACTGACTGGAATTGTACGAGGAAAAGCATTTTTACATGTTTTGCGCAGAAGTCCGATAGGTTGCCCAGACTCACGCAAACGTACCCTATAATGCCAGATGTGATGGATATGATAGAGAGCGACATTGACTAGACTATTTTTCTAATGGCATTTGTACTTTGAGAAATGAATGCTGAAGGAAATAAATCTTTAATTAAATACAGCATTTTGCGATCTGTTCCAATTTAAAAATTAGAGAAAGAAAAATAACATAATTCTAAGTAATATATATATTTTAAGTAATTTTCTTAAAATATATATTATTAAAAGTTACATATACACAAAATTTAATATACTTATCGTATTAATTTGTACGGTTTATAATTAAGATCGTATTGTAACTTTAGCGTCTCTCTCTCAAAGTGCATTTTTATTGCAGTAAATATATTATTGTTGTACAGGGGGGCGAGACAAAAATTATGATTGAAAATTGGGTCGCCAGTATTGAAAGTTTGAGAAACATTGCTTTTAATGTATGAGGGGTGCACAGAGTATTTTATGACTAATTAATTAATACTAAATTAAGAACAAGTTTAATAAGTATTAGCTACTTCCATGGGCTTGTCTTACAGAGCAAAGTTTTTGAAAGGAGTTTTAAGATAAGAAATTGACCCTCTGAGTTCATTTTCTATATTTAGCTGATATCTATATTTTGTCTTCTAAGCAACCACCGCATTTTGTAGTATGTTCCAATTTAAAAATCAGAGAAAGGAAAAATAACTTAGCAATTATCCTATTACTTAACTTTTTTTTGCTTAAAAGTAACATATACAAAATTTAATACTTATGTCATGAATTTGGACAGTTTATAATATATATTGTTGCTTTATCGTAAAAGTGCATTATTATTGCATTCAGTAAATTATTATGTATAAGGGGGGGGGCGTGATTCAATTTCTGATTGAAAAGGGGGGCGAAAGTATTGAAAGTTTGAGAAGCACTGCTATAGGTCAGTTTCCCTCACCAGCAGCCTCTGCAAGCTCATGGAACGGGTTATACACCGTAGACTTATGAACTGGCTCATCGAAAACAAAAAACTTCACTTCTATCAAAGTTTTCCGAACGCATCATAGTACTACTGACCAGCTCTTTTACCTGACCAAGTCTATAATTGATGATTTTCAAGAAAAGCCTTACAAGAAAACTTTAGCAGTTTTTTTGGACATCTCAGCGGCATTTGATAGAGTTTGGCGTCAAAAACTGGTCCATACTATTCAAGGCACCGGAATTAATGGCAAAGCGTTATTGTGGATAAATGATTTTCTCAGAGGAATAAAATTTTCTGTTAGATTTAACGGGGCACTTTCAGAATCTCGCAGAATGTAGGCTGGAGTTCCTCAAGGCTCTGTCTTAAGCCCCTTGCTCTTTCTCATCTTTATGAACACCATCCACCATCATATCCACCCAGACACAAATATCGCCTGCTACGCAATAATACATAGTTGTATGGGGGAGGGGAGTAAGAGGAAAATTAGGTCGCAAATATTTGAAGTTTGGGAACCCCTGATTTAGAGGGTACGTTCATAGTAAAGGAGATTATACACTTCTATTCGTAAAAAAAGCAACACCATGAAAGAATCATCAGTATAAATAAACTTTGCAGAAAATATCAATTATAGGATGTTACTTAAAATAGTAACGGTTACAGAGCCACCACACATGCGTAGCGTGCGCAGAACTCACTGAACTGGTGCTGAAAGCATATAAATAGAGGGCTGTAGTGGGACGTTGAAAATTGTAAATGATTATTTCGTAGCAGTGAATTTTTAGTGAGACCTAAGTGAGTATGCACTCCCGACGGAATAAGAAGAAATTACAACACCTTACGGGGTTTGAATGGGGTAGGATTACCGGCCTTCGAGAAGGAGGATATTCCTATTGCGCAATAGGAGCTTGTGTGCCAAGGAACAATTCCACAGTGATTCGAGTTTGTAAGCAGTGGACCGACGAGCACGGAACAACTGGAAAAACAGGCAGTGGACGACGGAATATGACATCAGCGCTTGTCGATCGACACCTGCTCCGCATGACGATGAATGACTGTAGAGCTTCCTCCAGGCAATTATAATCCCCTTGGTCTACTGCTGGAAGTGTACCAATGCCGGCTTCGTCAATTCTTTGACTTCTGCTGCACTGTGGATTGCGTGCAAGGGTGCCTTTATACTGGATCCCCTCATGGCAAACCATCGACAGCTGCGTCTGCAATGGGCTCATGAGCACAGAGCCTTGTAAGCTGATTGACACCAAGTTGTCTTTTAAGATGCATAATGCTTCAATTTGTGTGACCATGATGGCCACATTCATGTAAGACGCTTTGCCGGTGAACACTGTGCTAGTTCGTTGTGAGTTCATACAAGTAATATGGAATTCTCCTCCACAAGCAGACAGTCACCATCTGTTTGACTCCCTGCCATGCTGTATAACCGAATGTATTGCTGCACGTGGTGGCTACAACAAATACCGATTTAGGACACTTAATATTGTTGTTGTTTTTTGAAAATTTCGCCATTTATTGGAACTAATACAAGTCGTTTGTGCGTTAAATTTCATTTAATTCTGATAATTCCTTCATGGCGTTGCGTTTTTTAAAAACATTATTTTATGTATAAAACCTCCTCTTAGATAAGGTTTTTGTGGTGCAGGGTAATCAGCAGATGGACAGAGGAAATTGCCAAATTTGGAAATATAAATGTTAGATAAGTACCCATTAACCCTTTAAGTCAGTGTTTCTTAAAATTTTGGGCGTGCCCCCTAAGAGGGCATGATAACACTACAAAGGGGATACGAGCATATCGAAAATAAAAAGCTTAAAAAATTAATTTACTGGAACGAAGTAAACAAAATTCTTTATGACATATAAAAAATACGCATTTCCACTGTTATCATTTCAATATTACTTCATAAAAAATAAAAGTTTCCACTTCGATCCGTTAATTAAATATGTGATCCTATAACTAAATAAAACAACGTTTTGTTTGATCTGCTGTAATCGCACGATGAGAGATTTTTTTACGTTATCTTTTTAAACCTAAAACACTACTCTTTCAGAAAAAAAACTTCAGACCCAGAGAAAATTCTAGGAAGATAGAAAATTCATAACTTTTATTATTATTGAAATGTTGTATATAGCTGCAGAAAGAAAAGGAAGCCATTCACTTTTCATCCAGGAAGCAGATTTGTCTCAGTCATCCTCGTTTGACCTTAAAATTTATTGGTATGATTTATTCTGTCATTGAAAGATTATTCGGCTAATATTTTTTTATGGGCGTTCAGAAATATATAAAGCATGATGAAATACGCGTTTTACACAATTCTTATTTTAGAACTAACATCCGTATTTTTATATTGAATACACTTTTAACCCGAGAAGGGTCGCGCGGGCCTAAAGTCAAAGCACAGCAAAACTATAATGGTTTAAACAAGATATGACAGCTTTGCTTGCAAATATCATTCCTGTAATATTCGCGAAAAGTGTATGTGATTTGTGTGCGTTTTTAAGGTTACGTAACTTTGAAACATTTTGTTTCAGTTTTAATGATTTTTTTCTCAAATTATTTAAAGAAAAAATTAAATTCTTTGAAAGTTGTTAAGTATGTTTTCTATTAGTTAAATTCTTCACTAGAATTGTGATTTTTATTATGTACAATAAAAGTTAATGTAAATTTAAATAAAAAACAAACATTAGGTTGACTTAGTCACCTCGCGCGACTATTAACGTTATTATCAAGTTCGTGCCTGCTTACCCGGGTTAAATCATTTTGGAATCTTCTCGCCTTAAATAGTAATGCCAAATGAGATGGATATGATAGAGAGCAACATAGACTAAACTCTTTTTCTAATGAATTTAATACTTTTTGAGAAAATAAAAATAACAATAATTATCCTATAACTTAAAAGTAATTTGCTTAAAATAAATTTAACTTAATAGTAACAAATACAAAATTTAATACTTATCTTGCTAATTTGTACGGTTTATAATTAAGATCCTATTGTAGCTTTAGCGCATCCCCCAAAGTGCATTATTATTGCAATAGAGGGCGCGATAAAAATTATGATTGAAAATTGGGTCGCCAATAGTTCAAGTTTCAGAAGCACTGCTTTAAGTGCCAGTAGTGTATACATTTTGGCACGCTCAATCAGTGCGTTATGAGCCCTGCACGTACATATCCGTCCTTACAAAGTTCTTTTCTTTGCACGACTATCAGTGAAACTCTTCCAAAGGCTTTGGATGGTAATATCTAGACCATGAAAGTGTTTGTAAAGGATTTTTTTACTTATTTCAGTAATAGAATAGTATATGGTGGTATTTGAAGAATGCGACAAATGAACATATATTAAGATGATTTTCTACCCCAAAAATTACAAAAAATATCTTTACTTAATATTTTTACTTAGTTTTATTATTTACATTGTTATCGTTCGATTGATATATCATTTTTGTATCTCGAAAAATTAGAAGTTGAAATTTTTTTTTTTTGAAAAATGTAAACAAACTAAGCAATTCAACGAAATCCCCATTTAAAAAAAGTGGTTTGATAAAAGGAAAAAAAACTATTTTATGAAGAGAAATAATAACTATTAAAAAGAGATGTAATTTACAAAGCAGAATATTACTGAGACATTACAATAATGTAATTTTTATTCATTGTAAAATATGTGCATTTTGAATTACGGCATTTTATACTAATAATTTCATAATTTCACTTCTCATCCCCCGTATGTGTTTCATAAAATTATAATACTTCGATCGTATGCGAGGAAATAAAATAAAATTTCTGTAATGAGAAAAAAAATGTTTTTACACTTTCCTTGAAATTTTTTGTGGAATTAATACTCTCTAAAAATTGATCATTAGTAAGAAATATGGATTCACAAATAAAATCAAAATGCAACTAATTTATAGAAAATTATATATCTAATGTCCTAAAGTGGTTTTTTTAAGTTTATTTAAAATTACTATAATTTTTTTTTCAGATTTCTCACCTTTAAAGTTGTTTTTATCAGTTTGTTTTTCCAATGCATTGGTGCTTTCAAAAAGTTTTTCCTTCCACAATTATTTACCAATCGCTTCCATTTTTTATGTGTGTTCCGGTATGTAAAAAAAGTCATTAATCCATTTTTCTGTAAACATAGTACTATAAAAAAAAGTGTGTGTGCTTATGACCACATGATAGAAGTCATAATTTCAAATTTTATAATGTTATTTCAGGGTTTAGTTAGGTGAATAAAAAACAATGAGATGTTAGAATTGTCCTATATAAATTATTTATTCATATGTCTGTACACAAAAAGTATAATTTTTGTGCGAAATATACAATCATACTTGGGAATTAATTGTATTCAAAGAAGGAAACAATAAGCTTATGGTAGCTGAAATAGGTTATAAATCCTTAAGATTCAAAATTTTATTTGAATATCTATTAAATAAATCCGTCAAGTGTTGTTCCATACTTCCTCGGGCTTCATTTGGATCATTTGACATAATTAAATTGAATTTTGATTTTAAAAAATCAACTAAAGGTTTTGATTTGTCTTTTGAAAACTCAACTTTAATATTCCCACTTAAAATCATAGGTAGTTCGTTCAGAAGACCCAATCCGGCCTTGTGAATTTTGGTTGTAATTTAACAATATTTAATTTTATCCATGATTTAATTTAAGCAAATGGATAGAGATTGAATGACAGGTAGTTGATCGGGAAGAGAGAAATCTAGGTCAAAACCTTTAAAAAGGGATTTAATCAGAAGATTCATATCACATAATCTCTGTCTTATAATAGCTTTTTTGTCCTTGTATGGCAGTTTTGTACAAATATATTCGGTGCTGGAAAGTCTTCTTAATTATATATTGTGTTTGCTTGTATGTAAATTATTTAATGTAACTTTTTCTTAATACCTGTATACTTAATTTTGACATTTTAAATTTTTAATTGTTTTAATTTTCTTTTAAGACTCAACGTATATTTAAGTAATGTGATTAATAGAACAATTGTTATTCTGATTCGCTTACAAAAGTATATTTTTATTCTTAAAGTCACTGCAATATTCCTAATGATAAAAATACTATTTACTTAGTTCCATAAAATATGTCTCTTTTCTACATTTTATGTTTAATTTTAGTGTAGGACTTCTTTTTCTCTCTAAGAATATTTTTTTTTAAAAATTTTACGTTTCATTTTCATACTTCAACTAAGATTAGAAATATCCCCGCATTCTTTCCCCTCGAACAGGGAAACCCGTGGTCTGGGGTTTGCATGTGAGCCGCTTTGAATAGCTTTGCGCCCCGCGAGATTATTTACAACTTTACAAAATTCGACTATTTTGTGCAATATTTTTTTGTTTAAAAAGAGTTTTTTTTTTGTAAAAAATAGATCCCATAACTGTTATTATTTTATCACGTTGCTTTTGTTACTGTGAATCACTTTGTTTTTCTAAATTGGAATTTATCAAACATAAATCATGGTTAAACTTAACACATGAAAGTCTGCAACATCAATTACGATATGCAAATACACATGCATTGAGATCGACTGGCAAAAACTAAGTGAACGTGTTGAGAAACAGATATCTCACTACATAAATAAATTAAACATTATTTTACCATTGGATTTTTATTATCATGCTATCTATGTTTGTATACATGGAAAACAATGAAAACAATAAAATATTTCAATCTGTTTGAAATGTTCATTTCAACAAATGTTGAAGAGAAATGCGGCCCGCGGGATTGTAAAGTTTTTCCGAAGTGGTTATGCTGTCGGAAACGCACGACTAATCACTCTATCATTAGTAAAATGTTGCCGAAGAAACTGCTGCACACAGAGTCCAATGTGTGGAGGCGCTCCATCTTGCATGAAGTTAATTGAATCAAGACATTGATGTTGTAGCCTTTCGGGTGCAACAAAATTTTCAAGCATGTTTTTGTACCTCCTGGCCGTCACAGTGCAGGTCAAAGGGCCATTGCGAGTAGTCTCTTCGAAAAAGAAAGGTCCAAGAATGAATGTGGCTGTGAATCCACACCAGACTGTAACTTTCGGTGAGTGAAGTGGAATCTCTTGGAAGGTGCGAGGGTTTTCCGTGTCCCAAATGTGACAGTTATGGGTATTGACTGTTCCACTTAGATGGAAATGCGCTTCGTCACTCCATATAATTTTCCACGGCCATGATGCATTCACTTCAACTCTAGCCAGGAATGCCAATGCAAAGGTCAGTCGCTTCTCCCTGTCGTTGGCCATCAACTGCTGATTGTGACGAATTTTGTACGGGAAAAATGCACCACTTTTCTCAGTACATTCAACACTGTGCTGTAGGGAACACCCAAGTGTCGTGATACTGCACGGGCACTACTACAGCCTATGTCGTTATCCATTGATTGATCAACAATAGCAGTGGCAACATCTTCAACGACATCTGAACGGGTCGATTTGCGTCCTCGACCCGGCTGAACTCCAAGATGTCCAGTTTTCTCGAATCGTGCGACCATTCTACTTAGAGCTTGTGGAAGTAATGGTCCTTTGCGTAAATTTTTAAGTTGACGAAACTCCCGAAGTGCAGCTGCAGCATTTCCTTTGCTTTCATAAAACAGCTTCACAAGCAAAGCGCGTTCTGGCAGCGTGACAGCCATCAATGATAAGAATGACATTTTTCAAGTTTCATCCCTTTTTATGCGAAGAACAAGCTGCAAACCAAGGGTTTATGTAAATTTTTGTACTTACAGGGCGAAATTTCAATTACAATGACAGTTTAAGTTTCTTCACTTTTTTATGTTTTTTTTCATATCAGCAATAGAAATCAAAAAGGAAAATTACATATTGCATGCGTTTTGTTTTTGTTTTTTGTGATAATTCTTTCACTTTTTCAGATTATCTGGTCTACAGCGTCATCTATCGGTGTTTCAGGAACTATTTTTTTCGCGTAATCCGTTTCCCCATATCTTGAATAGTGTGTTCAAAAATTTTGGAGCCTCTACACTGAGTAGTTCGATATAGAGAGAGCTCAGAGTAGGGGTGTTTTAATTCTGATCACCTTGTATAATCGAACCCTAATGCTATTTCAAACATTCTTCAGAATTTTACGAAAAATTTCAGTTTAAAAAAAACTAACAGTTACAAATGGAGTAAGATCTATAATTTTTCAAAATCTTACTTAAAAAAATTTAATTTTTAGAATTGTATGAATAATATTCGGAAAATTTCATCTCCTATCATTTTCTTAAATAGAAACACCGTATGGAATTCTAAGATATAACTAATAAACACATAAATAAAAAAATATTGATCAAAAGGTCTTTAGAATGTAAATATCTTTAAGAAGTTTTTTTAAGAGAACGTTCAACGAAGCAACATGAATAAAATTTCCAAAGAGATATAGTTAATGGTAAGGAATGATAATTTTATAAACTTCTCAATATTAAGCAACCCAACCGCTATTGACGACGGACCTCAAAGTTTTGTACCTCGGTCAAGTGACGAAGACGACACCTGAGCTGGCACTCACTCTGCTTACAACCACATGGCGCAAACGGTAAGAAATTGAGCCTCGACATATTTTACATGCATTTACCTCCTCTGCACGTCGGGTCTATAATGACACAAGGAATAAAACGCGCGACACGCCGTCCAAGAGTTCATGACCATAACCACTAGGTTACCGTGACCTCCTAACAGCAACGGATTGAATACACCCTGGAACGAACATTTTAAATACATTTATATTTGAGTAGCATTTTAGATTAAAATATCATAAAAATGTTTTTCCTGATATAAATCGGAATAAATATAATGCAAAAAAATATAAGGGGGGGGGGGAATGACTCATCAGCAGTTTCAAGGGAGATGATTAATAATTCTATTTTACAAAAATAAATGGAAACATAAATCGAAATAAGCTAACAGAACGAAAAAAAATATGTTTCTTTAAATAACATTATTTGTTCAGAAGACAAAAAGATAAATATTTAAGCATTTCCTCTGCAATTACCACCACATCGATATTCATATTATTTTTTTCATTTTATTAGTTCCCGTTGAAGCCCATGCAGTGTACTTTACTTTTCTTATCTACTTTCCCTTTAGAATAATTAATCAAAAGTGACGGATTATGGAATGAGTTAATATTCATTTTTTTATTCTTATTCACGAGAGCAAAGGATTAGAATTAAATATTGTAATGAAGTTTACCGTTGGGAAGTGAATAGTGTTAAATCAACTATAGAAAAAAATAAAGATGAATAAATAATTCAAATTTTTTAAATAAATATTACATTTAAAAAAAACAATTTTATTATATTTTCTACCATTTTATATTAAAACAATTCAATAAAATTATAATACTTAAAGTTTTAATAAAATCATAAGCCCATTACACGTTTCAAATGCAGATTAAAATTTTTAACAATTTCTTTCGAAAATTTTTCAATCCATTTTAAATATATTTCTGCAAACTTTGCAATATAATTTTTCGATATCATACCTCTTAAAATGCATCCTGAAATTCAATATTTAAATCTCTAATTAGCATCAAAATTAACAATATGACAAAACTGTTGTAGAACATGTATGAATTTTTTTGCAAAATACTCGGAGATATATCATTCTGTGTTTGGTTTCCTTCAAAGATAGAAATTAATTTCAAAGTGTGTACATTATTCTCTAGTTAATTCCCATACATTTTAATTAATTACTATATAATTAGTCTTCTAGGTAGGCATAAAACAATTTATTGATTTATATTACATTTTATTTCAGTTCTTCTCAAACTTTCAATATGGATGACCCAATTTCCAATCATAATTTTTATTACGCCCCCCTTATACAATAATAATATTTTTTGAAGGGTGCTAAAGCTGCAATACAATCTTTATTATAAACCATACAAATTAACAAGGTAGGTATTAAGTTTTGCATTTGTTACTATTAAGTTAAATTTATTTAAAGCAAATTACTTTTAAGTAATAGGATAATTATTGTTATTTTTCTTTCTCGAAAAGTATAAATGCCATTAGAATAAGATTCTAGTCTATGTTGATATCTATCATATGCATCACATTTGGCATTAATATTTAAAGTGAGAAGACTTCAAAAATGTTTTAACTCGGGAAAGCAAACCCGCACTCGATACTAACATTAACATGCACGCGAGGTGATTTAGTCACCCCAATGTATATATATATATATTACATTGGGGAAAAAGAAATCCATTGTTTTTTCGGTAGATGGCTGTAGTTTCGATACCTCGTGAAGTATTGATCTGACAAATTCTAATTTATGCTTGTTGTCAAGGTGACATTACACACTAAAAAATTATGTTGCTGTTTATTATTTAGTCTATTCAGTTGTGAGTACAGGGTGTTAAAAATGGAAGTCAACAAAGAGAAAATCTGGTACATTTTACAGTTTGTCTTTGATGAAGGTGAAAATGCAAGCCAGGCGGCTGAAATTGTAAATGGTGTTTTTGGTGCCGATACTCTAACAGCCAATTACGTGCAATTTTGTTCTCATTGATTTCGTTCCGGCAATTTTGATGTTAAAGTGGTCCCACGACCGTCATCGAAATTGTCGATAAAATCGCAGAAATAATCGAAGTTGGCCGGCTTGTTAGTAGTCGTAGCATTGACCAGGAGTTATAGATCAATCATAAAACAGTTTTAAGCCACTTGAAAAAAGTTGGATTCAAAAAGAAGTTCCATGTTTGGGTGCTACACCAAAAAACATGATGGATCGAATTTCCATCTGCGAAGCCCTGGCTAAACTGAATGAAATCGACACTTTTCTTAAACGGATGGTGAATGTGGTGGAGAAATGGGTCACATACGACAATATTGTGTGAAAGCGATCGGTTCAAAGCGTGGTGAAGCAGCTCAAACGGTGGTAAAACCAGGACTAGCATCCAGGAGAGTTCTGCTGTGTATCTGGTAGGGCTGAAAAGGGATAATTTATTATGAGTTGCTTCTGTAGGGCCAAACACTAAATTCACATATCTACTGTCAAACACTAGACCGTTTGAAGCTAGTGACTGACCAGAGACGGCCAGAATCGGCCAACAGAAGAGGTGTTCTGTTCCATCAAGACAACGCCACGCCATACAAGCTTGTAGTGACTCACCAGAAAATCTGAGAGCATGGTTGGGAAGCCTTAATGCATGCACTATATAGTCTGAACCTGGGAACAAACGATTATACCTTTTTCTCGCATTGCAAAACTTCCAGAGTGATAAGAAATTGGAATAAAGAGAAGATTGTGAAAATCGATTGCTAGAGTGTTTCGCCAATAAAGGTCAATACTTCTATGAAAGAGGCAATATGAAGCTACCTTCAAAATAGTAACAAATTATACAAGACGGTATATATTTGACTCAAATGGGACAATCCGAAACATGTCAAATAAAGTTTTGAATTTCATGCACAAATATAATGGATTTATTTTTCCCAAACTAATATGTATATATTTTTTTACAATTATTTTTATTGTACACGATAAAAATCACGATTCCTGTGAATAATGTAACTAAGAGAAGATATACTTACTGACTTTCAAGCGTTTTTTTCTTTTATCTTTGATAATTTGAGAAAAAATCCATTAAAAGTGAACGGTAATGTTTTAAAGGTATGTAAACTTAATAAAGGACACAAATCACATGCACTTTTCACTAACATTACAGGATACTTGCAATCAAAACCGTCATATTTTGTTCAAATTATTGTAGTTTTGCTTTCCTTTGCTTTGAGGCCCGCGTGACAGCTCCCGGTTTAAAAGTATATTCAATATAAAAATATGGATTAAGTTCTAAAGAAAGAATTGAGTAAAACGCGTATTTCATCATGCTTATATGTTTCAGAATACCCATAAAAATAAATATTATTCAAATAATCCTTCAAATAGCTCTCTCTCTCTAAGCTTTTCCAAATATCATATAACTCTTTCACATGGAAAAAAGTGAAACAAAAAGAAAAACGTTATTTTCAACTTGCCTAAATGAAAAACAAAAACATAATACAAGAGACAGAACTAATCATACCAATAAGTTTTAAGGTCAAACGATGATGACGGACACAAATCAGGTTCCAGGTTGAAAAGTGAATAAGTTTTCCTTATCTTTCTATAGCTAATGTACAGCATTTTAATAATAATAACAGTGATGGATGTTTTATTTTCCTAGAATTTTTCTCTTGGTCTGAGTTTTTTTTTTCTGAAAGAGCAGTATTTTATGTTAAAGAAGAAAACTTGATAAAAAAAATCTCTCATCGTGGTATTAAAGCAAATCAAACAAAATGTTGTTTTTTTATTTAGTTACAGGATCAGATAGTTAATGAACGTATCAAAGTGGAAAATTTTATTTTTATTGAAGTAATATCGCCAGTTGATATATATATATATATATATATATATATATATATATATATATAAATTATATCAATGGAAATGCGTATTTTGTATATGTCAGAAAATATTTTGTTTACTTCGTTCCAATAAATTAATTATTTAAACCTTTTATTCTCGATATGCTCGCACTCCCTACAGTTTTACTTTAATCGTTTCTTATAACAACATACTACATGGAATGACCACATGCACTCTATTCATATTACTGATATATAAAATTTAAATAGTTATTGCTAGATTGTGTTGCGTTATAAATTTTATTCATAACTGTTGCAAGCAAATCCGAATTTCAGCAATTTTAAAAATATTTAGAATTTACCTTATACTAAATATTTTAAACTTAGCACATATTTTTTCATAATATTCCTGTTATTAAATAATTGCAGCCGCCCATCCAGTATAGTTGTTAATGACGCTTACTGCTGAGCCGTATAGATTGGGTTCAAATGTCGGTAAAATCATGCATATTTCTAAGCTTATAGCGCTTTTACGACATGGGAGTACTCTAAATAGCGACCAAGACGCAAATTCTCTTGTGAGGTTGATGAAAAGGGAAGAGAGGTAGTAGGCCCTGGGGACCCCTAGGAAGTTCTCCCTCAAAATTGGGATTGATACAAACGAAATCATTTTTTCACTTGAATGGTGCTCACAACTACGGATAATGACAGGTTTACAACTAGCCCCTTGACAAGATAAATTTGGTTGGAGACGGTCTGATGTTACTGTCGATCAGGTGGCATAAGTAACAACAACAAGCAATTGCATAATATTATTTTGATGTGTGTGTATCAAGTAATTATTTATTTAAATATTCAACAGGTTTTGTTTATACAAATTTGGGGGATAGCACTTCCTAAAGCATTTCGAGAACTATTTGGAGACTATGGATAATCCCTCTTTTCAACGTCATAGAGGAGTGGTGAGGATTCGATATCAACCTCCTTTTTCCTCCCTAGAGCATATATCTAATTCATATGATCATAATAAAGAATTATATGCACTATAATCTGTGGTAATAAAAATATGTCCTTCAAATAATTTAAAGTAAACAAATATATCATACGTTCGGATTAATAATTAAATATTGATATATTTGAAATCGATAACATGTACAAGTATTACAATACCTCTAACTCATACTCTTATTTAGCAAGTTATTCGTTTTTTTTTTTGCTTAAGTACATGATGGATTTAAGAAAAAAGATTTCCATTCAGAAAACCCCATTTATTTTACGATTATCTGATGGAAACAATTTATAGTTATATATTCATTTTTTTCTCGGAATGTTTTTCTCTTTCGATTTAAAATTCTGATTGAGTAACAGATAACTTTTGCTGTGGACTTCATGTAATAGTCTTGAGACTAACTTTCGGAAAAGATATTGCTTACATGAATACTAAAGTACTTGAGAAAGTCATAATACAAGACTTATGAAAGCAAAACTTTTCCTTCAAAGTATTACCATTTTTGTTTTAAAATAACATGTCCATAATATTTTATCAATATATCTTAGCATTGCTGGAGATATGAACCTTCTCAATGCTATATGAAATGCTTTATCTTTTATGATATTCATTGAGTGGGTCATGCTAGTTTATCTTTTTACATAATGCATTACTTATATACGTTTGTCACCTCTACACACGTCCATGTCTTGAGTTTAAATGCGTATGTTTGTATTGTTTATTATGTCTAAATTAGAACGTTTGGTTTTCTTTGTTGAAGTTTCAATTTTCGGCATTGCACGTATAAAAAGTTGTGTTATGTTGTTAGAGGTAGTGAACAAATTACTGAATTAGCACTAAAAATTTAACTTAAGGGAAAAATTTAACATAAAACAACTATTTATATATATATAAGAAATTAAACAATAAGTTAACTGTTTGCACTGCGAAGTAAAATAAGTATTGACCAATCAATTCAATAATTGGAAAAGTTTTATAACATTCTAAGGTTATCATGCTAACTCAAACTATTTTTGAAGTGAAAACTTCTTTAGCCGCATTGGGCAGTTTTTGGCAGGGGAAAATTTTATGGGTTCGCGTCACCGACATGCTCATGATTGGTGCACGCGCAGTGTGCTGCTCGCCTTAGACACTTTTTGGATGGGTGAAATCTTGTGCGTTCGCGTCACCGACATAGCATCATATCTGTAGCTATACAGCTGACGTATAGTGCTGTGTACATCTTATAAGTGAAATTGAATGGATTTAGTGAAACGTTCAATGTGTATATACTGTGCATTGTTGAAATAGTTTTTTTGTTTGTGATTACTATTTGAATCGTTTAATTGAAGAATCATTGTGCAGTACAATGAGTACTAAATAAATATACTAATATTTTAAGATAAAAAATAAATAACAGAACATTATTTTAAATACTCGTATTTATATTTTGGCGTTTGAAAATTTTATATTATTTAAAATTATTTTAAATCTTCGCACATATTCTGGCGTTTGAAAATTTCGTATTATGGGCATACATAATAAATTCACTAGAAGTATCGGTGTTAATGTTTCTGATATAGGCGAAATATGTGTTGCTCGTGTTGCGATTTCTAGAATAGGCAATATATATTAATGGTTGCCGTTTATATTTCGCAAGGAAAATCTATGAGACAGTTACAACAATTTTTATTCGAAAATGTGATGATCTATACAAAAGAAGGTTCTGAAATACTCGAAAAAAAGATTTGGCGAACAATATGATAATGTACCGAAGATTTTTAGTGGAGACTTCAGTATTAACTTTGCAGATGATAAAAATCTACCACTAATTGAATTTCTAAATCAAAACACTTAATTTAAATATGTGCAATGGTCAAAAACTCGGTACTACAAAATATAAAACCACGATCGATGCGGTTTTTACGCGATACTTAGATAAATTTGAATCAAACATTTTCCTTTCTTATTTTATTTTATAATATTAGTGTGTTTATTGTATCTTTTTTAAAATAAAGTGAAATAATTGAAAGTACAAAAAAATCTAAGTATTGTTGAAAATGATACAAACGATTAAGGGGTGTTGGAAAGCTAAAATCTAATTTTTTGAGAATTTGAGATTTTTACATTTTCAAACTGTAGATATTTTAACCTTTCTAAAAATACCTTACTTTAACCTCTAGGTTATTTAGAAGCCCTTAAAGCGTATTTTTAAATAATCATTAAATTTGGGCCACGCCCATTTTAATGGCGAAAATTGTAAACAAATTACTTTGTTTTTGCTTAAAAGTGTAACGACTAATATAAACCAAAACATGTATCTTTTATTTTAAATTGAGCCTTTTATTTTTTTTTTTATTTTCTAGTCGATTAGAAGTCTCACTGTATACATTAAAATCAATTTATCTCAAAATGTAAACTTTAATGTGCGATGTACCTTTTCTGAGAAACTACTGTTCACAGGTATGTAAATTTTTTATGAATTATTTATAATGATGTCTAATATATACTAAAATGAGCGTTTGTAAAAAACTAAAAAATTTAATTTTTACAAATTTTTTAAGGAAAAAATGGGTCAAATTTCGCAATGTTTGATAAAATATTTCATAAATTATTAAAAAATTCAAAATTAGCTAAAAGCTCATTTTAGTATAATGAGAGAGGTGTACTTTAATAGTATGAAAAATTTCAAGCATGTACATAAAACAGATTTTGTGGAAAGGTACATCGAAAACAGCCAATTTAACATTGTCAGTATAGAGAAAGAGAGAGGTTTCCAACTCCCCTTAAAAATAATGTTAAAAATCTATTACATTCAAATTTACGTGAATACAAATACTATCCATAAATGATATGATTGTGTATTAATTGTTGTTTTAATTGAGTTGTATTTATAATTTGTCATGATCTTGTACAAACAGTTATACATTTGAATAATAAAGAAACATATAAACATGCATATGTAATTGTTGTTCGGAGTGTCAATAGATGTGAAAACCAGATTGATGAGGATAATTTTAATTCAAACATTATGAAATTTCAAATTTTAATACTAAAAGTTCTATGCTTTCATTTCTATTGGCAGTCTCTATAACTGCCGTTTTTTTGGCTTAAATTTGTGATGAGTAGGAAATTGTAGTATTAAAATAAATATGGTAAATTCTTAAAACATCTACGAATTAATATAACATCCGCTTCATTAATTCATTCTTGGTTCTTATCAGTCTTATCTGTTGACATTTTCAAAATCCATTATCGTAAGGGGTTTAATAATTTTTTTTAGTTCTTAGCTTCACTTAAGAGATACAGTGCTTTTATATTCATTAAAGAAATCTTAAATTTTAGATGTTTAAGAGGCAAATTTATTAATAAATGTGGCCTAAAAGCTCTAAGATTTAACACTACAGTTATTTATTTGAAGAAGTAAATTAATTTAAGCCCCATTAATTGTAAACTGAATTTAAACATTAATTGTTATTTTGAATTGATTTTAATAGTTTGCTATACCAATAGCCATCTGGTTTACTTTGTTGAGGTTTTTTTTCTTCATTTCAATTTAAAACGCTTTTTTCTTTTTTTGTTGCACGTTTCATGTAATTCAGTAGATACTTTTTAATACTGCTTGTCTGTTGAATTCCATTAATTTACAAAAATAAGTAAAACACGTACCTAAACTGGAGAAAAATATCAGAGCTGTGTTAATTAAATAATTATTAAGGATGCACAGATTTCTTTCTTATTTTCGTACAATAGCTGAAGTATAGCGTCTCAAAAAAGATAAGAAAAATAATAATAAACCAACTTAATTTGTTATGATGAATAGCGTAAACTATAATTATTCTGAGGCAGTTGCTTCATTCTGTTATCGTTGCATTTCCGTTCTTGATAAGTTTGAAAAATAAATAAAAATGAATTATTCACAAAAATCGATTAAAAATGATAGAGAAAAGAAATATATATATATATTTATAAAATATACCTAATTATACATATCTCTATATACAGGGTGACCCAGAATCATTGGGAAAAACTTTAAGCAACCATTGGGGACATAACAAGAATTCGGATTTGGTTGGAAATCTTATGTGAAATTTGTATAACACACAGATACAAGAAACATGAGACTAAACTAAGAGACACGACTGTAAATATTTATTGCCCCAACCCGGATCAGGCCTTCCTGTCCGTCCTTCACTATGCCTACTACCTCGTAATATACTAATTCACACAAACTGTGACATCCACGGGTAGTTGCATCTCTCTGTGCGTACCTTTCACAATACAATCTTGCATTTTCTTCTGCCAATCCCTAAATCTTGAGCATATATGCCAGCTTGGTGTTCGTAAAACCTTCCATAGTGCTCTACAGGCGTTGACAGATCAAATTATTCTGGTAATGCAGGTCTGTTTCTTCCAATAAAGTTGAGGATAACGTCACCTAGAGCGGAACGAAGATGTTTTCGACCAGGGGTTCCAAAGCAAATGTAAATCATTTTGATGTCCCCTAACTCCCCATAAAGTTTGCCACGATAATCCTGGGACACCCTGTGCACATTAGACAACGAATAAATTCCATATCAAGGACGGTAATTACTGTAGCTTCTGTATTTTGTTAAATTTTGTTAAGAGAAATATTTACAATTTAAAAAGCGAAATATATAATGTAATGAATCAATTACTATTAAAGTAAGGTATATACTTTGTAACTTTATTACTGGTATTAGGATTATAACAGCAAATAAAAAACACCTATCGTTAACACAGACATATATATCGCTTTAATCCATTATTCAATGATACTTAACTGTTCTAGTTGCACCGTACATAAACCCTACTGCAATCGCAGAATTATTTAGACTTATTGTCTAGGAACGTGATGGGATTCCAACAAGTAAAGTCCATATTAATCATCGTAATTTGACGTAAGCATTATCCTTAATGATGGCTTTGGCTTTGTTGCTAAGCGCAGAACGTGGTAGGAGTTCTTAATATTGTCTAAAAAACTGACATGGAAGGAATACAATATAAAATAAACGTAAAATAAAACAGCATAGTCTTCTCTGCTTTACAAAAAAGTTCAAAACTCTCAGTTAAAAATTGACTTATCATTTAAATTAATGGATATAAAGAAAGATACTAAGCCTATATATATATATATATATATACATTTATTAAAGCATTTATCCTTTAGCAACATTATTATCAAGATTGAAATGTTCTATCTAGTATCATGTGTCCTAAATGACAAATAACAGCAAAGTTTCTTCTAGTTTCTTTTAATTGAAATATTTTATACTAATTTTAAATAAGCAGGTGATTAAAAATTTAATTTATTATAAATATTCAATTTATTTAAGAATCAAAAACTTGTATCATTGTAAAGTTAAGAGTTACTTTTTTTGAAGAAAATTTTATTCTCTCTCGTATTTGTTATAAATATAATCTGCATTAGATATTTTTAATGATAAATTGATTGGATTGGTAAAAGGAAGTTTCTTTTTTTAAATTGAAATTAAAAAAGGAACTTTTTAGTTAGTCAAATATCATTTATTCTTCTCTATAAGCATTTGCCATCTTTCTGGTAACTCAATAATTCCGCACTCTATCTCATATAAATTCTTATTTGTGAAAAACAAGAACAAGTGCAGCTTAAAGTTTTTAACAGAAATGTGTACCATTTAAACAGAAACTAAGTCAATGAAACCACTAAACCGAAATGTTTTACAGGCTATCCATTTATATACAGTTTTGGGAACTTCTAAATAACTGATGATCCAATGGTGTTGGGTTGGGATTATATGACCAAAACAATAATTTCACATCTAAATTTTAGGGGTTCCTTCGATACTTTTCAGTCTCACAAGTACAAGCGATAAATTCGCCAAAAAAGATACTACAGCCAAAGCCGAATATTCTAGCTGATAAATCTTTACCACAGCATTTTACAAAATAAGTCATGGCCTATTTATCTGTAAAGTTTTTTAATGCATCAAAACTGGACAAATTCTATGAGAACTAGCATTTATTAAAATTCTTTATCTGTGTATTGTGTGTTATCGCCAAATAACCCCAATTTGCCGACGATTTGTGCCCGCGAAAAGCAAAAGTACCATTATTTCTAAGTCATCTGTGAATGATGTAGGTGCATTTTGTTTTAAAATTATATGTTAAACAGGATCTCACGTGGGAAATGATCTTTCCTGATTAAAGATACCGTAAAATATCCGTGTTTCGTCAACTATGACTTTTTTTCCTTAAAAAAATGTTGATTGCTTTACGTTTTAAATGCGCATCACAAATAATGATGCTACACATAAGTTAATTTTTATCAATTCATGTAGAAAACCAATTATTTAGTTTCTTAGCGACCCCAAGTCAACATATGCAATTTTCAACTCTTGTGTGTAGTATATTTAAACTTTTTCTATATCTCGCACACAGTTATATGGCTATTTTATTCAAGTATGGCTTTCGTTTTGCCATTTTCAACTTAAGAAGTTTTGCTACAACTTTGGTCATCTATCTATGAAAAATATAAATTACAAAATTTTAGGGAAATCCTAGCACACATGCTTTCTATTATCCCCTGAAGCGGTAATTTTTTAGACCAAAATGTTCCAAAAAAAAGTACATTTTTTACTGCATATAACTCAGTGTAATAGTTAACATGAGACCGAAAATGGGAGAACTTTATTTTAATTCTCAATTTTTGAGTTTTCCCTCTCTCTCCTTTTATTTTATAATTGTGGAACACAAAGATCCTTAAATGTTTGCTTTTTATAAATACACTCTGCAGTCTATGAAAAAAGTTTCATGTATCTTATAAGAATTTGTGCCATAATTACAAAGTATTTCGTATTCGTACCTCTTTTTCAAATGCTTGAGGAATTTATGTGTGCGCTTGCGATTATATATATATATATATATATATGCACAAACAATTTAAGGCACCGTGTACCACTAAGTCTTAAACTATATAACGATAAAATATATAATATCGTCATTTTTGGATTATATTTCCATTATGTGTAGTTAGTGACATCGGAAAAAATATGTTAGTACTATCTCTCTCACACTTCCGCAATATATACAAATGTAAAAAAAATTAGTTCAGAGACAGCATTTTTGCTAGAGAACGTTTTAGCTTATGGCAATAAAATCCGTCAAATAAATATACTGCTCTGAGAGAGAAAAGATATAGAAGCATATTAAAATTAAAAGGAAGTGACTTGTTCAGTTTAAGATTATATCAGAAACGGTCAAAAGGTATGACGATTTCTATCTCAGGAACTTTCTACCAATATCAAATGTTGTTACCAAGCAATTTTATACGAGACACAATGACTTCAAAAACGGTCTAAAAATTGTTTACAGTGGAAATTACCACTCTTCTAAAATGTACTTAACTGTTAGTATTCTGGAATGGAGTACCAGAGTACAATTGTTCTTGTTACGGCACCCCAAACTCGTTGTATAGAATTGAGATCCGGAAGCTCTGTGCAGAGTAGTTAATACTGCAAATATCATATTCAAGGAAATACTTAACAATGTGATCTTTTTGTGTATGGCATCGCTGTAATTTATGTATAAATGATGTCAGTGGTTAAAACAATCTTGAAAAACTTTGAATAGCATTCAAATACCTCAGTGCTGTAATGTGACATTATCGGGGCGCTGTGACTACTGTCTAACATAATGCTTCCCGGAACATGGATTATCCGTTCACTATACTAATATATTTTCTTTACATTAAAGGAATGAAAGCGATTTTCTCAATTTCTTTAGATAAAGACCCAACGAGAAAACCTCTAATTGCTGAATTTCGTCTCATCAAGTCAAAACTCACTTCACTCAATTTGTGTCCAAGAGTGTCACCATGACAAATGGACTTTCATGTACGATACACTCACCATTAGACGGCGAGCATAAGTGATCCTCTCGATTAGATGTTTATATCTTGCTTACCACAAATATATTTTTCAAAACGTAGTAGTAATGCCACTAAAAGCATTACTCACATAATGCCAAAAAATGTTCCTGTACAGGAGTTAAAATGGTAGATCCGTTCTTTTCAAATGAAAAATTCATCAGATACCAGGCACAACAAAGTCACTGCATCTTTTTAAGTGGTTAAAGATTTATATATATTATTTTTCAAGTTACTGCCACACACACACAACACAAAACAACAACAACAAAAAAATAACTACGATCATTTAATTTTTTAAAACTGTCTTTCTTCCATGTTCGCCGAAGTCCACTTCACACCGCTCATTCCGCCATGTTGTCTCCCTCCTCTCTCTAGGAGTGGATCAAGACAGCGCTCTGCACCCAGATAATTTTTTGAAATGCTATCGCCATCTGTTGCCCAAAATATTATTTATTTTGGTGAATATATCTCATGATTATTTATCAAACCTCAGTTTAATTTGCAATTTATTTGGTTAATGAAAATAATTTATTGTATTATAAAATAAATATGATTGAAAAAGCGAAGTTTTTTGTAAATGATGTAAATATCATTAAAATATCTACACTTTTGCTTTGCATAAAGAATCTGTTTCAATTTTTCACACACATATTTAGTGTTTTGTTTATTCAGAACTGTTTAAGGTTGTCAATAATGAATTCTTTGGCTTAACTTCGATTAATAAAATAGTCAAGCTTACCTCAATTCACATCGGGCAGAGGGCAGTCGTGAGATGTTCCTAGAATTCAAAAAAGTAACAAAAAAGTTCAGGTAAAAATTCCAAGAAGTAAAACCACACTTAAAGTAACGAGCGAGCCGACCGTAGTTGATAGATAGAAGCTTTATTTACTAACTCACTAGAAAAATGGCATTTCTCGTGGCTTCTCGCGAGACAAACTGCGTTGCCACACAACTGCAACTAATCACTACAAAATAATAATTTCAGACAAATTGCGAAGGCTCGGAACGAGGATTCGCGACACACTCCCACCTTTGAGTTCCCTTAACTGGTATTGGAACTCAAACTCGGTCCTTCAGTGTCTCTTTTATTTGCTCTGGCAAATCATATATATCAGTTCCACTGACTTCCTGAGGATATAGTCTCTGAATTGTTCGTAAGAAGGATCCACTACTTGTTGACACTTCTACTACTCTAACTCTTCTGTCTCTCCCTGGGATAAGTTTAATCACTTTAGCAAGAGGCCAGTAAATTCCTTTCGAGTTAGTATCTCCTATTAGTACAATATCTCCTTCCTTGATAACGTCCTCCTTCCGAGATTTAGAAAAACTCTTCAACTGGCCTAGATATTCCAGGCGAAAGCGTTTCCTCAATTCTTGTCTTATCCTCTGACGATAAAGAAATCTACGATTCATTCTCTGTGAATCGATAAGATCTAAATCCGGGACTCCATTCTCATTTATTTCT
Organism: Trichonephila clavipes; assembly: GCA_019973935.1. Taxonomy (NCBI): domain Eukaryota; kingdom Metazoa; phylum Arthropoda; class Arachnida; order Araneae; family Nephilidae; genus Trichonephila; species Trichonephila clavipes. The sequence goes on from BMAU01019565.1 coordinate 284,062, forward strand.
TGTAAGAACATTGCTGGTGTGAGAGCAACAAGGTCCTCCCGATCTTCTGACAAATAAGTCAATGGTCTAGAATTGATCACACTTTCAGAGTCGCATACTACAGTATAAAGCTCTTCGTAAGTTAGGCAAGCTTTTCCTAGGACTCTTCTGAGAATAATTTTTAGCATTCCTATAAGCCGTTCCCAGAAACCCCCCACCAAGGTTAGGAAGGTGGGTTCAATTTCCAATTAATCTTCTTTAAACTCCCATAATCTTTCACTTTCTTCCAATCAATGTTCTTAAGTTCTTTTGTTGTTCCAACCAAATTCTTTCCGTTATCTGAATAAATAGTGAAAGGACGACCTCTACGTGAAATAAATCTTCTGAGAGCGAGTATGAAGCTCTCGGTAGACAAAAGAGGTAACGAGTTCCATATGTACTGCGCGAAAAACTGCACAAGTGAACAGCACAATCCAGGATTTTGTCCAATCTCTTAGAAAAAGTGGTCCGCATAGGTCCACGCCAGTTATTTCAAAAATCTGTGCTTCTCAAACTCTATCCTCAGGTAGTGGTGGACTAAGTGTTGTGAGAGGTTTAACAGTGAATCTTTTGCAGATGATGCATTCACTCAACACTCTCCTGACAGTTTTTCTGCTTTTTAAAATCCAATAATTTTCACGCAACGCAGACATCACTGTTTGTACTCCAGCATGTAAAAGTTCTATATGCTTTTGTATAATCAACTTCGTCACAATAGGATGTCGAGAAGGAAGAACTTTAGGATAGCGTATGGATTCAACGTCTTTTCTCATTATTATCTTCGATTTTATTCTGATTATTCCATCCGAATCTACTAGAGTTTGCATTTGTGATACTAAGGATTTAGTATCGTTTGAAAAGCTTTGTTTTTGTACTATTTTCAATACTTTTCTTTCAGCTGCATCCGTTTCTTGAGTGATTAATTCTCCAAAGTCTCTGCCATTCCTTTGTTTTCTAAGATTATGGTAAAATCGATAAATCCATGCTGTGACTCTTATTATCTTCTTAAACGATGAAATTTCAGAAAGATAATCCATTTCTTTTGGTTCATGATTGATTGTAGAAGCAACAGATCTCTTTCTTTCCGAATCAATTATTGCACGATCCGGGCATGCTTCAGATAATGGCCATTCTTTACGAGGTTTGTTCAGCCAACTTGGACCCTCCCACCATAACGATGCAATAAGTTCTACTACACCACATCCTCTAGAAGGGAGGTCAGCTGGATTCAGAATTCCTGGAATATGTTTCCAATCTTCGGGGTTGGTCAATCGACGTATTTCTTGTACCCTGTTGTTCACAAAGGTGCCCCAATTTTCTTTGCGCTTTATCCAATAAAGAGCATTTACAGAGTCCGACCAGCAATAAATAGGTACATTCTCCAGTCCTAAATCAATCTTCGTAGTATTTATGAGTCTAGATCCAATAGTACATGCAAGAAGCTCTAATCTTGGTATAGTGATTGGTTTTATTGAGGCAACTCTAGCACGGGCTTGTACAAGTTGACATGTTACTGCTCCACCAACTTCAGTTCTTAAAAATACACAACTCGCGTAGGCGGCCTTACTTGCATCGCAAAATACATGCAGTGATAAATCACTGTTAGGGAAAGTTCCTTAGATATGCATCTAGGAATTTCTAAATTATTTAAGCACATTTTAAATGTTCCTTCCATTTTTCGAATTTTCTTGATATTGATAAAGGTAATTCTGTGTCCCAAGAAACTCCCAATTTCCAACATTCTTGCAATAATATTTTTGGTTCTAAAGTAACAGGACAAGTGAACCCGATTGGGTCAAAGATACGGTGCACAGCTGAGAGTATTTTGCGTTTCGTTACTGGAATTTCGTTGATTTTCGAGTTTTCTTCCCAATTAACAGATAATGTGTCTTTGTCAGGCTTCCAAATTAAACCCAAAACAGGAACTTTCTTCTCTTCTTCCAATAGAGTACCTTTTTCTGCTTCAGAAACACCTGTATGTACCCAATCACGGAAGGTTGAATTTGGCGAGGCTCAAAATTTCTTTAGATTCAAGCATAAATCTTTCTATGTCTTCTGCATTATCTACACTCGTCAAACAGTTATCCACATAAAACGATTCTAATAACTTCCGCGCTGTAAGTTGCAGATGCTTTGAGACCTGTTTCAAATGATATTCCAGAGTCGCTCCAAGAAGAAAAGGACTGCTAGTGATCCCGAACACAACTCTCTTATGTTAATAAATCTTGGTTTTCTCCTTATCGCCATTCTCCCACCACAAAAATCTCAGAAAAGGTCTATCCTTTTCTTGAAGACCTATCTGCGAAAAGGCTTTCTCAATATCTGCTGTTATGCCAAACTTGCGGAGCCGAAATTTATTGACGATTGTTGGAATTAGTTCTACCATATTTGGTCCTTTTTCGAGACATTCATTTATCGAAGAAGAATTCTTTTCTTTCGCCGATCCATCAAACACCGGTCTAATTTTGGTAGTGGAATTATCTTTATATACAGGATGGTGCGGTAGATAGTGTTCATTCTTCTTATCTGCAACGTTCTGAACTTCTTCAATAATATCTTCGTTCTGCCAACTGTGAAAAATTGCTTCATATTTTCCAAAATTCTTGCTACGTTCTAAGGATCTAACACAATTTTTCAATCTTCTTTCAGCCAAGTTTCTACAATTTGATAGAAATGGATGACCTTGAATCCAAGGTAAACTAACAACATATCTCCCATCTGCATCTCTTGTGACATGTCTTGCAAAATGATCTTTAGCAGCCTCTCTTCTAATTCAATTCTAGTCTTTTTTCTCAAAAGGAACTTTAATTCCGAGAACATCTAAACTCCAAAGATCTTTGATACAGTTGTCACAAACATGTAAAGACAAAAGCACATTGGAATGCCTTTTCTTTTCCATTTTCATTTTTCCCATAACTGTCCAGCCGAAATGTGTGTTTACAGCCACTAATCCTCCCTTTAAATGTTTGACCTCGTCTCCTATTAGCAAATTTCCTATTATGTCTGCCCGTAATAACATATGTATTTCATTTGGTTCCCTTTCAAACAAGCAACAATTCTCATTCACGGAAGCGTCACTGACGAAAATTCCATATTCCTTCAATTCATTAATCAATTCCGAATCCTTTAATTTTGGGATGGGTGTACATATTCTTTTTTGATCCATTACTTCTACTTCGCAGAAATAGGAATTAAAAACATCACTCAAGGTCACAACATATTTTTTGTGTTTTTCATTACGTTCCATGAACTGTTGTTTCCTGTCCCACGCATTTTAAATTTAGTTGTTCGGCAATAAATTTAGTTACGTAACTCTTCTGACTTCCTCTATCGAGAATTGTTCTTACTTTTTTCCCTTTTATACACACAATTAATGTTTGCAAAAATACTTCTTTTGATTTAGAATTATTGGAAAGTATAGTATTTTCATCAGTTAAGTTTTTTTCATTATTTTCTTTTGATGAGTCATCGCTAGAAAAACATAATATATCGTGGTGTCTTTTTCCACATAAAGAACATAAATTGTTTAATTTCACTTTACAATCTCGAGATAGATGACGAGCAATTCGGAGACATTTAAAACAAGCACCCAGTTTCATCAAAATATCTTTTCGTTCGTTTAAAGTTTTCTGTTTCGCCCAAGGACAAATCGCGGTTTGTGTGACTCGTGTTTACAGAAAAGGCATGATTCATTCGCATTTTTCTCATTTGAACTTGCAATACACCGCAGTTGGAGCAGGGAAGGGTTGCTTTCGAAACGATGAATTAATTTTTTGTGAGTTATGTTTATAATTTTCAGATTTGAATCGGTTGAAGCTAGGTTGGATTTTTTGACTGTGCGGAATGTATTGGGTTGAAATTGAAGATTCAGTTCTTTCTCTAGCGCTAATTTGTTTATTCAAAAATTTCAATAATTCGTCAAGTTTATACTCTGAGCCGTCTGTTTCTTTATTGAATTCGAGAACTAAATCAGAGGGTAAGCAATTTAAAATTAATGGACAGAGTACATTACTAAAACTTTCAAATGAAACATCTAAAGACTCTAAACTTCTTATTTGCGTTTGACACATATCAAAAAATTGGCGCAATACTTTAGTATCATCCGAACGTTTTAACGGAGTTACACTCAATAATTTTTGCATATGAGAGTTGATTATAGCATCTTTTCTTCCAAATCGATCCTTTAATATTTCTACAGCATTCGCATAATTTTCTGCCGTGATGGCAAAACCTTCCACTGTCGCTAAAGCAGAAGAACCTAACAAACCCTTTAAATAGGTAAATTTGTCAATCGAATTTAGAGAATTATTGTCATGAATTGCGGTTTTAAAAGAGTTCCAAAATGAGAGCCATTGATTAATTTCACCATAAAATTTGGGAATAATTAATTTTGGTAGTTTTACCTTCATTGGTTCTATTAATTTTGATTCTTCAGTTGTTTTGCATGAGTCAGAATCTGACTTAAATTTATTATTCTTTCCTAGTTGTTTCTTGGATCGAAATCGCCAAGTTACGATTTTATCAAAATATTGTTCTACGGCTTCTATTTCTTTATCGATCTCTGTAGGTGAGTACAGGGGTACACATTCTTTATCTACAATCTTTAAACATTCAAATTTTTGTTCTAAATGTTCTAACAATTCTTCGACTTCTATATCATCCGGTTCCGTTTTTTGTAATTCCTTTTCTAACTGCGAAATGCATTTTGTTACAGCGGTTCTTAGTACGGCTCGTTTCTTTTTTGTAACAATTCCTGTGACTGCGGTCATTATTAATTTATATTATTGATTCACAAAAATTTCTAAATTTCAAATATTCTTAAACTCTCACGCTCTCTGATCCCGGCAGGGATGCCATTTAATTATGTCAATAATTAATTCTTAGGCTTAACTTCGATTAAGAAAATAGTCAAGCTTACCTCAATTCACATCGGGCAGAGGGCAGTCGTGAGATGTTCCTAGAATTCAAAAAAGTAACAAAAAAAAAAGTTCAGGTAAAAATTCCAAGAAGTAAAACCACACTTAAAGTAACGAGCGAGCTGACCGTAGTTGATAGATAGAAGCTTTATTTACTAACTCACTAGAAAAATGGCATTTCTCGTGGCTTCTCGCGAGACAAACTGCGTTGCCACACAACTGCAACTAATCACTACAAAATAATAATTTCAGACAAATTGCGAAGGCTCGGAACGAGGATTCGCGACAAAGGTAATTTTATCAAAATTAGGGCTTAAATTTCTGTTTTATGGATAACCTTTTAATTCTTCAGACCATTCCCTTTTGGTTTGTATGTCCCACTACAACAACAGTGATAATTCATCACTATTTATCAATTTTGAAGTGTTTTACAACATCGCTGTCTAACATATTTTCACATAGTCTTGTTTTCTTCTTCTTTCCATGTAACAAATTCTATAACGTTAATTAAAAGAAGGTTTACATTTACTAATATAAAATTATGTAAACTTCAGAAGAAAACATTTATACGTAAATGTATGAAATTCAGTCTACTACAGTGAAAATTTATAAACTAAATGTTTTTTTAAATGCAACTATTCATACCACTGAGAGTACTGAATTCCTTTCAAAATCTCTTCATTTACATCACACTGTTGGTGATCATGAATATTTTTTAAATGCCTTTTCAAACAGAAAGGGCGAGTAAAGATTTGATTACAAAATGAGCTGATTAAGTCTGAGCTATGAACATTCATTTCAGAAAACAATATTATGCAAATTTTGATTACAGAAAGTGAAAAAAAACAGATTGACTAATTAAAATAACAAGAAAGATAACAAACAATTAACAAAATAAAGCAAAAAAAAACAACAAGAAACCAAAAGTAAAAATTATTAAAAATGTAAATAAAATGCAAAAGCACTTCCGCAAAAATCTTTCGACTAATACAGGGATTCAAAAATAGCAAGGCAATCATTTATTTTAGTTTCCATATTTCAAATGGCGCTAGCACTGCATTGAAAAATTTAACTGGGTGCAGAGCGTTGTCTTGATCCACTCCTCTCTGATTTCGATGTCCGCGCCACCTATAAAGTTTTACATGCCATTCGAATATTACACGCCCCACCAATGGAAGCACATGCGTCATATTCAATGACCAGGTGCTAAAAGAAAGAGGTTAGTCACACACTCACAAAAGAGTCCTACTTCTGATGCATAATACCTAAAACTTAGTTGAAGAGAGGGCACTATCTAATTTAATAACACGTGAGGCCGGACTAATAAAAACAGTACAACACAAATATATTGAAAAGTAGGAAAGAAAATAAAGTTACACAATCACGAATATATAATAAGACTAATATTTTCACACTTATTCAATAACACAAAAGGCATGTCTTAAAAAACATTAATACACCTGTGAAAATTCACCAAAACTAATAATTTTTAGAAAAAATTAAGATTTTCACACTAATTTAATAACACATGTGGCATGAGTAAAAAAAGAATCATTAATACACAATATGAAAATTCACCAAATCTAATTACTCTTGGTTAAAAGAATTAAAACCAATGATACAACCAATACTCTCTTAACGTTTCCTCCCTCTCTTTATTCATATAGTAAATAACCAAACTAAACTTATCTCAGTATCAACACCAAGTTTCTCAAATAGCATCGTTAAATTAATTCTAGGAGTACATAAGTAAATGGCTAAATACATAAATCAATCAATAATAGACGTTTTCCTAATGTACTATGAAAATGTAACTTTTAAACATATGCATATACACCATTACAAAAAAAATAATAAAAGGAATACATTCTAGTCCAACTTCAGAAGGATGTTTTTTTATCTCCCCCCACAGTCTAATCTTAAAATGTCCACTTGGCGGGGGGGGGAAGAAGCAAATGTACATCACCCGAAAGTATTCTTTCTGTTTCTCCACCCACGCTGGGTCAACGACCTTAAACTTTATAAGTCTAGGGGTCGGGTTTCGCCAATAACCTTCTCGTCCCGGTAGATGCTGTCGTGTGTTCTCTATTTAAGTCGAACTCGTTTCCTTGTCTCTCGATTCTCTCTTTCTCGCGATGAACGTCGTTTCTTCATAGTACCATCTCACACTTGACAAAATCCATCAATCTCTCTTTACATTTTCATTCAAACAATAAAACTTAAATTTGTGAGTGTGGATTCATCCCTCATACCTGGTATTTCGATGAAATCCTCAAACATCCTATAGATTGCACCAAATAGAATCGTAGGTCCGTTATTTTCGAATGAAATTTTCAAATAATATCCAGGCATAATAAAGTCACTGCATCTTTTTAGTGGCTAAAAATTTATTTTTCCAGTTACAGCCACACACACACGCACAACACAAAACAACAAAAGAAAATTAACTACGATCATTTAATTAGTTAAAACCATCTTTCTTCCAAGCTCGCCGAAGTCCACCTATTACCGATCATTCCGCTATGTTGTATCTCTCCTTTCAGTAATTTTGATGGCCGCGCCTACCTATAAATTTTAACATGTCAGGTGAATCTTACAACAGGTATCGTCACTGTTAGGTGGTCTTGTCAGGGTTTCTGGGTGATAGTGTAATATTATTTGTAACTGATGTCACAAAATGATTTACTAATTTCAGTGCAAATTCTAACTATTGATCTACCTCCACTTGAGTCTATCCAGCATAGATGACTTTCCAGCTTGAGACTGGCAATAGCTATCCATCACTTTAAATCATTTGATGGATTCTAGGAACTGATTCTTCCTCCAAACAGTATAATTTGCGGTTTATAAAGCAACATTCACAACGCTGCAAGGAAAAATCCCAAATTCTTAAGCTATCAAACTCCAAGTTGTGCAACAAAATAACAAATTCAAACACCATTTACTCAAAACTGGAGGATAACATTTTATTACCTGTTGTCAAAAATATATAAACTACAAATTTTATCAATTTCACTGGAAAAATTCTGAATTATCATAAAAAGTTCCTGCTTGTAATTTTATATTTTAGAGCACCAGTATATATAATACTTAAACATATTTGCGTATTACTGTTGCATAATTACACCAAAATCAAATAAGAAGTATAATGATAATATTGCAAGTTAAATAGTTATGAGAAAATCATAATATGATGGGACCCTAGGGAGTTTAGGATTAGGACAGGTAGGCATAGTAACATGGTTAACAATTAAATGCAGTGTTGCCAATTATCTACATTGCGGTTCCACTTAATTTTGTTCAAAAGAGTACGCTGATAATCATTCACAATAAGATAAGTTAGAAGGGAAAAAAAAAGTCACATTTGGTAGGTAAGTTACATTTTATTTTGACATTTGAATGTAGTGAATAATAAATTTAAGTATGTTACTTGGAGAATTATACTTTACATTTTTCGAATTTTTTATAAAGGAGATATTTATCTAATTGTATATATATATATATATATATATATATATATATATATATATATATATATATTATAGGTATAGCTATAATGTTTATATATATGTACATACTTCTCATATGTTATCAGGTAAGCTATCAATGTTTGATGATGCATTCAAAAATTTAGTTTTTTATATTCTAGCATTTTGGGAAATACCGTATATAGTGAAGTGTTTATATACAATTTTTACTAAATAAATACTCAATATATATATATATATATATATATATATATATATATATATATATATCACTTGGATTTGTTTTCAATTTATCTTTTACTTGACTCTATTGACTACACTCCTATAAAAAAGTTTTTTTAAACCTCAAAACAAAAAATCAAGCATTTAAAGGTTACGCATAATATATGGTGAGTACATTTTTCCTTTTGGGTCGGAGTTACTGAGTAAAAATGAAGATTAAGGTGAGAAATACAGATAAATAAAAAAAAATTAAATAATTCCAAAAGATAAAAGAAATAACCATATTCATATTTTATTACATAACCATATTAAGAATTCTTGGTCAGTATGAGCCAATAATAAATGCTTTTTTTAATACTTTTACAGCATATTGGAAAATAATATTCTGATGGCCTTTCCTCGTCCCTCTTTTCATCGAACTAATAATTAAGGAAATAATAATTATAACTTGCAGGTAAACTATAGGAACCGGTCCAAAAAAGGAATATAATAATCTAGATCCTGAAATTTATAATCTAAGTAATACCGTATCATGGAATAAAAGATTTGATTTTTTTTGTCCAAGTACAATGCATCATTTTGACATTTTTGAGAGGGAATATTATGCCAGTTTTCTGTGGTATATTTTATTTTTGTTTAAAATTATAAAGCAGGTAAGAGTGTAAGGGATGAAATGGTTCTAATTTGATAACCAGTTCTTTTTACGTAAAAAAACTACTGAGCAGTTATTGTACCGAACTCCAGACGATAATTGAACCTTTGAGAACATGCGGAAAACAGCGATCGTGAATAGCTTGAAGTTCATTTTGAATTGCAGTTTCTGGCTGCATTATGTCCTGTTGCAGGGAAAATCATGAAATCTTTATACACTGCAGCGAATCCGTTTCTATCAATACCTGGATATTTTAAAGCTGTTATTTTTGGAAAAGACCCTCGCTATACCAGTGATGCGGCTCTCACATTAGTAATCCATATTATGTTTCCAGTTCACTTATCCACATTACAGTAATTTTTTTAATTCATTTATCTTTCAGACAATTTTAGCTTAATCTCTGTAATGTGCTTCGATATTGAAAGACTTCTCTCTTCAAGTTGCCTCTGTAAGGGGTTAAATATTTTTCGATAGAATATTGCTCCATTCAGAAATTGTTCCTTGTAACGTGTTACCACTTGAGAAAAAAGTAAGTATAAAGTGCTTTCCAGTATTATAACATTCCTTTTTTTTCTGTCGATAAATATGGGTTGAATGAAGAATTCTAAAAGAAATGAAGTTGATTTGGATTTCTTCCTGGGAATTTTTCACTCGGTTGAGACATGATTTATCACCTGTTTAAGTTGCCTTGCTTTGTTAGAGAGGCTTGTTTTCCTGTTGTTTAGTTTTTTAGTGATTTTTGGTACTGACTAATATTTGATACTGAACTACAAAACTTTTAAAGTATTCCTTCTATTGATAATGATGTGATATAATTTAGGGGTACCTACATGAAAACTTTCTAATATATTAAAATCGTTATTTAAATATATTTTTAAGCATATTATTTTTACTTGCATCATTAGTAAATATTTAGTACTCATTTTATTCATTTCCATTGCATCACAAATTTATAATTTTTTTTCAGAAGAAATTAAATTAAATTAAATCAGAAAAAGAAAAATAAATATTTAAGTGTAGATTTCTTTGAACTTGTTTTGTAGTTTATATCCATAAGTATTATGTTTCTCCTTTTGTAGTATGTAGTAAGTATCTGATTCATTACTGTCATTTCGAAAAAAAATTACTCATTTCAAATGTAATTATAAAAGTTTAAAAATATTCAGTTTAAGCAAATTTGTTAATGTAAAATTTCTTACTAAATTTATTAGAAGCACATTTTCATCAGTTTTGAAATGCTTGCTTTATATTTCTAAATCTATTTCATTTGAATTTCCATATTTCTTTCTAAATTCATATGCGAATTTATGTTTATAGCATTTATAATAATTATTTTTGGATAAAAAAGAGTGAGTATTTATTCTAACATAATTATAGTTTAGGAATGCTTTTTTTATACAATGTATGCCTTACTTTAAAAGCTTTTTAAAATTGAATTTATTTCTCTTTGAATGCTTACAATCTTAGCTTCTAACTAAATGGAAAAGTAAGAAAGACAAGCGCAAATTAATTATATATGAATTGTCTTATATTTGACGCTCTATTTGAATTTTAAATAAATAATTGGTTTATATTTTACTTTTCATTTCCTTTAAGTAGTTTTAAAGTGCTTGGATTACAAAAAGAATATACGTAAATACGGCGAAACATGTATAAGTTGGTAAAACTGGTAACTACATTTTTACCAAAAGTCATAACATTGCAAAATGTTTGGAGGACTAAGATGGATTACTAATAAACTTAGCGCGAATTCGTATCCTTCATTTAGAGGAAATAAACTTCATTTAGTAAGTCTTCTATCATACTGTCAACTACAACCCCGTGCAATATGCAGCAAGAACCAAGCGATCGATTGCGAGATACAATTTAATCATTTGTAGGGAAAATGGGTGTTCGTTCTCAATATCCCTTACACTTTCCGCCTGACTTATTATGAACGGATAACCTACTGGTCTGTGGAGAAGGTGGAAATTAAGCGAATTCATTTCCACTCGCATGGTTACTGCTTGAATGATATCTTTTATTTTTGAAATGTGTTCAAAGTAGAATATGGGATTTATAATTCAGTCATTAATATTATTATTTTTTTTCTTTTGGACAAACTAATTTTTCTTGTCTACTTTGTCTCATGCGATGGCTTAATTATGTAATAAATAGAATCTAGTATTCAAACTAGATTCTAATATCATGTGATAACTAGAATCGCCTTAACTGTAGAACTTTTCTTTGTATTTTTCATAAAGATTTCAGAATATTGTCAAGTTAACCTCTTCACTTCCCCCGACGTAAATGTACATCTCGCCCGACCAGTGTGTTAAATGCCCCGAACGTACATGTACGTCTCGCACAACCAGAGTGTTAAATGTATCGGACGTATATGTACGCCTCACACAACCAGTGTGTTAAATGTTCCGGACGTATATATACGGTTTTTCAAAAAATACGATTCATTCCTTTGCGTTCCTATCAGTTAAACGGTTACTACGGCTTTGGAACGTAATAGAGAGACATCTGCAGTGTTTGAGAAATATTTCCGTATTTCAGAGCAAACTTTATTTGTTTATGCTTCTTCTCTTCCCTTCAATTCACCGCATACTTGAAACTATATGAAAAAAAGTGGTCCTGGGGAGTGGGTCTCATAATTTTTAATCGGGAGTTAAAAGGTAAAAGAGTACAATTCCGTTCTTGAATTTGATTATGTTTTTTTTATTTTAAACATGATTACAATTTTAATATTTATTTTATATGTATGTATACAGAACCTCTCATTCAATTTTTATCTTGCCTACACCATACATACATTAAGGGGACTTTGTACCCTTTGAGCAAATTTCTTTATTTACGTATTTAAAAATTATATTTTAGCATTTATATAATGTTTCTATTCAATAAAATGATACCAGTTGAAAATTTTCATATATTATTCACACAATTTTAAAAATTTAAATGTTTTGAAGAAAATTGGGAAAATTTTAAAATCCTACTCCTTTTGTAAAAATTTAATTTTTTGACCTGAATTTTTTTTTATAATATTCTTATGGATACTCTAAACAACTTTAGGGATCGATTTTAGAATAACTTTATTCCTTTTTGAGAAAAAAATAAAATGTTGATATACAGGCTAAAAATCAATGAAAAAGCCAACATGTCGTACATTTTATTTTTTTTTAAAAAAAAGTATTCAGTTTATAGTAAAACGGATCCCTAATTTTATTACATGCTTTATTTTTAACACGCAGGGAAAAAAAGGAAGTGATTGGTAAATAACTGTCGAAGGAGTAGCATTTGGAATGCACTAAGGTTTCGAAAAACACAAACTGAGAAAAACCACTTTAAAGTTTATAATTCTGAAAAAAAAAAAAAAATATTATATAAGCTTAATTAAACTTAAAATACCACTTTAAGATATTAGTTATACATTTTTCTTTAAAATAATTGCATTTTCATATTTTTCAACCAACACATTTTTATAAATGATCAACTTTTAGAGAGTACTAATTGCATAAGAAAATTCAAGAAAAACGTTTGTGACGAATCTATACGGAACTTTATCACTAACCTTCTGAACCGACCTTTTTAGGGAAATTTAATTCCCTACCTATTTCCAATCAACTCAAAAAGCGGACAGGATTCCTTGTTATTTAGATTAGATTCAGTATTTAAGTCAAACGAAATAGTAAAGTTAGAACAGTAGGAGATAGATATTGAAGCATAGAGTTATAGTGAATTTGAATTGAAGTCTTATTGTTGTTGATAATTTAATCTTATGAAGAATTGAGATTCCGAGTGGTAAATATTATTTTGAGTTTAAAGTCTCATTAAAGTTTTTAAGAGTCAGATTAAAGTTAAATGTTCAATAAGAACATTATTAAATATAATTCTGGGATCTCTTATCGTGGTAATTTCTGCGTGATTGTTTTATTTAATAAATTAATTAATTAGATCATTAATTAAGTGAGTTAATTTAAAGGATATTATCTTTAAAACCTCATAATATTGGTAGAAACAATTGTTAATAAGTCTTTGATTCTATTTGGGAAAGATAACCAAATAAAGAAAGTTATTTATAAAAATGGCTACTGATTCTTTTGTGACTCAAAATTATTCTCGTTCTCAAAGTGAGGTCCCGAGAGACCTTCACAATGGCGCCCAACGTATAAATCCCGAGAATAGAGTCGGATCCAGTTTTAGAATCATTCAGGAACAATATTTTTCGGGAATTGAGAACATAGATGATTTTTTGGTGAATATTGATCATAATCTCGCGTATTATGAGATACCTGCACAACTGGCATGTGCTTACTTGAAGGGTCATCTCAAAGGACGGGCACTCGACTGGTTCGAAGTTCTTGGTTATAGAGTCATCGAAGATAAGACAACAGACTACGCGCACTTAAAACAGGCATTGTCGGAACAATTTCCCGTGGTCAGAAACAGGTCAGAACTAGAAACGCGATTTTATTCCTCATCACAAAGACGAGATCAACAACCTTCGGACTTTATTTATGAATTGTTGAAAATTCATAAAGTCCATAAACTAGAAATGTCGGAGGAAAAATTAATAGATCACGTCGTTAGTCGATTAGAACCTCAAATTTTGGATTATGTCGAAGTTAGACATCCACGAAATACTGCCAATCTCCTACAAATCGTTGATAAATACGAAGAACGTTTTATGCATAGACAAATCAGAGGTTCGAGTGAGGGATTTAGAAGTTCAGGCCCTCATGAAACAATCGTTTTAATATCCGGCATAGACAGGAAAATTGGAGGGAAAACAGAAATAATGAGAGATACGCCAATAATAACCGACCACAAAGGGAATTTAATAGATTCGAAAACCAAGGTTTCACAAATCGCAGATTCGAGGGCAGACGCCAAGGTGGACAATCGGATCAACCATTCCACAGTCAAGGCGGTCGACAAAGTGGGTCGAGAAATAGTTCATTTCGAGGTCAAAATGAACGAAGTAGAAATTTAAACTTTTAAGCGATCGATGTGATTATGGGGGTAATCGATCGCGGGGTACGGAAAATCCTCCACTTTGGGATCATCGGCCTATCAGAGTATCCTCTATAAGAATGACCCCAGTCGAATTACCGTATGTCCCTATTCTATTAAATGAAACCTTTATTACAGCACTATGGGACACGGGAGCGGAGAAATCTTTTATTTCGGAGGAGGTATACCGCAATTATTTTTCATACCGACCTCGTCAAAAGACGAAAGACAGAGTCGTGACAGCACAGGGAGCCCCGTGCAGTCATTTGGGTAGAGTCGAGTTACAAATTCGAATCAGGGAATTTCAGAAACCCTGGGAATTCCATATACTTGATAACATGCAGTATCAGTGCATTTTGGGGATAGATTTTATGAAGGCGTCGCGATTAACATTAGATTTTCATCAGAAATCCTTAATCATTCCCGATCATCTGATCAAACAAACGCCTAAAGAGGAGAAACTCGTTGATATTGATCTCACAGAATCGAAACTTGATGACGAGCAACAGAAGCAATTAAAAGCCTTATTTAATAATTTTAAAGGGTTATTTTCCGATCAACCGGGATTAACGCATGTTGTATATCATGAGATAGATACTGGAGATAAGGGACCGGTAGTGTCGAGACCATACAAGTACGACCGGGTCAAACAAGGCATTATTGATTATCACATAGATAAGATGTTACAGGATGGTACAATCTGTCCTATTAATTCGCCCTATGCATCTCCAGTCGTATTAACTCGAAAGAACAATGACCTTCCTCCAGATTCTCCAGAGGCGTATCGTTTCGCGATCGATTATCGGAAACTAAATGGAATTACCAAATATCCTCGATATCCATTACCGGTTATTGATGACTTACTCACCAATATCCCTCACACCAACGTTATGTCCACTCTAGATCTCAGAAGTGGCTATTTTCAGTTGGCGATTAGTCCAAAGGACATAGAAAAAACAGCGTTTATCACTCGCAATGGCACTTTTGCATTCCTACGCATGCCTTTTGGTCTTTCTGGGGCGGCGCCTAATTTCCAAAGGGCTATCGATATAATCCTCCAACCTGTTATTGGGCGTTTCGTGTCAGTTTACATGGACGATGTTATTATAACATCTCCATCGTTCAAAGACCATCTTGATCATTTAACTCGGGTTTTTACCTTATTACGAGACGCAGGGCTAACGTTAAATAAGGAAAAATGTCACTTCGCTCGTGACAAACTCAAATATTTAGGCCTGATTATTAGTAAAGAAGGAATCGAAACTGACAATAAGAAAATTCGGGCAATTACGGAAATGAAACCTCCCAAAAATAATAGAGAAGTGTCAAAATTTTTAGGGATGACGGGTTGGTACCAAAAATTTATTCCGCGATACGCAGATATATGCGAACCATTGTACCAATTAAAAAAAAAAAAAGGGGGCGAAGTTTAACTGGTCGGGAGAAGCACAGGATTCTTTTGATCAGATACAACGCACACTAACGGAGGCACCGATTTTGCAATTACCTAATTTTTCTGAACAGTTCAATTTATTCACTGATGCTAGTGGGGTCGGAATTGGTGCTGTGCTTCAGCAAAATCAAAAACTTATTGCTTTCGCGTCTCGAACCCTTAATAAAGCAGAACGTAATTATACGGTTACCGAAAGAGAATGTTTGGCGGTAATTTGGGCTCTAAATAAGTTTAAAACTTATTTTGGACCCCTACCTGTGAAAGTGATCACAGATCACGCAGCGTTAACGAAGTTAACCAATGGTAAGAATTTATCAAGTAGGACGATCCGATGGGCATTGAAATTGTCAGAGTTTAACATAGAATGGGAGCACAGACCTGGTGTTCAAAACGTGGTCGCAGATCTTTTATCGAGAAATCCAGTAGATAGTGTCGAGGGGTCACAAATTTCGTGCGCAGCTCTTAGAGCCCTCGCAATAAATTCCCGTGAACAATTCATTAAGGAACAGAGGGAAGATCCTGAATTAGGACATATTTATCGATACTTAGAAAACCCTGATGACGGTTCTGTTAATGCGACGGTATGCGAGAGTTGGTCCCAGGACTTCAAGTTAATAAATGGTCTCCTCTTTTACGCGAAGTATTTTTCTAATCTGGGAGAACTAAGAGTTTATATTCCTGGTTCTCTTCGAAAAGATATAATGAAAGAATTTCATGATCTGCCACTGGCAGGACATCTCGGAAAGAGGAAGACATATCTTAAACTTCGTGACACGTGCTATTTTCCATTTATGAGAAAATATATATTTGAATATGTTTCAACCTGTGACCGGTGTCAAAAGTTTAATTATAAAAACGCTACCAGCTGGTCGTTTAATGCCTATAGTTTCGAAATATCCAAATGAAATTGTAACGCTAGACTTATTAGGCCCCTACCCCGCATCCCGACCCGAGAGATATAAATTCATATTAGTTATAACTGACCACTTCACTAAGTGGTGTGAGCTGATTCCTCTTCGTAAAGCTTCAGCCCAGACAATAGCTAATGCCTTTTTTGATAACTATATAGCGCGTTACGGAGCTCCGATTTCTTTGATAAGTGATAACGGCCCCCAATTTATTTCTGACGTGTTTGAACATCTCAGTCACAGGTTGGACATCAAACATATGAAAACGGTAACGTACCGACCACAGTCTAATCTCACGGAGAGAGTGAATAGAAATTTAGTTCAAATGATATAGCTTCTTTTGTTGAAGAAAATCATGAAAACTGGGACCAATTTCTACACGAGTTCGCTTTCGCTTTGCGCACGGCGGTAAATGAGACGACAAATAATACTCCGGCTGAGTTGTTTTTGGGAAGGAAAATCATAACTCCGTTTAGCAAGCTCATAAATGTTACGGAGGATGCGAAATATGTTGGTAGTAACATCGAAAGATTATTCGATGAGGCAAGACGAAATATGCAAAAAAGCATAAGTCTTGGGAAAAACATTACAATCTCAGAAGGAGGGATGTTCACATCAAAGTGAACGATTTAGTTTTACTTCAAACACATTTCTTAAGTGCTGCGGGTAGGAAACAGGTGGGAAAATTTATGCCTAAGTTTGAAGGTCCCTATAAGGTTTTGGAAATAAAAGGAAATAATTTAGTTATTTGGAAAAACGGAAGAAATATAACTGTTAATATTGATCAGGTTCGAGTGTACCGACCTCGTCAGTCAGACACGATTAGTTCGGATAGTCCGGTAGAAACTCTGTATGACGAACAAGAAGTTAGTCATGGGTCGAATAGATCACATCAAGGACAGTTTAAA
Source organism: Trichonephila clavipes (assembly GCA_019973935.1). NCBI lineage: Eukaryota > Metazoa > Arthropoda > Arachnida > Araneae > Nephilidae > Trichonephila > Trichonephila clavipes. Next base: position 301,628 of record BMAU01019565.1, read on the forward strand.
GAGCATAGGAAAACCTCTAGTCAGGAAAGTGAGGGGTGTAGATCACGGCAGGGTAACACCACACGGGAGATCCCCAGAAATAAACGTAAAATTAATAGTACTGCGTCGAAGGACCAAGCTTTAAAACGATCCAAGATATGTAGGAAGAGATCACGACAAGGATCTGATCATCAGGACCGGAAAAGACACGCTCCTGAGCAAGGGCAGGGAGTCAAGAGGTCGATCCCTTCCTCGATCTCGTCCAGGAATTATAAGTTTCAAAAACATAATACCTCTTCACCAGGGTAGAGTCCATTGCAGGTCCATCAAGGTTGCCTGATCGCAGGACTGCTACGACTACAGGCGGATCCCGAATGGAAGTTAGTGGACGTGATAACCAGACCCGTCAGACCAGAGCGACAACGAGAAGACGCAAAGAACAAGCGGAGAAACCAGTCCGGTCGAATCAAACCAATACAAGGAGACCTTGCCCATACTATCTACGGAGCCGTATACAAGAAAAAGACGGAATTCCTGAGGAGATGAGCAACATCGAAATCAACGGCATACCTGGCAGCACATTCCGCAGAAGAAGCCTCAGTATGGAAGCGTTGAATGGAGATCCAGTGCATAGGATTTAACAGACAAAATCCAGGTTGTATTGTTTCTTTATCTTCACAATGCGAACAAATGAAGAATTTTTGCAATTAAAGCAAGTCACGGGCGGACTCTAAAATTAAGAAGACTGACAAAAGTGGACACTGCATTGTGTGTGTTTTTTTTTCTATACCAGAAAAAAACGACTTTTGTGTTACTTTTTGTATTTTGGAGAAAACATCTGTAAATTTTGCATTTGTTTACTTCGATGTATGACTTCGCTAAGATGCGACAATTCATTTGGTTGTTTGTGTTATTTGTTTATTACAAAATGATTATTATTATATGCTATGTGTGTTTCTATGTATGTTTTGTTTCACATCTGGTGCCTTGGAGCGCGGCGAAGTTAGATAGGATTAACCATTAACACTAACTAGCGCATCAAGTTTTTCGAATGGGAAGGCAAAGGAACCAGATATTTATTGTATATGACATTCATGTAACAAATGTATAACTTCATGTCTGCTTTTACCTACTTCTCAAATGGATATCAATCTTTCAGGGTAGCTGACCCTGAAGTCTTCGATGTTCCAGGGCCACAGAAGATTGTATTTCTTTTTTGTATAATGACTAAGTCATACTCTATGGGGCTGGTTTTTGCCACCACTAGGGTGGTTTTCCCACGCCCCCTTAGCCAAATGGATAGAGTGCAGGGATTAATTTAAACTTGTAAAATATTATGAGGTTTAGCAATTAATTCTAAATCGTAATTTTGTCATTTTTCATTACGGAAGATGTTTCAGTAATATACAGTTAGAAATTAATATCGTCGGAACTGTAGGACAGAGATAGGATTTACGTAATTTATTTTCAAGACGTATGAGTCCTTCGAATAAATCCCGTTTTCTTTTGGAGGGGGAAGGTGACGAATCTATACGGAACTTTATCACTAACCTTCTGAACCGACCTTTTTAGGGAAATTTAATTCCCTACCTATTTCCAATCAACTCCAAAAAGCGGACAGGATTCCTTGTTATGTAGATTAGGTTCAGTATTTAAGTCAAACGAAATAGTAAAGTTAGAACAGTAGGAGATAGATATTGAAGCATAGAGTTATAGTGAATTTGAATTGAAGTCTTATTGTTGTTGATAATTTAATCTTATGAAGAATTGAGATTCCGAGTGGTAAATATTATTTTGAGTTTAAAGTCTCATTAAAGTTTTAAGAGTCAGATTAAAGTTAAATGTTCAATAAGAACATTATTAAATATAATTCTGGGATCTCTTATCGTGGTAATTTCTGCGTGATCGTTATTTAATAAATTAATTAATTAGATCATTAATTAATTGAGTTAATTTAAAGGATATTATCTTTTTCTCTCACGACAGAAATTTTAGCTGTTTTTCTTCTTATAATATTAAAGTATTACATTTGTATGAAAAATATATCAGGAATAAGAACTGAAATCATAAAATTATTAATATAAAATGCTTTAATTTAAAAATTTTACATGCACACATTTCACAAAGAAAAAAAAATGATTGTATGTATTGCCTCGGAAATATTCTGCTTTATATATTGCACATTCTTTTTTAATGTTATTATTTCTATTTATAAATTAGATTTTTTTTATCAAAACGCTTTTTTTAGCTTTTTTTCAGGAAGGGGGCGTGGCTTAATTGCCTAATTTGTTTTCAAATGAAGTTTTATTCAACTTCTAACTTTCCGACATGCACAAGTGAAATATCAATCGAAAGATAATAATGCAAAGAATAAGATTAAATGAAAATAAAAAAAAACGGTAGGTCTGTGATTTTTGGGGTACCATGTTCCCTTAATTATAGCAAAAAATAGAACATGACTCTCTTTTTTAATGCAGCGTTAGATTGTTTTCTTGAAAGGTGAGTAGATATTTGTTTTATAATTTCCGCTGAAAGCAATGATTTTATTTCTATAGTAACTTAAACATACGTTTTAAGGTTACTGTCTATGATTTCAAAATGGGATTTATAGAAAACGTATAAATGAATATTTTTGTTTATATTTAGTGTTCGTTGATTAAAAAAAATATACATATAACATTAGTTTAAGGAATACTTTTGAAAGAAATTAATTTAAATCTTATTGTTAGGCTAAAAATGAAGAGTAAAGTACATATGCTCAAAAACATTCCCCTTTCATAAAAAAAATGCATCTGTAATAATCATGACTTCCATACGGAGCGTTAACTTGAATTTTACGTAGATGATGGAGATGGGGAATAAAAAATTAAAGGGAGATGTCATTGAATTAACTATATATATATATATTCATTACGAGAACATTTAAAATTCCTACCAATGTTATTAATTTGAATTGACTATAGCTGATATTAGGATTTCTAAATCATAATTAATGAAAATGTATTTTATATTAAAAATATTTTATTTACAAAATAAAAAAGTAGTAAAAAAATTAGTCATTTCCTACTTAGATCTAGAAAGAAAATTTTTTATTTTAGTTAACTTCTATTAAGTAATAACAATTAATGTATATATGTCATGATTTTAAAGACAGAATCAGATTAAAGTTTAAAAAAACGAGATCTTTATTCCATCGTGTCGACATCTATTCTGACACCGAGCAGGGAGGAAAAAGCACGCCATGGTGGTGGTTTCAAGTGGATAACACTTGAAAAACATATGGTAAGTATCGCTGCTTTGAAGAGGTTGCTTGCAAGTTAATGCTGACATATGTTGACTATTAAATCTAACGATCTGGAATTAGACATGTTTATTGGCTAGGCCATATGTTCGGAAGAAATAAATGGGTGATTAGTTTGATACTTGAAGATGGGGACGGAGAAAGATGAGTCAAGTGCTAGATAGGGAAGTTAATTTTTAATCTAATTTAATTATCCTTACATATATATATATATATATATATATATAATCCAATATAAAAGAATTTTTTCAATATATAATCATATACATACACATACACATATATATAAATTTATATACATATATATACATATACATATATATATATTTATATATACATACATATGAGATAATCACAGTGTTAAGTGACAAAATAGATAGCAATTTTTCTTGTAATTTTCCTTTTTATATATGGCTTAGGAATATTTGTTTGTTTGTTACTATTTATTCGTTAATTAAATTAAATTATTTTAATAAAATAGTATAAAGCCCAGTGGCTAAGTGGCTAGGGCATCGCGTTTGCAAACAACAGGTCCGAGGTTCAAACCCCACGCTGGTCAAGGTTGACTTAGCCTTTCATCCCTCCAGTAGGTTGATAAATGAATTCACTTAAAACTGAGGGTTTCAAGTCAGACTAACCACCTGATCGGAACATTTGCTCATGCACCTTATGGCCCAAGGTCGCGTTTACTAAGTTGGGTACAGTATACCTTGACCCTCATGGGCTGTCGCGCTACTGAGTTCGGTTAAGTTAATAAAATAGTATAGTAAAAAGGAAATCACATCGTCAGAAATTAGGCCATTCCAGGTGGTATTTGAACTTACGACCTTTGGATTAGAAATCCTACTCACTTAACATTGCTCTACAGGGACACACCGAGCGGTTTCCCTTTCTATAACTTTCTATAATTCATTGTTCTGTAATTTTTGTTACTATTTATTCATTTATTAAATTTATTTAATGAATTAATATTTGAAAAACCTGTATTAACATCAAGTGTCATCCACTACAAGTTTATAAAACTGTATTTGAACTTGAGTGGATGAATAAAATGTATTTTACTAAAACCTGAAAGTTTGATCAAGGAATATATATATATATATATATATATATATATATATATATGCAAGGGTTCGATTTCGAAGATTTATTTCATTCCATCAAAATAGCAGATATAATTCAGGTACTTGCAGATGCATATAAGAAATATGGTTTGAATAATTATATTAGTTTTGAAAATTTCAATTCACTTATTCGTTTTGTAACACAGGAGAACTTCATTATTTTTGATAACAAAATTTACAAACAAATCAAAGGATTGCCTCAGGGTGGTCTCGCTAATAGTCTCGCTAACCTGTATTTACACCACTATGAATCAATTTGAAGAAAGGAACCCTCTTGCCTTTTATTAAGATACATAGATGATTTAATTGTTATAGGTCGCGAAAGGAAATTTAAACCTAGCATTAATTTTACCCGGGATACCTAAAATTAATACAGATAAATTTTTACTGGAACAAAGTTGAATTTTTAGATTTAGATTTAAATATTATATTGACAACACATTATATAGTAATATGTATGATAAAAGAGAAGCATTTAAATTCAAAGTCATAAAGATACCAAACTTTAATAGTTGTCTACATATATCAATATTTAGAAACATAATTTTAAATTTTTTGATGAGAAATAATAATTTAACTACACACAATATCGATAAATTCAAAAATATCCAGAAATTTATATTTTGTTGCATACAGAATGATTATACCATCAACTTCTTGAGGAAATATATAGATCAAAAATATTTCTTAAAAATATTTTTAAACTCATATATGCACAAATCCAACACATAACATTAGGTCCACAAAGTCAGCTTGTTAGTGGTCCAGCTGTGAAGTATATGTGCATTCCACACACGAATACATTTTAAAACGCACACACTTAGACCAATATTTACATGACTACACTTTAAAATAATTTATAACCAATCAAACATTTATGACCAATCAAACGTTTATGACCAATCAAGATTGTTTTTTGCATGCAATCTGATTTGCTTCTAATACCAAATGTGGTTAAACTCTAATGTTAGATTATGAATCATTTGGATTGGAATCGCATTAGTAGGAGTTATGAACAAAATATAGGGATGGTAATTGTATTAAATATGAGAAGTCGTTCAATAGTTTTGGACTGAAGTATTGATAGGATGCACTATGGTGAGTTTTTAATGATTTACGCTATTCGTTTAATAATATACTGGGTTTTTAATTTGAACTTTTGGATTTTAGAAATTTTTTAATTTGAACTTTTGGATTTTAGATATTTTTTAATTTGAACTTTAGGATTTTAGATGTGTTTTAATTTGATCTTTCGGATTTCAAATTTTTATACCTATACAACTATTTTTAAGATAAGTGCATCATCTTTAGTGTTCGATGGTTCACTTATATTATGCACTAATTTGTTTTAGAATTTTAATATTTTAATGTTATTATATCTTTCAGAAAGCGATGACAAATAGTTTAATTTTTAAAGCTTAATGGTTTAATTTTCACTTTTTAAATTTTAAATTTTTGAGAATTTGATATTTTCCGATTAACTTACCAAGTTGCAATATGTTGCGAAGGTTGGCACCATCAAACAAGTTTAATCCCACTTATCGGTCCTATGTCCGAGGTTGAACTAGGATATTTTATATATTTTTATTTTATAATGTTTTTATTTTTGTTTGAAAACGATGGAATTTTATCTTCTATATTCGCCATTCATGTTTTGAAATAGGATTTAGTATTATAACATTCGTATAATTTAAATTTTTGAATTGATTATGGCGATTGATTGTTGATGATTGATTTTACATGTTTAAATATATATATATATATACATATATATATATATTCCTTGTATACCTTTATATATACATATATGTACACTCATGTCCATAAATTAAGGATAATGAAGTTCAGGCTAAGAAAGAGACAGAAGCAAAACAAATTTGACTTATTTGTAAAGTCTATTTATTAAACAAAAGGTAAAGATAAAAAAAGATGCTATATGTTTGACATAATTAATAAAAATTGCGATTTTTACTCCCTGGAGCAAATTTCAAAAAAGAACCTATTTACAAAAAAAAACAGTATAACATGGTTAGTATGATGGTTAATACGGAGTATGTCTTCCGGACGATGTAATACATGCCTTACAAGGCATAGGCATTCTGAGTATCAAATTATCAATCAGATCTTGGGGAATATTGCACCACTCATCAAGCAATGCCCTCCGAAATTCCGGTAGACAGGTGGGAGGGGGTTGACGGCCTGCATTTCGTCGGCCAAGCATATCCCACACATGCTATATTGGATTCAAGTCCGGTGAGTATGCTGGCCAATCCATACGGGTGATATCCTCCGATTGAAGGCATTCATGTACAATGTTTGCACGGTGAGGACCGGCGTTGTCATCCATATAAAGAAAAATTCAGCACCCATGGCACTCCGAAACAAACGTAAATGTTGTTCCAGAATGACATCCAGATAGATGTGGTCTGTCATCGTTACACACTGAACATGCAGGTCAGTTCTGGAACCAATAATAATTCCTCCCCAAACGAGCCATCCTGCACCACTGTAACGGTGTCGTTCAATGGTGTTCTCTTGGTGGTAACGGGTACTTGGCGCTCTCCATATTAAAGTCCGGCGAGAATAAGACAGAAACTAAACCTGGACTAGTCGGACAACATCACACAAGACCACTGTTGTGGTGTCCTCAATGCATGTTCTCTACTCCAGGTTAATCACAGACGACAGTGAGTTGCGGTAAGTGGAACGCATCTGACAGGCCTACGAGCATATAGACCAATGTACCCTAAACGTCTGTACACGGTCGACCTTAAAACTGTCGTACCGATAGCTGAAGAGACCTGACGAGACAGGTCTGATGATGTACTCCATCTGTTTCTTTTGGAAGTAACTGTCAAATATACCGGCCCTCATTTGGTGTTGTAACTCGTGGGCAACCTGTGCTGTAACATCTACTCACATTACCATCATCTTGGAATCATTGCCAAAGCCTGCAGATGACACTCTGGGCGATTCCAAGTTCCTCGGATACTTTCGGCTGGGTACATCCACATTCCAGCCGTCCAATAATTCTACCACGTAAACAATCATCCAAATGCTTCCTTTGTGCCATAACTATGCGGTTATTGCACTGAAAGGCTTTTAAAGCGATTGTGAACAACTTTACTTCTTTGCCACCATTCCTTATATACCCCTCTCTTACACTCTCGTCATTGTGACGTACTATCCATGCCATCTGGTGGTTTCCTGTAATTTCCATATTCTTGTTCAAGATGTATGTGATAATTTTACGGGTGAAATTTTTATTTAAAAGTTCAATTTTTGTGTGATATTTTTTCTTCCTATACGACTATTTTAAAGATGGGTGTAATATCTTTAATGTTCGATAGTTCAATTATATAATGCACTTAATTGTTTTAGAGTTTTAAGACTTTAATGTTATAGTATCTTTCAGAATGCGATAGCGAATAGTTTAATTTTTAAAGTTTTAACTTTTAAATTTTTTCTACTTTAAATTTTTGAGATTTGAATCGTTGCCAATTAACTTACCAAATTGCAACAGGGAGAAGGTTAGTTCACTAAAACTAGTTAAACCCCACTTATTGGTCTATGGTTGAACTTGGATATTTTATAAAATTTGTAATTTTGTTTGAAAACGTTGGTGTTTTATTTTCTATAATCGCCACTGATATTTTAAAATGAAATTCAGTACAATAAATTTCCTATAATTTTAATTTTTAATTGATTGTGAAATTGTTTTTGATTTATACATATATATCTATGTATATATTTATATGTATACTAAATATATTATATATATTTATATATATATTAAATATATATATTTATATATATTAAATATATATATATATATATATATATATATATATTAAATAAGTATATTAAATTTATATAAATCAATCACAATTTCACAATCAACAAAAAAATTGAAGTCACATGAATTCTATAATACCAGATCCCACCCCATATTTATATATATATATATGTATATATGAAAGGAATTTGTATAATATATCAAAAACAAGAAATAATAGATAATGAACATAACGATATGTATATATATCTATAGTATAATAAAATAAAAGTCAAAAAGTTCTAGAACCTACAATGCTAAAGAAGGAAGAAATTGAGTTCACAAGACACAAAAGGTGTAGATACAAGAAAGTCTTTCGACGAAACTGAAGGCCTATTATGATTTCTAAAGCTGTCACTGAATTAGGCCAGCGATTTAGGGTTAAAAATACTTTATGGATCCAACCTTCCCTTGTACAGCAGAAATGTTCGACATAATAGAAAAAAGAAAAAAAAATAGAGCCATTTTGAGAAGTTAAGCCTATTTCTAACACGTGGATTATAAACCTGACAATGTAGTAATAGGATATTAAAAAAAGAAAATAATAATGATTCTCTCAAGGAGAGAAATAATAAAAAAAAATTCGTAGAAAAAATTAGGATAAAAACTTACATGAACAATAAAAACTATGGAAATAAAAAAAGCTACCTTCTACGTTAAGATCCCACGTGAAATGACTTAAAGGATTGGAACATCAACACAAGAAGGAAAAACCGTGTCGCCACCTGGATAGTTATTTTGCAATTAAACTAACCACAAAGATATATTAAAATAAAATATACATAAGACATTTTAAAAAAATATTGAACAAAGTTAAGAATAGATAACGTCAAATAGAAATATATTTAAAAATAAATTTGCTTGAATAAGTATATGCTTGTTTGCTATTTTGCAAATAAAATAAGAGCTTAAAATGTTTTAATGTTTTTTAAAAAAATATAAACCAAATATAGAAGAAATTTTAAATAAAATATGGAACTAAGATAAACGTAGATTTAATTTGAAATAGAAATATATATTTAAAAATAAATTTACTTGGATAATTGTATTCTAATAATTACTGCAAAAATTCACAAAATTACTATGTTTTAAAATGTTATCAGTAACTAAATCATTGTTTCTTTTTGTAAAATTTAAGATAATATTTCTAAATATTTATAGGTGTAAGTTATAACCTGAAACCCCTGAAAGGAATTTTTATAATGTTAAAACCCAATGTGTCTCTTTTATTAAAAATATTATTTAATGCAAATTATTCCTAACGTTTAATTGACGGTTCAAAAACTTAGCTGACTCATTTTGTAATTAGTTATTGATATTTTTAAATAGTGTGTATAGTATATATATATATATATATATATATATATATATATATATATATATATATAGGGAGAGTGTGAACTAATAGTAGGAATTGATAAAGAATTTTTTTTCCAACAAGAGAGAAAAGAAACAATGTAAAATTATAGCAAAATTTATATAGTAGGCATCTTGATCATTTCTATACCTGATCAGTGCTCTAAAGGTAGGAAATTCTAAGTAAACATTCGAGTAATTTAGATTACCGGGAGCCTTTCAGAATCAATACACTAATTCCTTTAATGGGAAAATCCCATTAGCAGTCTTGAATACCTGTTTGATTTTTGCTACACAATCAGCGCGCGTTCTGTGTGTATGTGTGTGTGTGATTCTCTCATACAGTCTATGTAAATAGATATTTTTCAAATCAATGTATTTTTCATCTATTCCTGGACTATACTAAAATTTCAAAGGAGAATCTCGAATAAAAATGTATGCATTCCCAGAGTATGCTATAAAGATACATAAGATTAATTACCTGTAAGATATTTTAATGTATTGCAAAATTTATAAACTCATTACTCAGTAGCTAAATCTAACACACGTTTGCAAAATTTAATCTAAGTGTATGTTTATGAATATAATAATCAAAACTTTAATTTTCTTGAAACTTGAGTAGGTATTTAATTATTCCGAATTAAATTTGAAAAAAAATTAAATTTTGTTCATTCCGAAAACAATGTTTCAATAATCTTACACTTGATAGTACCATTTAAGTATCTCAAATATATAATACTTTTTTCCTATTATATTTTCGTTTAAGTCTTATTTCACTTTTCGAAGATGATTACCGTTGTACTTTTACGAACTTCGGTGTCCTAACGATATATATATTTAATGGAATTTCCATTTATTTAAAATATCACAGCATAAAAGTTGTACAGAATAGTGATTAAAATGTAGAATATCTTTGAAATGTGTCATATAGACCAGGGGTGGCCAGCCCATATACTGGCGGGCCACTTTGAAAGAACTTTACAATCCAGCGGGCCCATATAAAAATATATATCTTTATATTAGATTTGGATCCATTACAATCATTTGTTGGAGTAAAAATTTAAAACAGACTGATATATTATTATTGTTTTCCTTGTTTTTTCTGTACACAAACATAGATAGTATAATAATAATAATGCAATGATCAAAATATGTTTAACTCATTTAATTAGTGATATATCTGTTTCTCAATTTTTTCACTTAGCTTTTGGAAGTTGATCTCAAAGTATGTGCATTTGCGTATCATAATTGATGTAGCAGATTTTCGTACGTTCAGTTTGAGCACGATTTATGTTTGATAAATTTCAATTAAGAAAAAAAAGATTCGTAGTAACAGAAGCAACGTGATAAAATAATAATAGTTGTGATATTTATTTTTTACGAAAAATAACCCTTTTTAGACAAAAAAATATACTGTACAAAATAGTCGAATTTTGTAAAGTTGTAAAGAATCTCGCGAGCCATAAAATTATTCAAGGTTGGGCCGCAGGTTAAACACCCCTGATGTAGACGATAGATGTGTAGAATAAAAATTAAAAAGGGGCTTTTCACAGAGTTAAGTTGATATTTTTATTACAAAGATATTTAAAATGAATTTCACTCTCATTATTTTAAATTAATTGTAGCTGATGAAATTTGAAAAAAAAATAAATGAATTTTTTTTAAGTATGAACATATTGTTTCAATAATCTCAAACTTGCCAGTGTCATTTAAGTTAATCCAGAATTGTTTATTCTATTGTTTATTTAGGATAAGAAAATATAATTTATAACGAAATTTCAAACTTTCACAATCTGTGAAACAGTTCTAAATGACATTTGCTGTAAACAGAATATGCCAAAATGGCATCAAATCCCTTCATATGAGTGACAAATACTATAACTGTGTTATATAACTATAGAATTCTCTATACACTTTAATCAAACTTGATCAATGAGGTACACTGCCTCACAGTAATATTCAGACTTAGTATAACAGTTCATGAGGAACTGTTATTCTGCGTTACATGATTGATTATCATGAAGTACGTTGATTACTAGAAGGGTTCACTGATTTACATTAGTTGCATTCATCTGTTGCTGCTGCAGCTAGAATTGCCTGAATGTTGCATTTACTTTTATAAAAATATTTTATATTAATAAATGATATATTAAATTTGTTATGAATGTGAAGGAACGACTAAATATTTTCCCTATTAAAGCAGAATATAAAAGTTTAGAATTATAATGCGATAAGGTTTAAATCCCAATTAAAAAAAATAAGAGTGGTTGAAAAGCTAAAGTCTTATTTCAGACAATTGAAATTTTAACATTTTCAAATTGTATATATTTTAACCATTCTAAAAAAACTTACTTTAACCCTCAGGGCAGTTAGAAGCCCTAAAGCCTATTTTTAAATAATCGTTGAAGCTGGGCCACGCTTATTTAAATGGCGAAAAATGTAAACAAAGTACTTCGTTTTTGCTTAAAAGATGAACGTTTGATATAAACTAAAACATGTATATTTTTATTTTGTAACTTTAGCCTTTTATTTTTTATATTTCCTAGCTAATTAGAAGTCTCACTGTATACATTAAAATCAATTAATGTCAAAATATAAATTTTTATAATCGATGCACCATTTCTGAAAAACTACTGTTCACAGGTATGTAAATTTTTTGTGATACATTTATGAAGATGGCTATTATATACTAAAATGAGCTTTTTTGGAAAACAATTCAAAAATTTATTTTTTACAAATTTTTTTATGTGAAAAAGGGGTCAAATTTCGCTGTGTAAGATAAAAATTTTTATAATCCATATACATTATGGAGGAATTCAAAATTAGTGAAGAGCTCATTTCAGTACAATTAGAAGGGTATATTTTAATTGTATGAAAAATTTCAAACATGTACACATAACAGATTTTGAGAAAAGGTACATCGAGAACAGCCAATTTAACATTGTCGGTATAGAGCAGGGGTAGCGAACCTTTTTGGGTCAACGTGCCCTTTTTTTAAAGAAATGTTTAAGGAGATATAGACGTGCCATCAAATAATTTTGACCTGTCATCATTGAGAAATTAATAAAACTATAGATACTAACAACTCAAACTCTTTAATTACAACGAAAAAATAAATTTTACACTGTATAGTAGTAAATGTATAATTTATATGTATAATTCAAATTAAAGTAACATTAGTGTCAATTCTGTTGCGATATATTAGAGATTAGACGACAAATAACTTGTATTAGGATTGTAAGATGTTACTTTTACTAGAATGCAAACTGAATTGGAGTCATTTTCCTAACGGTTTCTAAGTGAGTCTTTAATGTTATTCATCTCTGAAAATAAGACCTCGCAGGCATAGGTAGAGGAAAATATTGTTAAAATAGCATGAGCCAGTTTTTACGAACAGCTAAATGTATCTGGAATCTAATTTCATGTTTCCAAAATTTTATTACTAGCATTTTTACTTAAATTGCTTGTTAACATTTCTGTTTTAATCAATTCCAGTTTTCTCCATTTTTCAACAAATTTTTGAATCCATATTGAACTAGACTGGAAATCAATCAGATTTGCATTTCAAATTTTTCAATTTAAAACCTATACAATTGGTACAAATTCAGTTTATTAAATAAAGTCACTTCAAAGTACATAAAAAACTTGAGCGTTTCCGATGATTCTTTGAACTGAGAAAATTTCGTTGAAAACTGCGACCGATCACTCACGCTTCTCGTAATACTTCACATTGAACTTTGTTATTTTGAATTAAAATGCAAAACGTTTTGATCGGAGACGTGCCCAAAATATTATCTCGCGTGCCATCAGTGTCACGCGTGCCATCAGTGTCACGCGTGCCACTGGTTCACCATCATGGTTTCTTACTCCTTTTAATTTATTAAGGATTTACTGCATATATTTAACTTAGGACTGCATATACTTAAAGATTTACTTACTTTATTTAACTTAAATGGTATCAATTCCCTTGATAATAGTTTTATTCATTTGATGTTATCTAAACAGCCAGTAAGAATGTAGGTTCCAGTAAAAATTTAAAAAGCGAAGAATGTATTTTAGATTTTGTTATGCAAATATTTTACATAAATTTAAACACGTTGTCAAAGATTATGCTGTTCTTTTTTATCTCACCCTTTAGTTTAATATTCTCAAAGGACATACATTGAAGCATTTTGCATTTGACTTTACGAATGTCAAATTTGGAAAAATTTAATTATTAATTTCAAAATACAAAACAATCGCGTATAAATAAATTACTACACTTTGAAAAAAGCAAAAGGGTTCTTCAGAAACTCGTCACATTTTCCCATTAGTTGAGAAAAACTAAAGAATTATACCATTCTATAAAAGTGAAAACGAATAGAATTAAATCCCCAATAAATCAATTCTTGAAACTCAGATTAACCGTTTTCCCAAAGCAATCACGTCTTTCAACTGTTGTTCTTTCTTCAGAAGTTTTGGAGAGTTTCTTTTGTCCAGTTTCTGACAATTCATTATATTCCAAATGAACCTTAAATAATTAACATTTATTACATTTGAAAAGAGCATGATTTGGGAAAATCCAATTATGAGGCCGGAACTGTAAAGTTTCACGTGTGAGGAATTCGTAAACAACCAACTTAATAAAAGTGTTAATTAAAGTAAAATGGAAAGACCAAAGTAGCCACCTTGGATATTTACTTTACTGCTGAAAGTTTTGATAAGCCACGTAGTTAAAAGTCTGTCTCTCAGTTGCTGTCTTTTTTGTTATTCTTTTTTTTTGTTCAAATTCTAGAACTTGTAAATATACATTTTTGTTTTCTACATCCAAATATATATTTATTTATTTATTTCGTAAAGTTATTTACCTTTTTATATATTCAAGTTGTAAAACCCAAAATACTTAAATTAATTTAAAGTTTGTTCATTTTAAACCTCTTATTTCCAAATGAACTCCAACTAGTTAAAAAATATATTTAATACTGTAAGAATTATTTATTGTTTTCACAAACTTACTCAAAAATGGTATGCATTATTCTATTATATACTATAACATTTTTACAGCTTCTTCAAGTTTGCATTGTTTTTAAAATGTAAATAAAGCAGAAAATAATTTCAAATATATATATATATATATATATATATATATATATATTTGAAATTATATTTTTATTTTTTATATATATATATATTTTATTATATATATATATATATATATATATATATATATATATATACAAGCTGTTGTTACCCACCCGCTTCACTGGGTATTTCACGATGTTGTATATATGTATACTGTTTGCATATATATTAATTATTGATATCTAGCATTAAGAATTCGATTGTATTGAAAAATATATTTATAGATGTTACACTCTCACCCCTTGGTAAAAAAAAGGAACATAAATTATAATGTCTAATTTCTATTTATATCTAAAATAGAAGTAGAAAGATTTTTTTCGCTCACTTAACCTAATAATGAAGTGGATTTCCACCAAAGAAACATTCAGTGGATCTCTACTCCATAAAATAAATATGCGTGCTAAATTTCAAGTCTAAATCTAACAAAGCAAAAACGGAATTTTTATCATCAATACCTCGTTGACAGCATTCTTAGCGGATTCCAGTTCAACAAAAGAAGCATGCAAACCAAATTTTATTATTATAGTCTTAGCAGATCAAAAACGGGAATTTTGTCTATCAATACGCACCAATAACTCCCCCAGCTTCCATCTGGAGTTGATTTCCGTAAAATCCAATCTGAGTGGAACTCTAATCAACTAAAGAAAAAAGTGCTCAACAAATTTCAAGTAAATGAATTAAATTCAGAAACAGGAATTTTTCTATAACATGCCTTAATCCCTCGCAACCCCACTCCTTTGGGAGTCTCATGATCGGTACGTACCTTCTTTTTCTCAAACAGGTGGTTCTATTAGTTGAAAAGCGGAAATATTTATCTATTACGCCCCTTAATCCCCTTCAGTGACCCTTGGGGATCAATTTTCCCCAAAACTATTTTGTAGCGGATCTCTACACCATGAAAGGAATTCGCTTACCAAATTTTAAGACTGTACGTCTAATAGTTTAGAAATGGAAATAATTATGTATAACGCCACTTAAGCCCCAGACGCCACTTAGGAATCGATTTTCACAAAACCCATCTTATAGCGGATCTCTACTCAATGAATGGAATCAGCTCACTAAATTTCAAGACTTTACGTCTAATAGTTTAAAATAGGAGTTAATTGCCCATAACGTCCCTTAATTCTCTACAACGCCACTTGGGAGTCGATTTTCACAAAACCTATTCAGTAGGGGATTTGTACTCTATGAAAGGAATCCGCTTACAAAATTTCAAGACTGTACGTCTAATAGTTTAAAAATGGAAATAATTATCTATAACGCCCCTTAAGCCCCCGCTACGCCACTTAGAAAACGATTTTCAAAAAAGCCCATCTTATGACAGATCTCTACTCAGTAAATGGAATCTGCTTACTCAATTTCAAGATTTTACGTCTAATAGTTTAAAATAGGAGTTAATTGCCCATAACGCCCCTTAATTCTCCACAACGCCACTTGGGGTCAATTTTAATAAAACCCATTTTGCAGCGAATCTGAAATCTATGAAAGGAGTCCGCTTATCAAATTTTAAGACTGTACGTCTAATAGTTTAAAAATGGAAATAATTATCTATAACGCCCCTTAAGCCACCGCAACGCCACTTAGGAAACGATTTTCACAAAACCCCTCTTATAGCGGATCTCTACTTCATGATTGGAATCAGCTTACTAAATTTCGAGATTTTACGTCTAATAGTTTAAAAAAGGAGTTAATTGCCTATAACGCCCCTTAACTCTCCACAAAGCCACTTGGGGTCGATTTTCACAAAACCCATTTTGCAGCGGATCTGTACTCTATGAAAGGAATCCGCTTACCAAATTTCAAGACTGTACATCTAATAGGTTAAAAATGGAAATAATTATGTAGATGTCGATTTTCGTAAAAATCATTATGTAGGGAATCTCTACTTTATGAAAGTAATCTGTGTACCAAGTTTCACGACTGTACATCTAATAGTTTAGTAATGGAAATAATTATCTATAACGCCCCTTAAACCCCCGTAACGCCCCTTGTGGTTCGAACTTTGCAAAATCCGTTCTTAGCTGACGTCTACTCTGTAAAGGGAGAACCTATTTACCAAATTTTCAAGTCTGTAGGTTTAATAGTTCTGGAGATATCGTGATTAGTTAGTGAGTCAGTCAGTCAGTGAGTGAGTCGCTTTTCTCCTTTATATATATATATATATATATATATATATATATATATATATATATATATATATATATATATATTACTTAGGGGATTACATGCAAAAGTGGGGCTATATAATGAATTAACACATATTTTTATAAACATTGTTCGTCATGGTTCTTCTTTCAATATATCAAAGATCCACATAAACTACGCAGTAGACTTTTTAGCAGTAAATCATAATTTACTCTGGAACTACCTAGAAATTCCACCAGCTTTAATTACTAGGAATTAATTAATAGACGCAATATTCGCTATGTCAGGAATTCAAAATCCACACAGAAATAAAAATTCGTAATAACAATCTAGTATCGAATTCCTGAAAACGCACAAACGCATTCAGTTTTTCTCAAGGGTGTTAATTTCGTCTCAGGGGCTGAAAAATTAAACAAGTTTCAAATAAATATAATTCTTTGAAATTAAAATTATATAATTCGAATCCTTAACACATTATTTATAAAGGAATTAGGCTTCAAGAAATTGTAAAATGTTTAAATTATTATCATAATATAAAACATTACAAGCATATAGAAATAGGAAAAAATTCTGCAAGAAATATTAAATAAGTTTTACTTTGCACATCATATTTTCGAAAATAGTATCTCTCATTAACATTAGAAAGTTAAATCTATCCTTTTTAGAATGTAGCTATTTTTATATAAATAGAATAATATTTTGGAAAATAGCATAGGCAACGTAAAATTAACTTAATATTTATTTTGATATGTTTCTTATATTCATATGCTTACATCTTTAAAAACTATGATTATATTTTTTTAAAAAATTAACTTTTTTAAAACCTAATTTCCTTATAAATAGTGTATAAGCGATTCAAATTATTTAATTTTAATTTGACAGAATCATAGCTATTTGAAAACTGTTTGTATTTTCACTCCTCAAGACGAATTTAACACTCCTGAGTATCCTCAAATCAATGACTCATAGCGTGCTTATTTGCGTCGTCCCTGTGTATGCAAGTCATGGCTTCAAGAAATTCTTTCGGAATTATCTATCTTAATCATTTCTGTATCTTTTCAGAACATCTATTTTCTTCAATAAGTTTTGTCACTCTAGACTATATTTAAATATCATATTAGTCACCGCTCTTATTATTTTACTATTATTTAAAGCACAATTCTGTGGATAACAGGTAAGAATTCCTGATGCTTCATAATGTCTAGACTCATGGTGCTTGAGTCAGTGATGCCTGCAACGTTGGCCACATTTCAGAGCAGTGTCTCTTTTTTTCAGTGCCTTTTTGCTTGATTCCCATCGCAGTCTTTAACTCAGTTCTAGAAGTAGTAAAAACGAACAAATGTTTCAAGTGCTTAACTATTTCAGTTCTTTTGCAGTTACTTTGGATTCTGTATTGTTAAGCATTGGACATAGAATATCAGCGACTGTTTCTTTAATGCATAATCAATTAGTGTTTCCACTAGGTGAGAGAGAAGAAACTTAAAATGTGTATTTAAATTGAGAGTTTTTCACATGAATATGCAATCTTCACCCGGTTTGGTAACCTAAAAAATATCCACATTCCTGGATGTAATGGATATTCCGGCGGCCAAACATTATCTCAGAAGTTATCTTGTATATTGTACCTCAAATACTGTACCTTCAATAGGCGAGGGAGATCAGTTAATATTTTCTTAGTTGTTCTTTGTTTTCATTAAATTACTTTTCACATTCTAAATGACTTAAATGCTGTGTTGTTCTTTTTTCTATTCTTTTTTTTTTTTCTTTGAAATTTGTACAAAGGAAATTGATTTAATTTGTTTAATTGCCATCGAGGCAAATATAGGAGGGACTTAAACTTGATGCTATTTAGAAGAATACTTTTAAACTCTGTAGCTTCTATAAACTTTGTATCTCTTTGCCAGTTACCTCTATTTAATGCTTGGTGAGTAATTTAAATTCTGAAGTATGATAAAAAAAAAACAGCTTCATCGGTCTCTATATTTAACCAGATAGCTGCTTTAAACTTTCTCTCAGATTTAATTTTTCCATTTTTTTTGCTCAAGAAATGTCCGCGCATGTCCATCACCAAAGCAGAATTCGATTAAATCAGAATCATTGATGAATGTAGCTCGAACAACTTTTAAGAAGTTCAAACGCTTAACCGAGTTTCTCTGCTACAAATTGAGTTGCACATTTCAACTCATCTCAACCAGTAACTTAAGAAGTTATTTCTGATTTAAGTCTTGAATACAGCCCAGATGTTTATCCGACATAAACAGAGGGTTAATTATTATTGGATATTTCGTTTTCTACCATTGAAGTAACAAACATTCAGTAACATGTTAACATGTTGTCAAATTCTCCACATTTCATGAAGTCCTGAACTCTGTAATGTACATCTTAATTTCACTTTTTTAACAGCAACCTTTTTTCCATCTATATTTTAACTTTTAATTTTCAAACTCGAGAATGAATGTGGTTTTCTGGATTTTATATTTTTAAACAAATGCTTAGTGCAGTTTAGCGGAAATCGGCTTTTGCATCATTAAAACATACACTCGCTCACTTTATCGGTCCTTATACATTTCCTTTTGATTTTTCTATCTTGTCTTCAAATTCTTCTACCATTTCTTGAAATTCTCTTTTACTACACTTTAAATTTCTAAAGCAGTGCTTCTCAAACTTTAAACGCCTGCGGCCTAATATTCAACCAAAATTTTCATCTCGCTCCCATCCAGGCAATAACAATGTATTGAATTAAATAACACTATACATTGACTTTAAAGCTACAATACAACTTTAACCTCTTAAGGGCCACCAGCGTATATAAACGTCTCGCTCAGCCAAGACGTTAATTGCCCCTGACGTATATAATTGTCTTTCCGAAGTACGATCTTCTAAACTACTGCTATCTACTGCTATCCATAAAATTATTCCGAAGGTTTTGGAATACAATAAAAGGACCTTGGCAGTGTTTGTGAAGGATTTACTTAGTTCAGATGATTTTCTTATTTTTTCCTTCCCCCCTTCCCCCAATATTTCCCATACGCGCATCTACGCCGAAAATGGTGATATTTCGGAGCGAATTGCGTAATTTTTAATCGACAATTAAGAAATTAATTATAAGCCGTACAAATTATCAAGATAAGTGTTAATTTTTGTATATAATTTTATCAATGACAAGCCCATGGGATCACTGGTAATTATAAAACTTGTGTTTAACTTAGTAATGTAAAATTAGTTATAAAATACATTGTACAGAACTGATACATTTATAAGTGTATTATATTAGTGTAATTGAGTATTTAATATTTTATTATGTCAGAATGTATTTTGTTTTGATAACTTTCAGTAAATTAAAAAATTTTTAAAATAATCTTTTGTTATAGAGACTCTTCAATATGCTCGCGCCCCCTCGTAGTGTTATCACGCCCCCCTAGGGGGCGCACCCCACAGTTTGAGAAACGCTGTGCTAAAGAATTCTTTAACAGCGTTCTTCACTTTTTTCTGCCCCGGCTCTACTTTTCTCTTAAAGTCGTGCACAGATTTTTCATCTATTCTTGTCGTACACTAATTTCTTTATTTAACTCTTCTGCTTTTGATTCTATTCTGCTCTTCAACTCGTCTTGGTCAGGTGTTATATCTAAATTTATCCCTTTTATAATGTTCATTGAAACTTTGCATTGCTCCTATTGGCTTTTCTTCGTGGGGGAACATTGGTGTCCACTATAAAACTTCACAATCTGCACTAAATATTAAGTGATGGACCGCCTTTTCCAAAAATTGCAAAAGTGCATAAAAATTAACTGACGGTTTTTTTCGGAGTAGATTATATTGCACTCTTGAAACATTGAGAACTTACCTAACATTAAATTATTAGGAAACCCCTAGCACAAAAGACGAAAAATTTAGTCGCCTTTGTCAAACATATTCATTTAATATTATTGTATAAGCTGAATCCTTCTAAATAAGCAAACAATCTGTCTAGCCATAATGTAATTCCAGCAGAAAAGTAGCCTCAAAAATGTTCGTAATATATATAGTGTGTTTACTTAAGTTCGTTTTCACTCGAATAATTTAGGAACGCAAGAGCTATAGCCATAAAGGTCTTGGTATAGCGAAGTTGTCATGCACTACATAACAAAACTGCTTACAGTGCCATTTGGTGGATAAATTTCGAGTGTATTTCAACGCATTTTGGGAGTTATGAACGAAATAAATATGCGTTTTACACCTTCTGTTTTTAACATTTCTCTACCGAAGATTTATTCTATTACTAAATCTACAAAGCTGAAAAATTTATGGATAGTTTTTTTTCATGTATCCGGTATTGTTTTTGAGATAAGAACACCAACTCCAAATTTATTCACCAGGTGGCACAATAAGCAGTTTTATTACGTATCTCAAGACAGCTTTAATATACCTGGATCCCACTTTTATGACTATCGCTCCTGCCATTCATTAATTATAGGGGTAATAATGGACTTCATAGAATTATACACTATATATATATATATATATATATATATCACAACTGCTGCAAATCAAAATTACAGCACCATGAAGAATGCGCGATAAAAATATCAAATTTTCATAAAAGGAAGATCATTCTGGGTTATGGAAATGATTAGCATTTAAGTACAATCCAAAGATGCCAAAGAGAGAAACGGAATTTCAAACACTGTGCAAAAGAGAAATTAAGAATCTGGTTTATCATTCAGCAATCAAATTTGAATGCTGGTAGTTTGCAAAAAGATTCTACTGTTCCTTGTATAAGGGTGAATGACTATACTTGCACGTGTTGGAATTCGATAGGGGCAGAATAGAGATTAGGGTCAGAAATAGTGACTGTACCTACCAACTGCATGCATTCTCGTTCCACGATATTGCTATTTACATTGATCAGAGTGCAGCAAAATTTGAATCGGTTTATTTAGGATGGTCCTACTGAACGCGATGCAGGATCGCAATGGCCTATTGCTCCTATCTCCCGATAGAATAGACCTGTTGTTTGCCCGCCTTGCAGAATCTTGCACCACATCCTGGTCCAAAATCCATGAAGTGGGATTGTTTGCAGCACAAGTATCTGCGCGGGCAGTATGACGAAGTCTTTAATAGATAGCACGAAACTGTCTGCAAGGCTGCTGTTATTGTGGTTTCTCTTTTAACACTGCACCAAAGAGACTCGTGGTGACTCCTTTGCGACAAAGAGAAACTCTAGATACAGGGATGGCATCACGTCATCTTTAAGGACATGTCCCGGTTCTTAGTGCAGCCCCATGATGGAAGTGTCTTTGTCTGGAGGCTTTGAGGTGAACACACTTGACATTTTTGTATTTGAGCCCGTTGTCCACGCCCTACGTCTTAAGTATTAGTGTAGGTATCCATTTTGTACACGGTACAAACCCATTATATGCTTGTTGTCGGTAGAACACACATTTAGCGTTACATTTATCAGATATTAAGGTCAATTTTCGATATCAGGCGTTGAGGTCTCAGAAGCGGTATCATTCAATAAGCTAACACACAAGAATACTATTAAAAACTATGTCAACTTTCAGATAATTCGCCTTTTTATCGGACCAGTTCGTTCTGCAGATCCCGCACACAAGGAAAATAACCGATCATAAGTGGTTGATAGAACACAGCCATCACTTTCCGGTGACTACGATTGATCAGGTGTGATGCATACTTGAAACTGCATGAATTGACGTACCTGTCACCCAAGCTTAGTTCAACTCAATGCATGACAAACCTATATCCATTTTATCTGCTCCAGTAGGGGGTCATGATTCACACTAACTTTAAACATTTTACACAAAATTAATAACGTTTCCAAAATTAATAACGCTGTACATTTAGAATAGATAATTTATTGTCATTTGCTTTCAATTCGGTTGTTGCAATTTTAATGAGGAGCATTTTATATAAATGAATATATTTATACAAACGTGTGCGTCTACGTGCGTGTAAATAATATACTATATTGCTATAATACTAAATCAATGCTGAAACCTTTATAAGAATAGAGCATATCATTAGAAGCCAAAATAGAATAGTCAATATAATTCAGTAGCAAGCTCTGAGGCATACAGATGGCGATAAAGTTAAAAATAATTTCAAGACACCAAACGTTCTTATCATTTACCCAAATTACTGAATTGAAAATAAGGTAAGAAATTAAACAAATTCTCTAAAAAATTTGCGAAATTAAAATTGATAGATTAAATATAGATTCATATCTGAATATATATAATAAATGCGAAAGTTTGTGAGGATGTTTGGGAGTCTTTCACGCAAAAACAACTGAATGGATATTAATGAAACTTTACAGTAATATAGCTTATACATCAGAATAACACATGGGCTATAATTTATAGCATAAGCTTTAATTTATAAAGATATTTTGAGAAGTGTTCAAAATATAACGATATTTGTCAAGTAAGTAGGAAAAAATTCTGTCATCTGCAAGCAATTCTGGCGTGCGCTGCAAAAAAGCCCACGTCAGCATATATCTATAATTTGTTTGTGAAAGAACTCTTTTTGTTTTGGATACGCAAGGCGCTCGCTTCTAATTAATTCCTGTAAAGAGTATAATCCCTAATATTTTTTCAGAATAAAACTAAGTTTTGAAGGGAAAGGTTGTTATAAATCTCTCTTTATTTGAATGTTTTTAATGATTTTATTATGCACATTTGGTAGTAAGAAATTGATATTTTTTCAAAATAAATACTTTTACTGCTTCTGGTACTTACAGTAGATAAACTTTGTCTTTTACACTACATCATTTGGACATATTTGCATAGTTTGTTTGTGGTTAATAGTTATCTATAACGCTATAATTTTAATTGATATTGCATTTTTAAGTATGAAAATAATTATAACTAATGTAATGTATTTTTTGGAGAGAGTGAATATTAACGTCGTACTGTTCAGCTACACGAGGGCTTTTGGCAACGGACCACGTAATTTTGAACCATGATCAAGTGACGTGGATGACACCTGAGCTGGCACCCCTTTCTTCTAACTACTACACCACGTCAACTTAGAAGGAATAATCTACCAATACTTAGCAGGAATATTCTTTGAAATCCACTATTCCAAGATATATGGCAGCACGGGTTTTATGATGAGTATTTTAGTGGGGAAGGCGAACATTTTAGCAGCAGATATGCGTTTTCAGCGGATTGCAAAGATTATTAGGAGGGTGCCAGCTCAGGTGTCGTCCACGTCACTTGACCATGGTTCAAAACTACGTGGTCCGTCGCCAAAAGCCCTCGTGTAGCTGAACAGTGCGAAGTTAATATTCACTCAATCAATCAAGCAAGCAAAGATTATTATTTTTGTCCCGAAAAAATAGTTTATGTCAAAACTTAAGTGTCTTATGTTTTTGTATGTTAATGAAGACTTAAGAAAACGATTTGACTATTTATTTTAAGTGAACAGTGTATATAATTAATTTTACAGTGAAATATCTTTAATTAATTTATTATCTCTAACGGATTAAACTTCCCAAAGTGGAGTATTTTGTTTATGTATGTCATTTAATTTTCAATGTAGTGATCCAAAAAAATATTGCATGAAAAAAAAAACTGCAGCAAATCATAATACGGTAGTTAAAGCATTAACGTGCATAATTCCCCTACACTGCGGGTCTTACAAAGCTCTAATAAAACTCGAGCTATGAAAGTAGCCAGACATTTGCCGATTTGACAATCGTTATCATTTCGCTGTGTTTTTTCATTGAATCTCCATTATAGCCATTATAATTAAAGAAACGGCGTTGCTTCCGAATATTACAATTTTAACATAAAATAAATACAACAGAAAGTAATATTAATGTATTACACTTTCAGATATAAATTATTTACACTATTTTAAGCGTTCATTACGCAACACGTTTAACAACGTGTTACGTTTGCTGAGCAGAGATCAGCTTAGGGAGGTATTTTCAAAAATCGACCCTCAAGAGTGTTACGGGAAAAAAATAATTTTTATCAGCTATTAGATCGACATACTTAAAATTTAACAAAGATGTTTTTCTTTCTCTTTTTTATTGTTTAGCTGAGATATGCAAAAAGATTTTTTTGTATAATCTGAAATTCACGTAAAATTAACTCATTAAAAACTTCTTTATCCTTCAATCTGTGTTGTTTAATTTTTCAGTTCACCCGTGCGAAGAATGGGTATACCAACTAGTATATATATATATATATATATATATATATATATATATATATATATA
Organism: Trichonephila clavipes; assembly: GCA_019973935.1. NCBI lineage: Eukaryota > Metazoa > Arthropoda > Arachnida > Araneae > Nephilidae > Trichonephila > Trichonephila clavipes. The sequence goes on from BMAU01019565.1 coordinate 326,716, forward strand.
TATATATATATATATATATATATAAATATAAATATATATATATTTATATATATATATATATATATATATATATATATATATATATATATAAATATATATATATATATATATATATATATATATATATATATATATATATATATATATATATATATATATATATATTGCTATCATATTACATTAGTTATCTTTCTTAGAGAACTATGTAAAAAACTTAAAATGCGAAAAATTATTTGTAAAATATAATCTCTATGAACCAAATGTAACAAAAACAATATATATTCCTTACAAAAATTCAAGCAAAAAAATACAAGAAATGGGGGCTCTTAATAGGGTTTAAGGATAGGCAGATGTTTACACACGCACTTATAAAATTTCAAAATAAGGGAAATTTTTGAAGATAATTTTTGCTATGCGTTATGCACCACTTTGACTAAAATACTGGTGAAAGCTTTTCGAACAAACTTACTTAAAGAAGCTACAGAAATATTAAGAAGCTACTACTGATAATTTATTTTACAATCTCTGATGATATTATGTGCTAAAATTTTAAATAAATTGTGATCAGTAGTAAGGTTTTTTAGCATAACTTTCCATTAGATTAAAGATTAATGATATGAAATTTTAACTGATTATCTTTGATGCAAAGAAAAAGAAGTCACCATTTCTTAAAGGATTTAGCTTATTTAAATCCCTTACGTATTTCTTATTTATAATAATTTAGCATTGTATAATTTTCCATCTACTTATTGCCCTTTGTATATAAGTTTTTCAACAGCTATTTGAAACACCTGCTAGGAGAAGAGTTCTTTTAAAAAATGGAGTCTCATTATGATTTGAAAGTCACTTCTTTCTTTGAAAAGTTGAACAGACGCACGATTCGTTTTTTTCTTGGGTAATTTTTTGCAGTGATGTCATTCTCTTGCACTCTAAAATGGCTTTGAAAAAGAATAGGAAAAAAACATCATTACCCTCTTGAGAAGTTTCTGGTGGATAAAAGTAATAATTTCTTTGTCAGTTTAAGCTCCTATTTCACCTTCACTACACGCTTAAGTCAGTTTTCCTTTTGGGTTTTGTAGCCAACAGCAAGAAACGAAATTTTTCGGCAGAAACATGACGCTTGTAAATAAAATTTCACAAAATTGGATTAAATGATATCTATGCATATCCAAATCTAAAAACAGTTAGTTATTTATTTTTAAAAAATAAGTTATTTTAGAAGTATAAGTAATGCTTTCATTTAATAAATTTTGTGTCTCGTGTGAATTTAATTGTAGTCGAGTTCTTATTGTGTAATATAAGTATTTAGATATTTAAAGTACGGAAAAGAAAATAAACCGAAATTCAAGATAATGATGAATTGTAATATTACATACTTTAAACATGTATATATAGGAGTAAATTGACTCACACACTCTGAGTTGAGTCCGTTTTTCCAGCGATCTCATAAGGATTGATTGAGATTTCAGGAAAAATTAGGTCCAACGACTTGAAATTTTGCAAGCTTCATTCTTTTGTTAAATAAAAATCGTCTGAAAACGGGTTTGGTCAAAATGCACTTTCAAGCTGTATTGTGAGTGTTTAAGAGAATTTAAAATTCTGGTCTTTCAATCACAGAAACTCTAGTTTATCAATTAATAATTTGGTAAACACGTTGCTCTTGTTGAGTAGAGATCTGCTGAGAGTGGGTTTTAAGAGAATCAACTTCCAAAGAGGGTTTGCCTTGAGTTACTAGACGTATAGATTTAAAAATCTTTTTTAAACTATTAAACAAACCACTATTAGCTTTGGTATGCATGTTTCTTTTGCAAAGTAGAAATGCTCTAAAAATAGGTTTTGCAGAAATCGGAGGTGAGGAAGTAAAAATGATGCTCAATACGTTTGAAATCTTAATATTACAGCTAAAATGTCAAAACTTTTAAACTGTATGCAGCCACAAAGAATCATCCAGTGATGCGAATGGGTAAAAATAAAAGCTATAGTTGCAAATGATAATATCTAAAATGATACACAAGTAAAATTTTAGCATACCTCATTGAAATTATTTTTGGTAGAATTTTTCCATGAGGTTGTATTTACAAAAATACTCTGTGTATGTGTTTTCTTTCAGTATTTTTAAATTAAAAATTGTAATAATTACTGCCAAAGAAGAAGCTTGTTTGTATCTAAATATTACCTGGGGTTTATTTCAAACAATCTTTATATATATAATTCTTCTGTGTGTGTGTATGTAACTGAACTCCTCCTAAACGGATTGACCGATTTTGATGACATGTTTTGTGTAGGTTCAAGTGGATTCGAGAATGGTTTAGATTCACAATTTGATCCAATATAGCAATTAGTTTAAAATATATTAATCAGAAACCTTAAAACGCCTAATTGTTTTACGCCTGTGTGTTGTTATTTTGCTAATGCGCGGCAAGGAAAAAGAAAGAAATAAGATTGGAAAATTTTGTTTTTCGCATGACCCAATTATATTTTGCGTGTCCGAGGGTTGGCAAACCATCGCATTTGTTTGTTTATACCCCTCAAGGATTAACCAAAAATAGTGTGCATGAATTGACATTACGATAAATTTATTTATTGCACATTAAAAACATATACCTGTTATGAAAATAGTTCGAGTTTTATCTTTTTTATCTTTAAGTTTCTATTGAGAATATCTTCTACTATATTCAACTTGCAGTGGTGGCAAAAAGTCCTGAACACACTCATTTTTTTATATAATTTTTATGTTTGACTTCATTTTTCGTTCTAAAATTATCGCACTATCTTAAATATTGTTATTGATTTTAATGTATTTTTATGCTGATTTCAAATCTACTACTAATTTCTTAATGACTAAAATATTTTTTGTAGTAAAGCTGCCTGAACACAACAATGTGAAATATGTGCAGAATAAAACAATATAGAATAATATAATATGCAAAGAAAAATAACACGAAAATTGACAAATACGGTATATTTAATAAGCATTTTGAAAATTACAATGCTGTCACATGTTAGAAAATCAATATTTTATGGGCCAGCCTTTTGCTTTACTTACGGCTCTACATCTTTTTGGCATGGAATGCACCAATTTCAAAAGAAGATCTTTCGTGACAATATAGTTGAAGGAACATATTAAAACTTCAATTAATTCACGTTTGTTTGAAGGTTTTTTCTCTGAAATTTCATAACTAATTTTTAACCGTAAGTTATCTATCGGATTAAGGTCGGGAGACTGTCCTGGCTAGTTCATTCTATTCACAGTATGGTCTTTCAACCATTTCTGGACTACCTTTGCACGATGACAAGGGGTATTATCGTCCTTAAAAAACCATGACTGATTCCCAAAAAGATCTCTCACAGTTGGTAGCAATTTATTTTGTAGTATTTCAATGTAATCCATGGCTTTCGCGGTTCCGCTAACGATGTGAAGTCTTCCAACACCATAAAAAGACATGTAACCCCATACCATCACTTTTGTCGGGTACTTTACTGTGGGCTTCAGACACTGAGGGCTGAATTCCTCATGAGTGCGTCGTCTTGCATAGGCACTACTTTGGTTGCCAGAAATACAAAACTGACTCTCGTCACTAAATATTACCTTTTCCCAGTCTTTAATAGTCCTTAATGAATGTTCCCTTGCCAACGTCAATCGCCTTTTGCGTTGAAATTCAGTCAGTAATGGTTTTGGGCGCGCTTTACTGCTCCGTAACCCTATTTCCAGCAGTCTTCCTCTAACAGTTCTTGGGGACACACTCACATTTGATGTCAAAGTCCATTTTTTCAAAATTTGCGAGGAATTAAGCTTTCTGTTTGAAAGTGAAGTACTGTGCAATAACCTGTCTTCAAGTAAAGATGTTTTTCTTGGTCGTCCTGATCGCCCCTTGTCCGCAATAAAATTTGTTTCAGAAAATCTTTTCAAAGTTCTCACAACAGTAGAAAAGCCGCATGGTACTTTAGCAGCAATTTGGCGCATAGAATAACCTTCTTCCTTCAAATGTATTATTTTGTACCTTTTATTCTCAGGCAGATATGAAAATGTAGCCATATAATTCCAATATTTTCCACAAACGCACTTCAAATTGCTTTCAATACACTATTTTCCACAAGCACACAACTGCATTCAATAGAATAAACCACGTTTCACCTTTTTTTTTCAACCCCTTATCGCTACTGCTCTATCTGATTGGTTGAAATAACGGAGAATTTCATTGGTGGAAAACACACTCACTCATTCTCACAGTGACCTTGTGCTATCTTGTCAAGGTTTTTTCATCATATATCGATGGAACTATTTACTTTAGATGAAATCTACAAACAGATTTGAAATCAGCATGAAAAAATACATTAAAATCAATAACAATATGTAAGATAGTGCGACAATTTCATAACCAAAAATGCAGTCAAACTCAAAAATTACGCAAAAAAATGAGTGTGTTCAGGACTTTTTGCCACCACTGTAGTTCATAGTATACACTTACTCACACGCAATCTATAGGTCGAATTGTGGTAATTGTGCATGTGATGACGTCAGGTACTGTAATAACTTTTATTACAAAACCTTTTATCAAAAACGGTATCAAGTATATCAATTTTCTCTCATGAACTTATTTAAAATGTTTGAAATTCTCTTGAATTTAAGACGTGTGTACAGGACAACGTTTGTCGGGACGCTAATATTCAAGTATACATTTAAACACATTGTTTTCACTAAAGATATTTTTTTTTCCACAAAACGGTATTTTTGAGTCTTACCAATATTAATGCTAACCAACTAAAACACATTTATTTTTATCGGAAAAAGATTAAGTTTTAAAAGATATTGTAAAGATTGCTGATGATATTCTTTTTTTACATTAATTTAGAACCAGTGGAAAATGTCATTTATTTTCTCAGAAAATCTTAAAATGTCTTACGCAAACAACTGTGATTGCTATAATAAATAGAAAATCTATATTGCTGAAAATGTATAAAAAAACTGGTATAAATTAATTTTATCTATTAAAAAAAGTAAAAGAGTCACAATTAATTCAAAAAATATTCATATTAATATGATTTTTTTTTCAGATATATAATATCAGAGGTTTCTGTGAAATTCTAATGAAATTTTATATTTGAGAAATAAATAGCTACGAACCATTTAAACAGAAGAAAATAAAAATACCATAAATATCATTTAAATTTTTATATTTAGTTTTTTATTTTATTAGCGTAGTATATGAGATTTTCCAAATTCAATTTAGTCCAGAGATGTTTGCATAGTTCAACATATAAAAATAAAATCCCTTAAAAAATCTGTGCTTACAGAAAAGTTGACATTTTCCCCAGACACACACATTACAGACTTACCATTTAATACACCAATAAAGAGGATTTCTTTAACTATTCAGAAATTTTTGAATGTGGAATTAAATACACTTATTCGAAATAAATTGAATGGAAAGAATTTAAAAGGCTTATGGGAGAATTTTTGATGTTGATATAAAAAAATTGTCAAGAAAATAAATGGAATTATTTTTACGCTATTTATATTATGAATCATCTCTTATTTTTATGCAAGTATTTAGTCTCTAATTTATCAAACAATTAGCTCGAAAAAAATTATTCCATTTACTTTTTAAGCACCCTGCACTATTATTGAAATGTACAATAAGCTATGTATCGGTTAAAATGGAGTTGAAACTAAAATATAAAAACGATGGAAAAATGCCAAAAAAGTATTTAAAACGATTTATAACATGTTTTGTTAATAAAATAAGGACATTTAACATTTAGTGTATTCACATATTTTGAACAAAATATGATTAATGATATTTATATTCAAAAATCGATTTGTGTTAGCAATTTTTGAGATGCAGTAAGCAAACTCTTAGATTTTATTCTGAAATAACTCTTACTAAGCAGAAAGTAAGCCATTCGTAACAATTTCAAACAAAATTTTCGATAATTCATTAACAAGATTTTGCGTAATTGCTCTTTGATTGTACAATTACTCTCGAATTTTACATAATTCCATAATACAAGAAATAATTCCATATCAAAATTCACACAATAGTAATTATATGAATAAAAAATTAGATATAAGATAAATAAAATTCACTAAAATTTGGGAAACGAAAAGTAAGAAATAAATTTTATTGTTTATGCTTTGATATTCTGAGGTGTTTTGTATTGTCCGTGACAGCCTGGAAATCATTGCTCAAAATACCTTTCCTTGCATTCAAAACACTTTTCTTAGGGTTCTTTTTTAGTTTCTTAGTTATCTTATATATGCCGTGCAATGTCCTTATATTGAAGGCAGAAGATTATATGAATCTCTGATCGTCTAAGAGTTTTAGAGTTATTCGAACAAGGTTTCATGTAAAGCAAATACAAGTTATTTCTCTACAAACGTTAAAATTTGATTTTTGTGCTTCTGAACCTTTATGCAAAGAGGAATGTAAAAACCATCCAACAACATCAGTCATATTTAGTGTACTGCTGAATATATTCCAATATCATGCTTAGCTTCTAAAGAGATGTCGATATTATCCAAGAAGTCTGTCTGTCAAATTGACGCCCTCCCCCTCCCATTACCGCATTATTCACAGACCCCTATAGGCTGAGAAATGCCAATTTTCTTTTGTTCTCGGTAAGCAGAAGAAAAGCTTATGGAAAATGGCTCGACAAGTGATACACTTATGTGTTGATACAGTTGCGACAGCACTGACTTTCTAACGAAATGTACTTCAGTCATCAAAATCTCCTTTTAGCAATTCTGAAGATTCTATTGTGGATCAATCTAGGGAGAATCTCCAATATAGGGGAAGGGCAGGGAGGTCAATTTCCTGTCCGAAAATCTTGAACAGTTCCAGTTGACTTTAAACTCTTTGCTCTTTTTCTTTATGTGATGAATATGTCTTTATTTTTATGTGATGGAAAAAAATGTCAAATAAATTTGACGCTTGTCTGAGATTTCAACATTGGATACAGGCTCCCACACAGCTGTACAGCCGAGAAGAGAGTTTTCTATTTCTGAATTTTGTACGCTATTGATTTTCATATCATGTGGATAGCCCCTGTTGGAACACAACATCCATACTTCATAACTAAACCAAATTGATTTTCATTATAGGAATATTTTAGCTGATTTATGACAACAATTCATCTATACTCAGCTTATAATGGAAAATGCTGAAATGCTAAAAGTGTCTGCCCAGTTCTTCAAAAAAGGGGAGATGTTTCCTTTTTCTCTACTAATACTAACTTGGTTTTATCATATATATATATATATAAACCCTTTGTTTCATGTTTCTATGCTTATTTTCTGGTATTACAAAAGAATCAAATATGGTCAATACAGATCTTGTGTGTCTCAGTATAAATCTTCAACAAGTACTTAGTGATACACACTAAACAGCTGTAATACTAAAGCCCCAGTTCTATATCTTTTTTTAGCAATAACAAATTCTCTTCTCTTACATTTGATACGATTTCTGTGATATTTTCTAAATGCAGCTGGTATATTCGTTTGAAGTAAGAAAACTTCAACTGGAGAAAAAGTAAACCACTTGGGAACCATTTCTTTAATGTTTTGAATGCTGTCAGCTTTTATAAGGTTTTCTTAAAATTTACAATTTTTCAAAAGTGGTGGTGATAGTTTTTTTCTCCTTTGTTTTCAGTTTTCACCTCCAACTCAGCAATTTCTGCGAGTTTGAAGGTCCTTCTAGATCAAATCTGATTTCTTGAGATAGTTTCTCATCCTCTATGTTTGTAGAACTTTCAACTTTTTCACATATATCACCTCATAGAATGGATTCAAATATTTTCATTCACATCTTTCTTATACGCCAAGGATCCACTTTCTTTTGGATGTATTTGACAAACATCAATACAATCCAGGGACTTCTTAAGACTTATTGAAGTCATGGGCCTCTGCACAAAAGTAGGCCCTGGGCCACTATGCAAATGTCTGTCACACCTATGACCCTCAGAAGTAGGTAGAACGTAGCACATACGATGTCAAGTACTCGTAAAAACAATAACCCGAAATAAATAAATACGCATGACTTAGTACAATCGCGCAAACCAGCTCGACCGACTGCCACCGCTTGACTGAATTAGTAATGATGGTGTATGGTCGTAGACCTACGCCTATACATGGATGACGGTCATTGCATGAAACCAGTTGACATATTGTCTGAAATTCCCAGTTTTTCGGAGAATACAACAGAAAAAAACAACATGTGTAATCTGTGAAATTATTCGAATCTTGATCTTATTAAGGCCCATTTCGCCCATGCTTTAATACGTCCCTGATACAATCTTCAAAATGGGACAATGTATAAAAATATTCAAGAGACTTAACTGCTGTCTGAAATGGTTTCAAATGATACATCTCATCAGCGTTGTGTTACTGACTCAAGAAACATATGGAGACATGGATTTTGAATTTGCTAACTTTTTTCATTTTGCTCTAGCCTCATGTAATTAAAAATGTTTCACATTTTAGTTTACATAGATCACTATATGTTACAAAAAAGGGTCCTGCAAAAGCTAAGAAATATATTATGTATAATTCTAATAAAAATAATTAGTCATAATTGTAATATAATGATTTTTATTTACGGGAGAAAGTATAATGAGAAAAGGTATAAAAGAATTTATAGGAGGATTTTCCAAAAATTTAAGTAAAAAGTCAACTAAAAATGTTTTCAAAACTTGCTGGTAATAAGCAGTTCGAATTAAAACAAAAATAAATGACAGCCAGATTTATGAATTTGATTATATTTGTACAGCAAAACAGAAAATGAAATGTTTCTTTTATTAAAGAAACATTAAAACATATAAGTGAATTTGTTGCAGAAATAATTTAATACAATTTTTAATTTATAATTTACATTGGTTTATATCCTTAATTCCTTTGTATCATTGTTCTTTTTTCCAAAAGGTAAATGCATGTTAAGTCATTTTTGACAGTGATAGTAATTACTGGGAAGAAATAAGTTATGTGCATAAATTAATATTTAAAAACGACTTGTAATTAATACTTGAAATTTGATATTTTCAGTCGTTGCGAAAAAATCGAATAAAATTAATTCGAGGAATGCAATATGTCGAAACAAAATTCTGAAGCCTTTGCTTTAAACCTTCTAATCTTCTATGGTCGAATAACAATGTGTCCAATCGTCTAAAATAATCCAAAGGTAGCAAAAAATTCACACACATCTTTCATAACCGACTTGAGCAAAACATTAATTCGAACAGATGATAATTTAAAATAAATCTTTTATATTTCCGTGAACTTAATAATCAGGATTAAATTAGAGTGAACAATTTCAATATATATATATATATATATATATTGTTAACTGAAATACGTAGCAGTTAAACAAAAAGCTGTATTGATAGTATTAATACAGTGCTTTTCAAACTTCCAATATTTGCGACACAGTATTGTGTCAGTACGACAGTACGACTTTAACCTCTGAAGTGCCACATACGTGAACAAATGTTTCATTCAACCAAAGCGTTAACTGTCACGAACGTATATATATACGTCAAGTGGAGTAACTTACACCTTCACAACTCCAGCATTGCTGGGTGCCCAAGGACTCTAGGGGGCCAAAAGCTTGACTGACGCTAATTACTTATTTGGGCTTGGGACACAAAACCTGAGTCTGCAGGAGGATCATGTATTCTCCGATAGGCCACTGTATACGCGTCTTTTCAAAGTACGATCTTTCTCTTCACTGTTATCCATAAAATTATTCCGAAGGCTTTGGAATGGAAGAGAAGAACCTTCAGAAAGTTTGCAATAGATTTACTAATTTCAGAGAAGGTTTTACTTATTTATTCCTTTGCATGCCCCTACACCAATATATCACATATATGTGTCTACGTTCAAAACGGAAGTGTTGGGGAACGAATCACGAAATTTTTAATCGTCATTTAAGGGATTAATTATAAACCCTACATATTAATAAGATAAGTGTTAATTTTTGTAAATGCTTATATACACTGTTGTGCAAAAATTAAGGACGAGACGGTTTTTTCAATATAACTTTGTACAAAAGCTTTCCAAATCAACACATTTAACACCGTTAAATCCCCAATACGTCAGGACATGTGTAATGTAAGCAACACTTACTAAAAGAGAAATCAGAGGGATAAAAAGAAGCTTGATTGAAAAAGTAGCATGGAGCGCAATGCGAGTGAAGGCCGAAACATCCCTGCGATGGGTGTCCAGCAAGAAACATCCGGTATTTAGTAGGGGATATGATCTCCCCTGACTGCTAGGCAGGTTTCACAGCGTCTGCCCATGCTGAGAATGAGGGTGTCAATGAGCTGTTGAGGCATTGTTGCCCATTCGTCTTGCAGCGTCAATCGAAGCTCCCGAATCGTTACTGGTGGTAAGGTACGAGCTGCCAAGCGTCTGCCTAGAAAATCCCATGCATGCTCGATGGGATTGAGATCCGGAGATCGTGCTGGTCAATCCATACGTTCAATATCCTCACTCTCTAAGAGCTGTCCGACAGCCACTGTGCGATGACATGGTGCATTGTCGTCCATGAAAAGGAACTGCAGACCCATAGCGCCTCTAAAAAGACGCACATATGGAAGAAGAATCTCGTTACAATCCCGTTGACTGAACCTGCGTCGAAGATGTGAAGGTCTGTACGACTACCAAGCATGATGCCTCCCCAAACGAGAACACCGTGACCTCCATACCTGACCCTTTCAATGATGTTCGAGGGAGGATTGTGGCTTCCCCGCTCTCTCCAGATGAGTATGCGATGAGAATCGCTACTCAAACTGAATCTGTTCTCATCTGTAAAGAGTACTCGTCCCCAATCATTGTCTCTCCAATTCCGGTGTTCCGGGCACCACAGAGAACGCCTTCTCCGATGGGCAGGCGTTAAAGATACACACCGTACAGGGCGTCGTGCAAACAGACCACCACCGTGCAGTCTTCTGACTACGGTAAAACGCGATATATCGGTCGTCCATTCGCCTGTGTCGTGTGTCTAGCGATTTCTCCCGCTGTCTGCCGCCTGTTTCTTCTGGCCAGTAAGACAAGGTACCGGTCATCTGCGGGTGTTGTTCCTCTTGGACGACCACTCCTGAACCCCCGGATAGCTGTTCCTGTAGTTTGAAATTGTCTCCAAAGTCGTGAAACGATGCTGTGAGCAATTCCGAACTCTGCAGCCACACTTGTCACACTGCGGCCTTCCTCCAACTTCCCAATGATCCGACATCGGGTAAAAGCATCCAAATGTCGTCTAACATATTGATTTTTCGCCATTTCTCTCTGAGGCAGCAACTCGGTGTGATTTTAACTGTTATACGGCGTGCAATCTCTTTGCCAGAAATACTGATCTTACACCGACAACATGCCTTATACTACTCAGACCCTTACGTCTACCTGCATATCTGCGCATGTGCTACCGTACATCACCTTACTAAATCTCCTGATTGGTCTTTCTGTCCGCTCTGCCTCTTCGTTCAGCTGATATGCTAATTTTTCTACTTCATCCTTAATTTTTGCACACCAGTTTATGGCAAACTCATGGGGTCACTGGTAATTATTAAACTTGTTCTTAACATAGTATTGTTAAATTAAATATAAAATACATTGTGCAGTGCTGATATATTTATAAATGTATTAAATGCTAGCACCTTCCTCATAGAGTTATTACGCCCCCTTAGAGCGGCGCGCCCCACATTTTGAGAAACACTGTATTAATATTTAAATAAATAGGAATTATTCTTTTTGTTTTATAAGTAATTTATTATGATTAAAATCAATAACAATCCAAATAGCTGTAATACAAAAATTCCGGTAAAAATTAATTCTCCCGATCACAAAAACCTTTTAGAGATTCCATACCTCTGAAATGGTTTTATTTTATGGTGTGAAATACATTTATTTTTAACTAACCTTTTACACGCCAATGTTCCATTTTTGTAATATCAATTTAGAAATTTTGTGAAACATTCAATTTTTTTCATATTGTTCCGTAAAAAATATTTTGAAGACAAAAAAAAATGAATTATTTTTTTTGAAATTGAAGTAATTTTGCTTAAGTCACACAATTGTCATTCCTAGAAAAAAATCTAAATTATGCATTTTTTTTTTACTTTTGATGGGCAAAATTCAAAATTTCATATAAAATTCAAAATTTAAAACAAATATTTTTATTATTCGGTAAAAGTAATTAAAAAATCATTTTAACTATAGACAGCAAGATACAATATTCCAAAAATAGAATATTGGCGTGTAAAGGTATACTTTAACACAATAATGTTACTTTGTTTACAGTTCACAGAAGATCGGTGAAAGATTTCTGAAAACGCTAAGAACTTTAAGTATGTGTTCTAAGAAGATGTTTATGACTGTCGGCTTTCGTTTCGGCACTCTTTCTCAACCCCCCCCCTTTCACCCGTTTCTGGACAATATTAAGTGAAATTCTCAGCTGCAGCCAAACTGCAGCTGCGTTTGTATACATCTTATTTGGAGGAAAGTCACGTGAAAAGGTATTTTATTACTTTCCTATTTTCTGAGACTTTTATGTTTCGACAGTTAGTGAATACCCCTTACGCTGGTAAGATGTCGCATTCAAAGCCATTCTGGGCTATAGAAGAGACGTTGGAATATTTTTATACACTATCACATGATGAAGAACCGATTGATTTTTTTTCAGTTGCCTCCAGAAGAAAGTGGGTGTTTGACTGACGAGGAAGATATTGATGGAGATACTTTTCAGTCTGTTCACAAGCAAATGTTTGCGGCAAAATTGAAATTTCTACAAACATAGATAATGATAAAATATCTCATGAAGACATGTTTGATCCTGAAGAACCTTTAACCACAAAGAAGTGTCGAATTTGAAGAGGAAACTCAAGTCAAATGAAAAAATGTTGAACTTCATTGGAGAAAAAAAGTATATTTTAACAAAATCTTAAAAACTAGCAGCACTGTAAATATGTGCGAAAAGTTTTTCGAATAAGTTACCTTATCTCCATTTGAAATTTTTCATAAGTTCATTCCCACAGAATACCTGCTGCATTTATCAAATATGGCTTATATGCAATGCAAAAAGGAGAAGAGTTTTCTGTAGATGAAAATGATATAGGGTAGTTTTTTGGATTACATTTTTATAGTGGACATCATCAAGCTTCTGGAGAAGATTTGTACTGGAGCACACAAGAAGATTTATCAGTCCCAATTGCTTCTACTGTAATGCCTAGAAGTAGATTCAGAAAGATAAAAAAAAATCTTTCATATTATCGACAATAATAAGTTGACATCTGGAGATAAAATGGGAAACATTTCTCCTTTTTACGCAGAACTTGAAAAAAATTTCAGCAGTTCGGCAGCTTTCATTCTAAACTGAGAATAGATGAATCGATGGTCCCTTATTACGGTCACCATTCAGCCAAAATGTTTATCAAAGGCAAGCCAATTAGGTTTGGCTATAAAATATGGAGGTTGTGTTCCAGCTGTAGGTATCCTTACTCTATGAGAATTTACAGTTGAAAAAACCTGAAATAGAAAACTCTCCTCTTGGATCTAGAGTAGTGTGGTAACTTTTATCCGGTGTTGAAATACCCGTCAATCATGAAATATTATTTGACTATTTTTTTCATCACACAAACTGTTAACAGAACTGTCTGAAAAGAAATTTAAGGCAACTGGCAAAATTCGAAATAATCGCACAGGAAGATGCCCTTTGAAATCTCCAATGGAAGCAAAAAAAAAATGATAAAGATGTAATTTCGATTGCCGAAGTGACGGACAAGTGTGCATTTGCCGTTGGAAAGATAGTACTGTAGTAACCATAGCATCCAATTATGTAACACATGAGCCCGTCACTCAAACCAAGAGATTTTGCCATGCACAAAAAAAGAAAAGTGTTATACGTCAACCAAGTCTAATAAAAATGTATAATGAGGGAATGGGAGGTGTTGGAATCTATTTAGCAATGCGCTAAACATGGCTGTTGTGGCTGGCTGGATATTACATTTACATTTGCACAAATGTACTAAAGTAGAACAATCCCACCTAAATTTCCGTAGAGATGTAACTTTAAGTTTGCTTCGTATGAAACCGAAAATTCACTCAGTTCCAGGACCTCGCGCTCATAGCTCTAAATCTTTGAGACAGTCAGATGCTCATTATCTTGTTCAATCAACACAAGGACGTTGTGCTGTATGTCAGAAAAACACAACGAAAAAATGCCTCGAGTACGAAAAAAGATTGCATGATAAATATTTTTCTGACTACCACGGACAGTAAAAATATTTTAGGACAAAATAATACATATGTAATAAACAATAATATATTTTGTTTTTATTTTTCATTTTAAAAAATTTTGGTTAGGTCTGTATTTTTTCTAGTATTTTATACTATTAGCTTTGTGAATTTTGATATGAAGGTTATTTGTTTATTTATTTGCCCTACTGATGTTTTCCTTTATTGAGTGTATTTCTATAACTAATTGTAATTTTCTGTAATTGTGTAAAATCCTGTTTATAAATTATATTTTCAGCTAAATCTGTTTTATTTTGGAACGGTATTTAAGGTATCCAACTACCCTAAAACCGTGATTTTTTTCAAAAATTGGCAAATTTTTTATGACTTTATTTTATACACCATTTTATTAACTTAATAACAATGCCAAGTACTTTATTTTCCCTCCACTAGAACAAAAACTACAAGCGTTTTAGTAAAAGCAAATGCCATAACTTTACACAAGATGTCAAACTTTAAAATGCGTTTTACTCGAAATGTGTTTTTTTCGAAAAATTCAAACGGGGACCGCAATTGCTCAAAAAGTTTTGAAAATAATTAGCTGAAATTTTTTGCTTATGTTCTGCATAACAGTAGAAGTGTTTTGATCTTCAGATTTATCAATAACTGTTTTATTTCAAAATTTGCAGTTCTTTATGTGAATATAGTCAATGTTTTTTTAAGCAATTTCGTATAATGACTTAGATAAAGTGCTCTAGTTTTTGTAAAAATTAAAATATCTCTTTTCGTGAAGGTCACTTCAAACAGGAATAACAAAGTAACACATCCAAATTGAAAAATTGAGAATTTGTTCATAAAATCTTTGTACAGAGCGGGCTCCGTTTATGTAATTTTTCGTACATTTTTACTAGTTTTTTCCCATTTTAATAATAATATTTTTTTTTCTTTTATCAATTTTAGGATTTTTTTCTTAAAATTTACTAAATAAATATAAAAATCACAAAAAGATCTCTATATCTCCTTTTTTTCAAAAAAAAAAGTTGTCGCAAGTAGTCGGATACCTTAAAGGTTTACTTCAGAGGTGGCGCAAGAAGGGGGCATCCGTCGGGGAACCTGCCCCCCTCCGAGAATCGAGGTACATTTAAAAAATTCAGCAGTGAAAAAGATAATTATTTTTCTCGTTCACAACTAAAAGTTCTTCTCCCCCCCCCCTGTTTTAATTTTTAGATTTTTAAGGCCCATTTTAGTTGGTTGTCAGGTATCATGCCCCTCCCCCCTACAACGGAGATTGATGAAACCCCGTGGAGAAATGTTTAGTGTCACCTCTTGTTCATATACCACTTCTTAAAAAATGTATATAATAATTGATTTTTGAATTAAATTGTCATTGATCATGCTTTAAAAACTAAATGGTATCCGCTATTATGTTCCCTTTTTGGAACACCCTAAAAATCTTTAAAAAAATTTTTGAAACTTTTTTTTATAGATCTTATGTTTCAATTTTAATTTGATTTTTATCAAAATTTAGTTTGTTACATTTGAATCATAGTGTGGCGCTTAAAACATAATTTATACTAATTTGCCGATTGGTCATGGTCACGAACTCGCGGAGGTGTTATATCTGTCCGACCGAGAGTTCGAGTCCTAGAGCAAAGATGTTTTCATTGTATAGAATGGTCTCTGAGCTTAAAGTCCTTAAATAAGTGTGAAAGAAGAAAACTGGAGAGTTGGGTGCAAGTTCTGGAGTCGTCTTCATTACTTGACCGAGATTCAAGATTACTAAGTTAAGAGTACAAAGTAATTTTTTGGAATGATGTGGGTATAATACAATTTAAATTATAGCTGCTCTTAGCAAAAGTAATATGACAAAATTCAATATTTAACTACTAGATGTTTTGTTTAACAATGCTCAAAAATTTAAGGGGGAACAAGCAGAAATATAAAGAAACTGCTGCGTAATAGCCACACATGAGCATAAAAGGGAAAATGCAGATGCAAGAAAACGCAATATAGAAAAAAAGCAAAAAACTATTGTATGTGAACTGTAATTCTTTGGAATGGTATAAAGAATAAGAAATTGCAATTTGTAACACATAGTTGGCAAAACACTGATTGTTTGGGAATGGTACAGGATGTTTAATATGGATTGTGCACCCTAAGCTGTTAAGACTGCCACACACATGTTTTACATGGTTGCGATAGGGTTATCGATAAGACTCTTCATGAAGTGGAATTTTCAAGCTTTAGACACTAACAGGAAGTTTTAAGCTTGCAGAAGCAGGTCATCCGATTTTGTCCCCAACAGCCTCTATTGGATTCAGATCAGAAGAGCACGCTAGCCACTTCAAAACTATATTGACATAGCCTCAAAAAAGTTCCTCACATTACTAAGTGTATAAGTTGTGGATTTATCCAGGATTAAAATAATGAAATCATCAGTGACAGCAACTTGATGTTCGACATGAATTCTCAGAATCTCGTCTGCATACCTTTGAGCATTCAAATTACCATTCCGAATGATGTGAAGGTCAGTACGTCCATGTATGTTGATGCCAGCAACCCTCATCTGCAATGTGATCTTTCCTGATGTAGGGTAGTTTGAGTGCCCCTTTCTCGCCATATCAAAGCATGTCTGATGTTATACTCTAAACTGAATCGGAATCGTACACAGTTATTTACTCAAATGGCTTTGAATCCGATCTCGATGTTCAGTAGCCCACGTTATGTCTGTCGCACGGTATTTTTCTGTTAACGAAATACACGCCATTGACTTACGTGCACGTAGACCACCTGCATGAAGCTTCTTTTGAATTGTTTGGCTTGAGATTTTTCATTCTGGTGCCAAAAGAAACTGTCTTTTTAATCTGCGTCGCATTGGCTGTACTGTCTCACCGAGTTGTTAGCAGGGTATATCGGTATTTATTTGCTGTGTAACACGCAGTGAACCTTATGATTGCCGACGTAGAACGTGATATGTTCCTTAGAATCGATTCGGCAGTCTTGCAATGACACCTCTTGCCACACCAAAAGCCCCGGCTACAATTCCTTGGGCTCGCCTGGAATCCAAACTCCCCATAATACCCCCAAGCCATGGATTTCAGTAGACCACGTTGTCGTGACGCTTTCTAGTCACTTTTCTCAAAACAAAAGCCGAAATAGTTAATTTCCTCACTAAGACAACGTTCGTTTCAAATATAGTGCATTTTGTAAATCTCTTTAGAGAGGATAGAGCGCTTTCGATTCATCTACCGGTAAATAAATGTGTTCATTACAAAAAAAATTAGCCATGACTAAATACGTAATATTACCTCCAGAATGTGCAATTTTAAACTTTATGCTTTTTTGGCACGTTTGTAATTTTATTTTAGTTATTAACTGAAAAATATATGAGTTTAATATTTAAATTTGTAAAGCATATAAATGTAGCTCACTCATATAAACATACAGAGTTGATTTTTCTTCTTTTCTTTTGAACGGGGTTTTAACTAAACAAAGTTTTTGTTTTAACCCAAAAGATTTTAGTTGAAAGTAAAATTAATGCCATATTTTGTATTGAAATCTATCTTCACATGAACTTTCCAGGAATGTAGCTGGCATACAATAAATGAATTAAATTAACTAAATATATATTGAACATTGAAAAAATAAATGCATGCCTTGAAGGATATTAAAAATAAGCTCTTATCTGATTATGAAATACATAATTTGTTTCGAGAGTAAATAACACATTACAAACACAACACAAAAGCATTCCAAAATTCGGGGGGCGTATATTTGTAATACTTATTTAACCCTCCAAACGGACAGCACGGATTTTTCCGCCCTACTAGAGAGGCTTCGAAAACGGACCACACTGAATTTTTCGTAAGGTCGGGGACTCACCAAAAATGAAACAAACTGATTTTTCCTCCTCAAGTAATGTGTTCAAAAACGGTAAAGTCGTGTTTTTCCGAATTCTTTCCCCTTTAAAGGTTTAGTATCTTGAAAGATAATTAGAGACGGTCGGGGAAACACAATGGGCATTGAGGGGAAGTTTTATGGCTCACAGGGAGACCGGTTCCTGTAGCAATCGTAAAAAACTGGGAAGAACTTCTTTAAACCCTAATGTGTACGGAAATAATTGCAAGTCAACGAGTTGAGAATTCTCATTTTTTTCTTTACCTTAAAATTCTCAAATGGAATTAAGTTTTTATAATGTATATCTAAGTTTTTAAAAAAATATCTGTAGTATTTAAATTTAAATTATATATTAAAACATTGAGATAATTTACGGTTTCATTTTTCTTATTTTAATCAATACTTTCAGGGATTTTTTTTAAAAATGATTATTTTGTTATGTGTCAAAAAATAAAAAAAAGGTTCAAAATTTAAAATCTTTTAAAATTGCGGACACTTCTAAATATGAATAATTTTTAAGCTTCTGTATTACATTATTTGCAAAAAAGTTTTTATGCATTGTTAAAAAAAACTCTATTTAAATCTTTTAGTTTTTCATAATTTTAAAGCCAGATATTCAGGGCATCTTACATCGAATCCCTTGTTTTGTATTGTTCAGATAACAAATTATATTTGAATTTTGAATGTCTGAACATTAATTTCATTCAAAGAGAACTTTAACTGCAAGCTTATATTTTTAAACTTGAATCTTCAAATAAAGATTATTTAAAAGCATCTGGACAAATTTAGAATTAACATTTGTGCATATAAATAAATATAAAGTTCCTTTTTAAATTGAAGTTAAAAATATATATTTATGAAAAATCCCTCATCATTCATGTTCCATTAGTGGTTGACTGAAGAAAAGGTTATTAAAATTTGGACATTTTTATAATCTTAACCATGCAAAACTAGGAATTTTGTATTAGCTCCACTGAAATTCTGCATTGGAATTTCGAAAAAGATACTTATGCGTGTCTCACATACTCAGTTGAAAAACATATTTACCATAAATACTAACAATTCTTTGGATATTTAAAATTATCATTAGATTAATTTTTATATATATATATATATATATATATATATCCGACTTCTAATATTTTTTCAAGTATTCCTTAAATTTCATATAATTTAATTAAGTGATGGGATATTAAAGTCACACTCTCTCTCTTCTCTACTGAAATACTTGAGGGCTTTTGGCGACGGACCTGTGGCCGGGGTACCAGGTGGTCAAGGTATCGAATCATGGTTCGCATGTGTTCAAGCCCAGTGCCACAAAAGACCCGCCGTGTAGGGCTGCGATGCACGTTAAATCTATCGAGAGCTGAAATGTCCTCTCGTTGGTGTGGTGTGTTAGTTAGGAGAGGGGGTGCCAGCTCAGGTGTCACCCTCGTCATTTGACCATGCTTTAAAAATACGAGGTCCATCACTAAAAGCCCTCGTGTAGCTGAACAGCGCGACGTTAATATTCACTCACTTGTCGATGGACCTCGTAATTTTAAACCATGTTCAAGTGACGAGGATGACGCTTGAGCATCGCTCCCTTACACGGCGGATCTTCAGTGGTGCTGGGGTGGAACTCATGACACGCCAGCTACGAGTCCGTTACTTTGACCATTAGGCTACCGCGGCCTCACAATGTGGTTGAAAACTGCATGTTATGAGTAAAAATATGCTGAAACATTTGATGAACTTATTACAGATTTTTGCATAGAAGATAGATGTGTGATATGCTAAAATGACAATATGTAAAAGTTATGAGAATATCGTTGACAATTTTTGAAAATTTCAATTTAAGTTTCAGTTTGAAACTTATTCGTTTTTTTTTTCGCATTTAATATTAAATATAGTCGCGATAACAAATTAATAGTTTAACGCATTCATAGATTATAAAAAATAAAGGTATAAATGACATTGTTGGGAATAATAAGTTTTTATAGTTTTGAATTCAGACTTCTTTGCAAGAGCGTAGACTATTAAAAGGCTGATGTAGAAGTTAGAAAACTAATATTTAAAATATATGGAAAACAATATCTGCAATTCCATGATCTTGACGAGCAGAAGACGGCATTTTTACTTAGTAGGGCAGAGTAAGCGCAAGGTAGGAGCTTGTGGAGTAAACAATCAGGCCTCTGCAGTTTTGGCAGGTAATGAACTCCCATTTGTTGCTTTCAGTAAGGAATATGAAAATAACAAATACAAAAAATAAGTCATGTAAAATTTGATATATTTTAATAACAATGAATTGTGAGCTTAATCTTTAATTCATTGTCACGAGTTGGCAGTAACTACGGTACTCTATCGACCGTACTTATATATATATATATATATATATATATATATATATATATATATATATATATATAAAGAAGTATGGTTGATAGAGTACCAATAATTTTTTAACGCAATTTTATATTTCGTTCTCGTAAACTTTACACCTTTTTAAAACATGTATTGCCAAAATACTCTCCTTTTGTATATTTATAAAATTTTTAAAAATATAATGGTTATCTTACCCAACATTTTAAATCAGGGGCGACAACTGTGTAGCTAAGACGTGCCAAACCAATCTGTCACTATCATTCAGCGTGCCACATAGTAGGAAATTTTTGAAATCCTTCGATTCTTACGGTAATATTTGCAGATTTAAAGAATAGAGGTAATTATGTTAGATTTACAGTTTTATTTTATATTAATTATGGATCAATAAAATACATTTATTAACATAAAAATAAACAATATAAAATGTTACTATTTCTCCATTAAAGATAAAAAAAAATAAAAAAATGTATGTTTCCAACATATTTAATTAAATAAGAAATAGACAAAGTGAAATATAAATTATTCCCTTCATTACAGTTAAATAAAAATTGTAATGCGAATTAACTCTTTCACCACTCTTCTTTCATATCGCAAAACCAAGGGTATAATGCGTGACACGATTCTGAGCATTCAGTTGTTAAACAATTTCTCTTTGCGGAGTCGAAATATTTTTAATATTAGGAAAGATTTTTTACTTTGATATGCCGAATCATAAGTGGAAAGCAGAGTACATGCAATTTTCTTTTTTCAACAATTAAATCCCCTAGCAATAACATTCAATTATTTACAAAATAGCTGTAAATTTATCCTTAGAATTATCTTTCAGATTATTTTGTAGTTCCATAAATGTCCATAACTCAGACGATGTTTGTCAAATAAGATCTATTATCAACTTACATCCACTCAAGAATTGACAAATTTGTAGAGTAGTGCTGAGTGCCACTAAGAATTGTACCACATGTCATAAGTTCGATCCCAGTACCACTAAAGACCCGCCGTGTAGGGCAGCGATGCACGTTAAATCTGTCGAGAGCTGAAACGTCCTCCCGTTGGTGTGGTGTGGCAGTTAGGGAGAGAGAGGGTGCCAGCTGTGGGTGTCGTCCACGTCACTTGACCATGGTTCAAAATTACGTGGTCCGTCGCCAAAAGCCCTCGTGTAGCTGAACAGTGCGACGTTAATATTAACTCACTCACTCAAGAATTGTACCACGTGCCACAGGTCCATAGATTGCCAACACGTTTTAAATGTTCTTATTTATTTACTAACCATCTACTATTCAAACACAATTTATATGATAAAAAAGGGTTTTCATTCATTTTATATGGAATTGTATGAGATTCAACCATAAGTAATTTTGTGTATCAAAAAATTACATTGTTTTGGGATCCCCTTAGAGCAAAATGAAAGGAATTTGACATAATTATAGTAAGTTTCTCTAAAAGGGGAAACGTTCACTTTCAAAATACACTGCATAAAGTGGTTTTAGATATACGAAGTTATATTCACTATTATTCCTAAAATAAATTTTGATATTTTGGTTTTTCGTTAAGTTTTGAAATTATTTCTTCAAATATACTTCTCCATTACATTTCTTAGAAACTTGCTATTTCCTTTTGCGGCCACGGTAGCCTGATGGTCATGGTTATGGACTCGTGTCCAGTGTTCGAGCCCTGGTACTACAAAAGTTTAGCGTTGAAGAGGAGCTGTTGCACGTTAAACACGTCGAGGTCAAAAGTCCTCACGTTGGTGTGATGTGGAAGTTTAGAAGGCGAGTAATCAGCTCAGGTATCATCCTCGACACTTAACCGCGGTTCAAAATTACGTAGTCGCTCGTCAGTAGCCACCGTGTTGACTTAGAATGCAATATAAACCCTTGACGTGTGCACTTGAGTTAATTCGAGTACGCTAAACAGTTCCAAATATGCACATTAGATATAATTCAAACGAAGTCGCATTTTATGCTGCTGTAATTTTCTCACTCGAATATCAGCGAGCGCCGTCTGCACTCGTGATATTTGACTGTTGTTTCTTATATTTACGATTCAGTCGTGAAATATCAAAAACTTTGATAAAATATTTGTATAAGAAATTAAGGGAAAAGAAATACTTAGATTTTAGAAGTAAATTACTAGAAAATTTACATAAAATTATTACTATGAAACAAATATTATCCAGTAGAATCCGAAAACTTTGCCATTTCATTGCGTACTCAAAGATTTGAGCGTCGAGATAGATAAGCTTTGAATATAAAAGATTTACTGACGTTTTATCTGACGTGTAAATTTTAACTGAAATATGTACACGGCAAAAACACAGACATTTGACTATCTAAAATTATGTCTGGCTTTTTACTTCATTAAAATCTTTCAGGATTTTACAAATTATCTTGCCATTATTCATTTTGTACTTAATAAGGAAAAATATATCTAAATATAAATAATTTCTGGCCTAATAGACATATAATTGTTTTTAGCTACAGTTTGGAAAATGCATTGAAATTTGTAACAGGACAGGATTTTAACATATTATGAATGTGTTTTGACTGCCACTATGTTATATATTTATCTTTCATTCTTTTTACAGTATGAGTAGAAGTCGTAAACAGTTTTTTCACAGTAAAATTAATTTTTGTTTTATATTCAAATTATACTATTATATTGATTCTGAAAATAATAGGTTAGTTTGACAAGCCATTATTTCACAATTTTAAAGCATTGAACAGTTGTGAAATTTTTAAAACTTTTATAAAATGTTAAATTATTAAAAATATATAATTATTTTAAGTGATTAATATTTCTTAGATTATTGGAAACAAAAAGTTTAAAATTTAAAATATATCTCTTTGTTGAATTTTAATAATTATTTTTATGGCTAAACCTGGAAAAAACAATTTTTTTTAAATTATAACTTTAAGATATTTTTAAAAAATAACTAGAGCTCTCTGACCTAAATCCATATGAACTTTTATAGAACATATGTAAAAGAACATTTACAAGATATTTCCAGACTCTATCTTGAACAGGAAAAACGCCTTAGGGATTAGAAAACACTCTCATCTTCAAAATTAAAAATCTGAGAAAAACATATTTAAAATTTGTAAAGGCATAAAAAAAAATTCCAATACCTGTAAAGCTTTAATTTTTTTATCTGTTACAATCCAACTTATGCTCTACATGAAAATTCTACTTGAAATAAATATGACTGAAATATGTTTTTTAATTCAAAATATTCTAAGACATAACATTGATAACAACTGCTAATTTGATCAATTATTCACTTTTATCAGAACCTTATATATTCACACGAGTTTTAAATGCAAAATATTTATATAGAAATTAGTAGTTATACAAACGTAATCCAGAAATCACCAAGTTTGTAAATAATATCTATTTTTTTCTCAGTTCCCCATCGTGGCAGTTAAGCAAGTTTAAGTTTTTGTTGCATGACTTTAAAATACTGCAGTGTAGTACTACAATATATTTATTATAATGTAGTTTGTGATTTTTATCAGGGAAATATTTAGTTCATTCTGCAACATTTGTATTCTGTAGTCTAATAGTAATATTACCTGAAAAAGCTGTATTTTAGATTTATCATTTTCAGTCATATTCCATCCCTTTCAAGTATTATTTCTCACAGTACCCCGCGTACATTTTGGTCATGGCATTTTTCAAAGGGAAAATATTAATGAAGACAAAGTATAGAGCTTTTAAATTATATAAACTATGTGTCAAAAATATATATTGGTCTTTAAATCAATCTTAATTAAGTAAATGTGAGAAAACTCAAAAACTTAAAAACATGAGCAAACAGAAATGATTTTAGAAATTAAAATTGTAGTTAATAGCCATTTCACACGAAATATTGGATTGTGTTAAAAAATATTTTTAATTAGTTCAATCTAGGAATGCAAAAATGCTTTATGAATGAAACCGAATTTAAAATTAAAACTCAGAACATTAAAATTTCTTAAAACCTAATTGGTTTTTAGATCAGAAATTGAGCAAGTTTTCCAAATATATGAAATATTTTTTGCAATAAATTGGGAGACGTTTCTGTTGGCCGTGAAGTGGAGAAAATGTCCATTTCACAATCCTCGCCCTAGGCCACAGCTGTGAATGAGAAACCTCTCTTTTCGAACAACACAGAAACCGAAAAGCAATAAAATCATCCCCTGCAAAACCATTTGAGGACCTCCCGCAGTTTTAACGGGGGATGGCATAAAACTGCGGTGCGTTTTCGAAGCAGTTCGCGAAATTCATCCGAAACCTTTTCGCTACAACTAGCTTTGAAAAAGTAGACCGCTTTCGAAGTGAAATTCAATTAGAGGGTCATCCACTCAGAGGGTTAAATACTAGTTACTTATCAAGTTGTTTTAAAATTCTACATATTTAACAATTCATATGTAAGAATATTTCTGAGCATATATTTTTTGTTGGTTATAAGGGAGAATTTATATTAGAATTATAGTTCCTAAATATCTCCTGTAATTGTCGGCAATACATACTGATTCTTTTGACACTCTGTATTTAACTTTTATTTATTAATATACTCCAATCATTTTTCACGGTACACTACAATAACTTAAAATATCTGTTACGTAGTTAAAGTTCTAAAGTTGTTTACGGTAGCAAATTACTTATTTTTAAGATATTAATGAAATTAAAACTCATGAAGGTCTGAAAAACAATTTATATTTCTTGTTTAAATCAAATAATATTTCAGAACAGCTAACATTGTATTTCTGTCACTGATTAAATACCTTTAACTAGAATTTATTTCTCATATATGTAGTTAAACCTCAGGAACACACAACCATATAGTAAGCTTCCAAAATGGAATGTAATAATTCGCAAAGAAGATATTGGTACTATCAACATAAAATATATTTTTTACAAGTACATTTTGCACAAACTCTTTGTTCTGCGTTACAATTTGATCTGTTTATGACGCATTTTACCCCACTTAAATTAATAAATAGTCTTAAATTCATACTAATATATTTACTTACAGCAGTTTTCGAAACAAACCGAAATAAATACCTCTTTCCTAAGCCTATATCTTCATTATTCATTTCACATTCTTTTAAAATAATTCACAATAAACAAAACTTTGGGAAGAAAGACATATTTTAACGTAATTTTCTCTATGTTTAAACAATTCAACAATACAAAAGACCACGACTCTTGGTAATTACCAGACCTTCAAAACAAGTGCTAACTTCTCTTACATTCATGTCGTATTAATTCTTTAGTTTCCAGTTTTTCCTTTTTCTGACTTTCAGCAAACTCCCATCCTGTTTCCTCGCATCACTGAAAAGCATTTAACCGGCAATTAGAACTATTTAACCTTTCTTTCAGTTACTTAAACGAAGAAGAAAAGTTCTGAGAAACAATATGTATATCAGCACAGGACTGTGCGCCATTTCCCGCCAAGTACGTTTGAGAACTGTACAAACACGAGAAAGAAAAAAAGGTGGATAATTATTACCAGGGGAACATATGTTCCAGAAAGCTATTCCCCCAAAGGTAAGCTAATTACCGTCACTCGCTTAATTTCTTTTTAAAAATTGATATTTCGACCTTTTCTGATTACTGTAATATGCTTCTAAAGCAATGAATGTTTTGAATGTTATGGAATAAAATAAATTTTATGGGATTTCTTTTAATGGAGCATGATTTCTTGAACAAGAATGCTAAGAAAATATTTATTAATATTATCATTATTTTTTTTATTTTTTGCTTTAAAATTGTTGACGCCTACACGAAAAACTATTTTTGAAAAATGATGTAATTTACCGTTAATTTTTTACTGTTACTGACACAAGCAAAGTAAGGTTTGTTTTCTTATACAAGATGTTTTTTACTTGCATCAAAAAGAAGGAAGCCTAAATCATATTCTATTTGGGACAAGAAAGTTAAATTCTAAAGGAATTTGAATTCACTTAGTTTTTGTAATGCGATTGAAAACTGTTAGAATAATTTGTACCTCTGAAAAATAATTTTTGATGTTTCTTTTGTTCAAGTTATCAAATATTTAATGAAGAACCAGAGCAAAATCTAACCTTTCAACTGAATTTGAATTATATTATGCAAGTACTGCCAAAAATGTACATAGTTATTTAAATATATTTAGAGTGTTTAGAAATGCGTTAAATCAGTTTGAATAACACCGACATATTGAACATAGTTTAATAGCTACTATTGTCCATTTGGCATTCTAAAAACTTTGTATTGTTTAAATCTTAAGTATGCCTCTGAACAAATGTAAAACGCACAAATATGTGTTCTCAAGGACGTGAACTCATCTTTAGTTTACATGCTTTTTTTTATCAAACGTTTATCCTAGGTAAAAGCTATTATTTTCTTCTAGTTATTATACATTCATTATTCATTTCTGCTAATAACGAATTCATTATTATTGTAACCATGAATAATATTAGTTTTACAATTACTATACATGCCTTTAGATTACTTTTTCTTCAACTTTTAATGAATATATTTGAATCAAATGTATTGAATACAATAATAATGTACTTTGAAGCTAAAGCTGAAATATGACCTTAATTATAATATCATACACAACATCATGATGAGTATTGGATTTTGTATAAGTCACTTTTAAGTTTGTTTGTTCATTTCAAATGGGCTGCCCTTTGACAGCTTCGCCAATTGTAGACGCGGCAAGCGTGGAAGCCAATTCATTGGTGCATCATCTAGTGGAGGCCACCACTACCAAATTGTAATGTTTGAATTTTCTCAATTAAAACCTTCATTGGATGTTAAATACTGCCATGATTTAATATTGCTGAGAATATCACGGTGAAATAGATACTCAAGGAATCTTTTACATGCCACATAATCATATGACATGCGGGCCTACGATTTGAACATCTAGAAAATCTATCAATGGTGGGAACGCTTCCTTACAGCTTCCGAACCGACTAGTATAGACGCCCAGTATTTTAAATAAGTTAGTTTTAACTAAAATAAAAAGCTTTATGTGTGTTACTTTTCTTTTCTTATATTTAAATTAGAACATATTATTAAAAAAGATTTAAAATAAATTAAATGTTCATTTCATCAAACATCCATATAGGCCTCAGGCATGTAAAGAAAAAAATAACTTTAGAGTAGATAGAGCAGGGGTGGCGAGCATTTTTGGATTAACGTGCCATTTTTTCTAAAAAAGTGTTTAATGGGGTATAGACGTGCTGTCAAATAACTTTGACTTGTGATTTTTGGGAAAATAATAAAAAAAAATTAAATACTATCCACTTACACAAAACGCTTTATTTACTATTAAAAAATACATTTTGCACTGTATAGCAATAAATGTTTTGGGTATACGCGTAATTCAAATTAAAGTAGCATTAGTGTGACTTCTGTTGTTGCCGATCAGATGACAAATAATTTGCATTAGGATTGTAAAATGTTACTTTTAGTAGAACACATGCTGAATTAGAGTCATCTGTCAAATGGTTTTCTAAGTGAGTCATAAATGCTATTCATCTCTGAAAATAATCATTCTCGAGCATAGGTAGATGAAAATATGGTTAAAAAAAGCATGAGCCAGCTTCTTCAAACAATTAAATGTATCTGGAATCGAATTCCATGTTTCCAAAATTTCGTTAATGACATTTTTACTTATATTGCTTGTTAATTTTCTGTGTCAACCAATTCTAACATTTTTCTTGTTTTAATAAATTTTTTAATTCATATTGAACTAGACTGGTAATTAGGTACCGTTGCATTTCAAATTCTTCAATTTCTTCCAATTTAATTGGGACAAGTTCAGTTTATCAAATGAAGTCACATCAGAGTACACAGTAATTATGGAAATAAGCTCTTGAATAACTCTTTCTTCGTCTGATTTTTTCAAGTTCGGGAAGTACTAGTAGTTTCTAGTAATAATATCGTTTCTGAAAATATGCAATTTAGCGTCAACAGCATTTAGATCCTTCTTGAAGATAATATTTTTGTTTGTGTCTTGAGGCTTTACATTCAATTTTCTGAAATGTTGGCATTTGTCTGTAAAAATGCGACTGATCACTCGCGTTTATTCATACTACTTCGTAGTGAACTTTGTTATTTTGAACTAAAATGCTAACCGTTTTGATCGTAGACGTGCCCAAGTAATTGTGTCACGTGACATCAATGGCACGCGTGCCACTGGTTCGCCATCCCTGAGATAGAGTAAAATAGATTGTCCCCTTGTAATATTAAACTTTCCTTTGAAAAAGTTTGTACTAAAAGACAATCCCATGGGTGTCATAAATACTTATTAATCGTGTTCTTAGTTTAGTATTGATACGTGTTAATTATCAAATTCACTGTGCAGTGCTTTTACATTTATAAGTACATTATATCAGTGAATGCTTATATTTAATTTTTTACTAAGCCATAATTTCAGTAAATTAATATTTTTCTTAAAATAACTCTTTATTTTTGACTTTTTGATATGCTCACGCCCCCCGACGTAGGGTTATCAAGCCCGCCAAGGGGGACACGACCCACAGTTTGAGAATCGTTGATATAATGACCAAATTTCAACCAAAAATCTATACTACTTGTTATAACATAATATCTGTAGTTGGCTTTGTGTATTTTGTGTTCCCAGTGCTTTTTGTCCTAAAATTATTCCCATCATTGCTAAGCATTCATTTAATATATTTTTTTAATTTGAAGCCAAATTTATTTAATATGCTTTTTTTGAGTTAAAATAAAGATACATAAAATAGTTTTGCACAGTAATAGAGACAACTAGTACATAACTACATATTTTCCAAACGGATGTTTTTTTAAAAAAAATATCATATAAAAAGATTTCACACACGTATACATTTAGAGTTTCGTATTGTAATTTATTTAAATATGGACATTTTTATTGAACGATTTTCAAGGGATATTTTATAATTATATATAAAACAGGTAGTTATTATTTTTTTTATTCATTAAGTTTATGTGTCATGAGAATATTCTCTCTTAACAACATAGATGATATATTTTCGGTTTGCTATTCAAAAAACTCAGACATATAAGGTAAAGTGCGCTCAAAGTCTTCTAAAATTTCTTCTATTTATCGTTCTTCGTTTTACTGCAGTGTTTCTCAAACTGTGGGGCACGGCCCCCTAGGGGGGAAAGAGTACATCGAAACGTCGAAAACAAACATTATTTAAATAAATTATTAATTTACTGAAAAAAAGCAGAAAAAGTAATGCATTCCGACGTAATAAAAAATAAAATACACATTTACACTGATATAATACACTTATAAATGTATCAGTACTGCAACATGTATTTTATAATTAATTTAACAGTACTAAATCAAGAACAAGTTTAATAATTGCCAGTGACTCTATGGGCACGTCATCAAATTTTCTACAAATTTAATACTTATCTTGATAAATTATACGGTTTATAATTAAAATCGTTTTGTGGATTTACCTAAAATTATATTATTATTGAATTCAATTCATTATTATTGTATGTAAGGGGGGTGCCATGAAAATTATGATTAAAAATTATGTCGCGAGTATAGAAAGTTTGAGAAGCACTGCTTTACTGTAATACGAGATGAAGAGCACTTTTATAGTTTCTATTCATTATGTATGCACATCCGTAAACATCCGTAACACAGACTGCGTATTAAAGTTAGACCTCTCATTAACTTCTATGGCTATACCTCTATTATCTGGTGATCCCAAATAAGCTGTTTTTTCATCAGATCTTTTTTTTACTCATATGGCTCTTTTTATTATGGAAAGGGACGATATGGTATTTTCTAATTTTTTGCACTGAGAAAGTATTCGTTTCTTAGTTACCCCTGTCAATCAAACATTGCCAGCCTTTGGTTGAAAATATGAACTTTTTGAAAGCGAGTTTCATCTTCGAGTCTTTCTTAAGCTAACTTTTCTATAAAGTAAATACACCAAGGCACCATGAGTGACAAATCCTGCACTATTTTTCGACATAGTCACCCGCAACAGTGAGATATTTCTTGTTGCATGAAAACAGTATGAATAATCCATCCTGGTAATACCTGGACTCCTGTGATATAAGGCATTGTCGTTCAGCATGTTCTCTTCATCAATGTTTTGGAAGTTAGTTCCTGAGAATTCAAGTTTCATAGCGCAAGGAACAGGCATATATCAATATGGCGTGACACAATATTGCATTTGGAAATTTTATTTTAACATAATTTTTCTCCAAATCACCATATCGTAGAACATCTTTTTTCGCATAGTTAGATTTCGGTAAGTAGTCATTTGTTTTTACCAACACAACTACAATCCAGTCTAATGCATATTGGTGTTTTTAATGTATATAGCAGAGATTTTAATAAGATTAATTTAAGAACATTGTTTTTAACATAAATATTAGTCTAATTTGAGACCTATAGTATAAGGAACGTCTTGCAAAATAATAAAAAATGAAGAATTTCGGAATAATAGATACAACACGCAATTTCCTCTTTATGTATACTCATGTCCATAAATAAAGGATAATTGAAGAGTCCCATGGAAATCGAACTCTAAAACAAATATACCACTCGTAAAATGACTGCATACATTTTCAAGAATCATATACAAATTGGAGGAAGCCAACACATGACACCGTTAGTACGTCGCAATCACAAGAGTGTAAGAGGGGGATATACACTGCTCAAAACAATTACGGGAGCACATGATTTTAACAAAAGTAATCAAAGATGTATACCAATAAGTAAAATAAAATGAATCATCCATAATGTAAAGCCTACCAGGAAACGGAAGAAGAAAACTTTATAGGCAAATCAAAGTTCATGACGTCAAAAACCAGAAAAGGGAGATAAGGTCAGAAATTGGGATGTTGCAGAAACATCTGTTTTATTGCCGTAACTGTGAAATTCGATTGAGCAGTATTTTTTTTAGACAAGTTTACTTGAGAATGTCTCAACAACGTGATTTACCGGAATCCATGGCATGGCGTATTGTAGGCAGACTGCAATCCGGGAAAACACAACGTAGTATCGCGGACGCTGTTGGAGTTGCCAGAAGTGTTGTTGCAAGGCTGTGGAATCGATTCCAAGAAACAGGAAATGTTAGACGTCGACCAGGGGCAGGTCGGTCACGCGCCACTACATCAACTGATGACCGGTATATACAGTTAACAGCCCGTCGAAACAGAACAGAGAATGCTACGCAGCTGCAAAGACAGTTGCGCTTGGCAACAGGACGAAGGGTGTCCAGCCAAACAGTACGTAATAGGCTTCATGAGGGATAACTCTATGCACGTAGGCCAATGGTCTGCATTCCGTTGACCCCACGCCACCGTGCGCCCCGAAGAAGATGGGCTTCTTAACATCGAGATTGGGAGCAAAATGATTGGAGCCAAGTGCTGTTTACAGACGAGTCCCGATTCAGTCTAGAGTGTGACATCCGACATGTTCTTGTATGGAGGGACAGGGGCATTCGAAATAACTCCGCATTCGTTCGTGAAAGGTCACAATACAGAAGTGCAGGTTCGATGGTATGGGGTGGAATCAGCATAGGCGGACGTATGGACCTGCATATCATTCGTAATGGCACTTTGATGGGCCGGAGGTATGCAGACGAGATACTTCGACCTCATGTCATCCCTTACTTTGGAGCCATTGGAGATTCCTTTGTTTTCCAGGATGATAATGCCCGACCGCATAGAGTTCGTCTGGTGGTAAACATGCTTGAAGCTGAAACAATACAGCGTATGGAATGGCCAGCGTGCTCTCCTGACCTGAATCCAATCAAGCATGTTTGGGACATACTCGGACGACGCATTGCTGCGCGACCATGTCGCCTGCTACTGTCTGAGACTTGGAGATTGCACTTCTTGAGGAGTGGAACAGTATTCCGCAAAGTCTGATCAATAATCTCATCGCATCCATGGCAAACAGGTGTGCAGCAGTCTTAGCTGTTCGAGGAGACCACACGCCCTAATAAAACTCATGCATCATGTCTAAACAGTACCTTTTTTATCGTTTATATGTAACCAAATTGTTGC
Source organism: Trichonephila clavipes (assembly GCA_019973935.1). Lineage (NCBI taxonomy): Eukaryota > Metazoa > Arthropoda > Arachnida > Araneae > Nephilidae > Trichonephila > Trichonephila clavipes. Next base: position 359,219 of record BMAU01019565.1, read on the forward strand.
CCTAAATCATCTTTTCGTGTTTTTTTCCATATTTTCAAAGAATTAAAGCTTAATTCCAAATTTTTTTACGCCTTTTTTTGTATTGCACATTGATACGCGTATACTATGCATTGTATGCCAATACATGGCTGTCTCACACGGTTTTCTTCACTTTTTTGTTTGCTCCCCTAATTGTTTTGAGCAGTGTATTACGAATGCAGGCAAATAAGTAAAACTGTTCGCTAACACTTTATAAGCCTTTCAGTGAAATAACCGCAGAATTATGCCACAAATGACGCATTTGGATGATTTTTCACGTGATAGAATTATCGACCTTCCAGGATGTGGCCGTACAAACTGTGAGCATCCGAAGAACATGGCATTACCCAGAGTGTCTTTTCCAGGCTTTGGCAACGATTCCAAGATGATGGTAATGTGAGTAGACGTTACAGCACAGGTCACTCCCGAGTTACAACTATGAATGAAGACCGATATTTGGCAGTTACTACCAAAAGAAATAGACGGTGCACAGATATGTCTCATCAGCTGTCCTCAACCCCTGGTACGACAGTTTCAAAGCAGACCGTGTACAGACGCTTAGGGCACATTGGTGTATATGCTCGTAGTCCTGTCAGATGTGTTCCACTTACCGCAACTCACTGTCGCCTGCGATTTACCTGGAGTAGAGATTATGCATTATGGACACCACAACAATGGGCTAGTGTGATGTTTACCGATGAGTCTAGGTTTAGCTTGCAGTCTGATTCTCGCTGGACTCGCCGTTACCACCAAGAGAAAAATATCATTGGACGACACCGTTTCGGAGGTGCAAAATTAATCGCATGGGAGGATTATTCAAGGTACCAGAACTGACCAGCATGTTCAAGTTAGAACCATGATAGGTAAAATATATCGGGACGTCCTTCTGGAACAATATGCACGTTTGTTTTGGCGGCCCGGTTGCAAAATTCATGTTTATGGATGACAACGTCCATCCTCAAATATCGTAAATGAATGTAATCAATCGCAGGATATCACCCGTATGGTCTGGCCAACATTCTCACCGTACTTGGATCCAGTAAAACATGTGTGGGGTATAACTGGCCAACGAGTTGCAGCCCGTCATCCACTTCCTATATGTGTGAAGGAGCTTCAGAGAGCATTGCTTGATGTGTGTGTGGTGTAATATTCCCCCAAACCAGTTCGCAAATTTGACACTCAGCATGCATGAGTATTGCACTATCTGTATTGCATCGTCCTGGAGACTTACTGCGTATTAACCATCATATCAAGCAGGTAATACTAATTTTTGTAAATAATTATTTTTCTTAATTTAATTATTTGTAATTTGCTCTAGCGAACAAAAATCGCAATTTTTAATAATAAAATCAAACATATAACATCTTTTTTGCAACTTGCATTTTGTTTAATAAAAAGGCTTTACATAATAGGTCCCATTAGTTTTGCTTCTGACTTTTTCTTTGCCTGAACTTGCATTATCCTTAATTTAAGGACTTGAGTGTACAAGCATACATGCTATTGCTCCGAATGTTAAACCCACTAACTGAACATTCGTCACAATATCTTTGGCATTAAAATTTTCCTTTTAAAAGGGCGTATGGATGTAACCGGAAAAGGTCGAGCTGTCAAATCTATAAAAAAAGTAAACGACTTACGATAATTAGCTATCTTAAGGGAAAATAGCTTTTTCGAGTAGGCATCCCAAAGTTGATAATTATTTTTTTTTCTTTTCTAACCTGCTCGTGTTTGCATAGCTCTTAAGCATATACCACAGACAGAAAAGCTGTCGATATGCGGTTATATCAATTGTTTCGCCGAATTTTCCTGAGAAGCTGAAAGAAACACTAAATGGTTCTAATTGTCGATTAAATGCTTGCAAGGTTCCAAGAAAACTTGATTAGAGTTTGATGGAAATTAGGACGTTTAATTAGAAATTAAATGAGACTTATTTTGAAAAACAGAAAAGTGAGTGTATTTTATATTTAAGTACAATAAATTGTCTGGAGTCTAGGACTTTTGTTTTGTTTGCGTAATTCTTTCAATGAGGGTAAAATGTCAAGAAAACTTGTCTTTCTTAAAGAAAATATTTCAATTTGTATTAAATGCAAAATTATTATATAATTAACTCGAGAGAAGATACATGATGTATATATATATATATATATATACATCATATATATATATACATCATATATATATACATCATATATATATCATATATATATATACATCATATATATATATATATACATCATGTATATATATATATATGAACCCCACTTTTATATAAATCATTTTATGTATTAGCTGTCCTAAGTCAGCAATGTTTATAATACCTGCAGCATCCATTTTATAATTTTTAATCTCGGTTGTTCATGTGTCCTTCATTGTGTGATTTTCCTACTGCCTATGCGTTTTTAATACACTGGCCTCAAAAAGTTAAGGTACAACCGGATTTTTGTGTCTAATTTGCAAATGAATGAATGTAGAAACAAAAAATTTGGAGGATATGTGCATTAAATAGTTTTTTATTGAATGCGTCTTAGAAATTTGTATAAGTGTATTGCAAAAACGATTTATAACAAAAAAAAAGCAATCTCTGCGGAAAAGTCCATTCTTGGAGAAAACAGCACATCACAGTGTTATGTGGTAAAATGGCATAAAAACAACACAAAAATGGGTTCTAATAAGGAATGTGTTCACCCCTAACTTGAATGCATTGGCGGCATCGATTTCCCATGCTGTTTATTAAGTTGTCGGACACCGGAATAGGAAGCGAAGACCAGACACAGAGTAAGCCTTGTTTCAGCTCATGTAACGACCTTGAGGAGCATTTAAAGCAGCAACCTCTCTGCCAAAATAGTCCCAAAGATGTTCTATCGGATTCAGGTCTGGAGATCGAGCTGGCCATTCCATTCGTTCCAAACCGTGATCCTCCAGATACTCCTCAACAATCCGAGCTCAGTGAGGTCGTGCATTATCATCCATCAGAATGAAGTCGTTACCAATAGCAGCAGCATATGGGCGGACATATGGATCAAGGGTCTCATCCCGATATCTAAGACCAGTTACGGTTCCTCCATGGAACACATGCAAGTCAGTGTGGCCACCGAGCGAGATCCCTGCCCAAACCAGGATTCCACCACCTCTATATTTGTGTCTTTCAACAGTGTTGGATTGATGGTATCTAGTGCGCTGTTCCCTCCAGATCAGTAGACGCCCTGAATCACTCTCCATTGTAAATCTGGACTCGTCTGTGAACAGCACAGAAGCCCATTGTTACTGCGTCCAAGAAACATGTTCTCTTGCCCAGCATAAGAGGTTCCTTCGCTGTCGTCCGTTGAGGGGAACGCACACAACTGGTCTTCTTGCATACAGACCTGCATTGTGAAGACGATTTCGCACCGTAGTAGCGGAGATTCTTCTTCCTGATGCTTGAAAGTGGTCTGCAACGAGCTGCGGCACAGTAGTGGTTCTTCTCCTTCGTGCCGAAAGAGCTAGAAAACGGTCTTCTGCAGGTGTTGTAGCTCGTGGTCGGCCTGGAACAGGTCTTCTGGACACAGAATCTTCGGATTGGTATTGATCCCAAAGTCGCTGAACAACACTACGAGACACATTGAGACGTCTAGCAGCATCAGCCTGCGACAATTCCATTTCCATCCATCCAACTGCCCGCCACCTTAACGAATTGGGTAAACGACGTCTCTGAGACATTTTCTAAACTCTATTGACTATTGTCACCGAAACTGCCAACAACTGTTGAAAATCAACACAACTTACACACAAAAGTACGAAAGCTTGATATTTGCATATTTTTCTCTCACTCATAAATATACGTTATTTTCTATAAAATAAAAGTTGTAGCAATCGTTTTTGCATTAATGTTTTTAAAGTTCGTTATTATCATTCATGTAAACTATGCATTTTATTGTTACTGCCATTTTTTTATGGTGAGCTTCGAAAAACATGTTGTACCTTAACTTTTTGAGGCCAGTGTATATGATTGTTGGATGTTATCTCTTGTTTGTAGAGAATAAGACTACACACACTCACACACACACACACACATATATATATATATATATATGTGTGTGTGTTTATATATATATGTGTGTATATATATATTTATATATATGTATATATCGCCGTCTTGGAAAGTAATGCCAACTTAAACTTCTATATCTGGAAAAAAACACTCTTTATATATATATATATATATATATATATATATATATATATATATATTATGTGCATTTTAAAGTTTTTTAAAAGACTGCATTTTTTAAAAGACAAGGATAGTATTAATTCTGACATTGTCCTAGTTAAATTTTTAATGCCAAACAAACTCAGAATGTTGAAGCTAAACTTCTTAATTTTATTAGTTATTTTACCTATCAAAATCTATACAACAACTGAAATTATATTTTAAAAAATTCCGAGTGAAATATCAAAAGCAAAGCAAATGACTTTTGAGTGCTGAATTAAATTCATGTGACGTCATTGTCACATGATAGTTACAATCCCGTGTTTCCAGCCTATCAATAGAAGCGCTTCGGTATTGCCAACTTTTTGTTCATTGTAAGAATTTTTCCATTAAATTTGGGAAAACTAATATCTTTAAATAGAATTAATACATAATTCCATTTTTTAAAAAAAACAGAACATTAATAAATTGTAAAATCACTTTAATTTCACAAAATTGAAATAAAATACCATGAGTTTTGTCTCAATTATATTTCATTAAGAGAATGATTTATCACTTTTGCTTAGAATTTCGAAAACATTTTCATATTAATAATTTAGACAAATAGGTTATTATTCATTGATATCTGATGTATGATATTTAATTTTTTCATAGCGTAATTTGATATAATTCAATCAAATATATTGCATATGGTTAAAAATTATTAAGCGCTAAGTAAAAATTTACAAAGACATTTTTCAAGACATAGGAATCTCACTCGCGTCATGCATTTATTATTTTTTTAACTAGCCAAATGTCGTAAGATTGTTTTTTTTAATGCAGTGCTTCTCAATCTTTCAATATTTGTGACCCAATTTTCAATCTTTATTTTAATCTCCTCCCACCAACTATTAACCATATATTGAATATGAAGTAATGATGTTCTTTGATGATAAAGCTACAATATAACTAATAGTAAACCGTACGAACTATCAAAATATGCTACTTTTAAGTAATAGACATTTTAAATAAAATACTTTGAGCAATACGTTACTTTTCCTGTAAACATTTATAAGTGTATTATATTAGTGTAAATGCTTATTTTTATAATGCCTGAGTGTATTCTGGGGTTTGCTTCCTTTCAATAAATTATTATATTATTTTAAATAATCTTTTATTTTCGACAAGATTGTTCTTCTCAAGTAGTGTTATCATACCCACCAGGGAGGGGCACGCTCCACAGTTTGACGATTGCTGCCCTAATGCAAAGTTTGAGATAAGAGGAGCAGGAAAAATTTTATATCTTGTACATTGAGAATACTTATTGCTCTCGCAAGAAAATTCAATAAGCGTGCTTTTTTATTAAAAAATATCCCTTCATTTAGCAGTTTTATTCTATTTTTCTTTTTCACCTTTACAAAGCAAACCTTGATAAATATTGCTGTTGTTGTGGCTAATGCCGCCCGTCTGACGTAGTCAGATCGAGGCCCACGAAATTCTTCGTGGCAAGGGGCTAGAAGTACGCCTGTCGTTGGCCTTGGCCTTGAGCACATTACAGGTAACAGTACGAATTAGCTCGGCTAAATTCCCCAAAGGGACGATTCCACCTATCTCCACCTCCCCAATTTAGGCATGGAACTGAAGGGGAGGGAAATATTCTCATGTCACCTGCACTTGTGATTCAGCCCAGACGAATTTCAGGACCCACTTACTTAACGAGCACGTACTCCGTGTGTACTCGGAGGGTATTTGTTAACATCGGTCATCGAACCCAGGCCTTCCGATCTGGAGTCCGATGCTCTAACTACTAGGGTCCCATGGCCCTGATAAATATGATACATACTTTTGCTTTCAATTTATTATCTAAACACAAATGCTGTCTTTAAAGAGATTTATCTGTGAGAAAATTGTACATATTAGAGGACTAAAACTTCAATTTCACGAACAGCATACAAACTAAACGCCATGCGCATTTTTAAGTAATGAAAGTGGATATATGGGACATGGTCTTGATACTATAGAAGAAGCATACTTTGTTATTTCACTTTTATTCTGTCTTTCAATTAATCACCGGCAGATAGTAATTTGACAATCAATCCTTAAGTGTTCTTATCATCTTTAAGTGCTTTTAATTAAGAGTTCACATGCCTTTAAATGTTTAATGCTAACATCAGAGAGGTTTGATAAAAATAACTGTGGAAAAGTGAATATCCGAAAGGATACTGAGTGCCTGATGTTCAATAATCCATTTGACTTTTCTGCTTAAACCCTTCTTTTCCACAAAGTTGTTATAATATTATTAAATATAATAGCATTTAAGAATAAATGAAATGTCACTACATTCGCTTAAAGGTTTTGGAACTATCTATCTCTATACTTCTTATCTCATCACTTTTAAACCCTAACTTTATGAAATTTAGTGCTAATTCTTTCAAAAGGATTTATTTCCATTGGTTTTATTAGAGTATTCTAATCAAATTACAGATATTTTTAAGTAAAATGAAATTGTTTAACTTGAATATTAAGTAGTAAATGTTTATAAAGTGTTGTAAAAATGCTTGCATTTTTTCAATTTCTGTGAGAATGTTATGAAATTATTATATGTGTCTCCTTCATAATGTTATCTCCGTCTAGACATATAAATTTGATTAGAAAATGACCACATTGCACTGGATTAGTTTGTCTCAAATTTATATTCTGGATTTTATAATGGAATCAGTTCAAATATTGGAATAGCTGTTTCTTCATGAGAATGTAATTTTGTGAAGCAGCCACTGCAGCTTCAGAATTTACTGAATTAATCAAAATAGCCTGCTTCACTTATTATTAAAATTAAAATTTATTCCGTTTTAATTCAATCTACAATTAAAATAAATATGATTATACGCAGGAAAATTTAATTGAAAAAAAAGGTTATACGTATATATATATATATATGTATACACGACAGACGTTCCGAAAGAAAGATTCGGCACCTTTTATTTAACGAGTAGAAGATACATCAGGCGAAAAACACAAACACCATAGGGAATTATATCCACTGCTGATTCAACAATGGATTCAGTGTCAATGCAGGAGAGAAGACACATACGTAGCTGTTTAGGAGGACTTGGTACCCTAAAAATCACAAACGTATCGTTTTTTTTTATTTTCATTTAATCTTATTCTTTGCATTATTATCTTTCGATTGATTCACTTGTGCATGTCGGAAAGTTTAAAGTTGAATAAAACTTCATTTGAAAACAAATTAGGCAATTCAGCCACACCCCCCTTTTAGAAAAAAAGCTAAAAAATGCGTTATGATAAAAAAAAATCTATTTTATAAATAGAAATAATAATTATAAAAAAGAATGTGTAGTTCGAAGTAGAAAGAATTTGCTGCTTTGAAATCATAAATATTTGAATTTCATTTAAAAACAAATTTTCAATTAATATTAAACGTATTAAGTATCAATTTTGATTTTGCTACTTCTATTTTAGTTTGAGAAACATGAACTGACACTATCAAAGGGCGTCCATCTTTTTCGTAAAAACAGTATATTAAGACAAACTACATATGTTTGGAACTTAAAAAGGGATCAATATTCGGTTTCCGTGTGAAATAAATTTTTTTGCTAGATTTTAAAAATAGTACAATTTTTCAATAATATCATGAGATTTTTAAAACTTGATGTAAAATACGTGAATGCTTTTAAAATCTTTAATATTGCAAATGCAAGATGTATCATATGTGTAACTGATTGAAGTTGAAAAATTTATTTAGAAGCTCCTTATTAAGTATGTTTTTCTACGGATAAAACAACATATTTTTTATGTATGTATATTTTTAGAAGTATGTAGCTCCAAAATAAGAAATAAATGTTCTCTACGTTTCATTTGTATCATTATACGGCAGCTTGTTTTTATTATATGCTCGAGCCTTTAAATAGAATGCATCCCACGGACAATACTATAATCATAATGAGAAGCACAAGCCTCGATGGAATGTTTCTGTTTTTAAATGACTTTAAGTATAAAACTAATGTGTATATTTACTTCTAATTCTTTTTTCAGTATTTCAAATATCCTTGAATTTTTAAATGAATTTTCAATGCTGTTGTTTGGCATATACATTCATGCGCTTCAACATGGTTGCGTGCAAATTCAAATTGCAAATATTGAGAACTTCTGTAATAGTGTCTTTCACTGCCATCTACGATATTTCTCGAAAAACGCGAGTGTGCCAAAACTGCCGGCTACAATATATCTCGTAGTGTGTGCTGAAAATTTAGATTAATTTAAAACTCCATCTAAGTTATTTGAAAATATATAGTGCACAAGAAACATATTAAGTATCAATTTTTATATTTACAATTATCTTAGACGAATAGATTATAACATAATAATTATACATGTATATGAATGTATTACTAAAACTGAAAAAAATGTATTTTATTGCTGTTGCTGTGTATGATAAACTTTAAAGCAAGGATCAACGCAGAATGCTGGATTTTGGAGACACCCTAGAAAAAAATACCTAATATCCTTAAAAAATTTTTTCGTAAACATTTGGCATGGCTTTAAAGGCATCCTTTTTTTGTGGGAGGAAGATGTTCTAAGTAAAAAAAAAAACTAGTTGTATTTGTATTATAGTTGCTGCTTTCTCTGTCATTACAGCAGATTCCATCAAACAAATGCATAATAACTGATTCCCTAAATTGAACCATTCTGATCTTTTATTTATTTGACTTCGTTATAGAGCAGAGATTACGAACGAGTGGCACACGTGCCATCAATGGCATGTGACACAACATTTTGGGCACACCTGTGACAAAAGTGGTTTGCACTTTAATTCAAAACAGCAAAGCCCACTATGAAGTATTACGAACAAACGCGAGTCATCGTGCGCGCCCTCGTTTGTTATTGTCTTGCCTTAGTTACAGGTACGTCATGGACTACAGTTTCATGGACTACAGTTGCTTATGATTCAAAATTTCTCTATGCATAACATAGTCCATTTCAATGACAAAGCTGTACTCTAAAGTTTATCTGTGTTATATATATATTTTTAACATTTTAACATTTTTAACATTTTAACATTTGATATGGATAGTTCAGCAAAAGATCAAAAATTACAAGATAGTAAGTGTATCACAGAATTTCAACTTTGGTGAATCTAGAAATACGGCATTAGTAAAGGCGCAAAGTGGTGTGTGTTTCATGTTCTGGAACAGTGACATGCAAACATCATATGCAAAACGGCATTCTGAAACAATCACAAATCCTCTTGTCAAAAAAGTGGACCATAACAAAAATAATTGATTGCTTAGAAACCATTTGGCAGATTACTTCAATTCAGTATGCATTCTACTAAAAGTAACATCTTACAATGCTAATATAAGTTATTTGTCATCCACATGCTGCAGCAACATAAGTCACACTAATGTTAGTTTAATTTTACTCACGTGTATAACTAAAAAATTTACATTTATACAGTACAAAAAGTATTTTTTCGTTGTAAATAAATATTTGTTAGTATTTAGTTTTATTATTTTTCCAATAATCACAAGTCAAAATTATTTGACGGTTCGTCTTTACCTCATTATGCACTTTAGAAAAAATTGGTACGTTGACCCATAAAGGTTCATCACCTTTTTACAAAGCATGCACGCCTTCTGCAGGAAGATTTCGAAGCATGGGATTCTTGTATCAAGGGATAGTTTTCCTAAAATCTGCTAGTTAATATTTGTCAGTTCATTTTTATTATTTTACAGATCTTAGTAAATACCACCACCATATAATTTTTCCAAGTGAGATTCATTTCTCATACGTATGAAAATTTACACATACAAATCTCTCCAAATGAAATTAGTGAGGATCTTTTAAAATCAAATTAACTCGAACTCAGTGACGCAACAGCCCATGAGGACCAGGGACTACTGTGTCCATCCCATTATACGTGACTATTGGGCGCTGAGGTGCATGAGCAGATGTACTGATCAGGTAGTCAGTCTGAAGCGAGACATCCAATGTTTAAGGTCTCACGCATGCTTGGTACTCATTTTTCAATACACTGCAGTATTGATGAAACGCTGAGTCGACCTTGTCCAGCCCAAGGATAGAACCTTGAACTTATGGTGTTGCAAGTGCGAAACACTACCACTCGGCCAACGGGCCTGTGTTCACCGTAAAACCATTATGAAATTTGGATGATTATCAATTTCAAGCATTTTCTTTCTTGGACACTCCTTGCACATGCGTAGTCATTTTGGTGGTTAAAAGCTTCTTCAGTCTCCAACGTATCATGCTGGTAAGAAAATTTGTCTATTGCAGTTATGAGCGCGCCGCCGCAAAAATGATTTAAAAATACCTCTGGTGCTTTAATTATTTTGTTAAAAAATTGACTGTTACTTTCCGATAACTTCTTGGTCTAAAGTCGTCGTTGTCTATGCTACACATTGTTCATCTGGACAAGTTTCCCTGTTAAGTAAGATGATTCTTCTTTCGACAAAGATTTTAGCGAGTTCTCATCCTGATCGCTTTGAAGATAGCAAATATTCTCACTCGAGACATCTCTACGGTCTGCCACGTTGTTTTGTCTAAAATATCTCTTACTGTGCTTTTTGTTTTATCTAAATATTTAAGAGCCTTAAGAATCATCGACGAGGGATTTTTTTTTGATGCAGAAAATTATTTTCTTCAGGACGACCACTGGGCCTTCAAATTCAAACAAAATGAACAGAAAATATTTGTACATGAAGATTTTTCTCGTAAAAACCACCACGAGCCACCTATCACGTGACACTCAGCACAGGAATCTTAATGAGTGACGCCTGCTAGGAGTTATCTGGCAGAGTATTTTATTTTTCAATAAAAATGTTATAAAGGACTTTACAATATTATAACAATAAGTTATTTTTATAGTATTTTATGACATTTTGTATTTTCTTTAAAATAAAAACCTTGGTACTCAGGACAAGACGCTGTAGATTTGCTTGGCAGTGAATGGGTCAAATTTTCAAATTTATGATGTTAAAAGTTATAGAGTTTTATTGGAAAATAAAGAATAGAAAAATGTTCATAATATATTTTTAATGATTTCGAAATACTTCTAAATTTTTTAAAGCACAAACCTAATGATGATATAAATAAGTAAGTGTTAGAAGTAAACAATCGAATAAACTTTTTTTAAAAAATGAGGAGTTTCAGTATGTGACTACTGTTTCGTCAATATTTGTGTGGACTGTAAAACTGGTTAAAGAATAAAAAATCAGTCTTTTTCGCAACGCTAAGCCTACTTTATTCGTGCACCCGCTTTTGTTGGGGTACAGCTAGACAATGTCTACTTTTACAAATTTTTTACAGATGGCGCTACAGTGCGCTGATGACGTAACATTCTGCCCGGCGTTGAAATATACAATATTTCAAAAAAATATATTTAAAAAATGCAATTTGCTATATACAGTTTACAAATGCCTAAATGAGTTAAATACAAATAAATTCAACATTCTAAAATAAGAAAAAAAAAAAAAATACAATATTCAAAAACAGAAAAATACAATATTCTAAGAATATAATATACTTCACATTACAATTTAATTTATATTATTATTTTCTATTGGTAAGATACATATTTTTGAGATAGAACGTGTGAGAACCCCGTGGCAGTTTTTAGTTTAACGACTCTGACCTTACCGTCAGTTCCATAAATAACCTCCAAGATTCTTGCCATTGTCCATTTGCAGGAGGCAAATCATTTTCCTTTAAAAGCACTAAACACCCTACGGCAACATTATTTTTCTCGAACTGCCACTTGTTTCTCTGCTGTAAATGATTAAGATAATCATTTTTCCAGCGTTTCAAATAGTTTGTACACACTTTGTTGTATACTGCCACCTAGATAGTCTATTATCTGAAATATCTAAAATTGCGGGCTCAGGTATTGCACTGATAGGTCGACCAATTATAAAGTGTCCAGGAGTTAAAACTTCATATTCATTGATATTATCTGACAATGGTACTAATGGACGTGAATTAAGTATACCTTCAATTTGAATTATTACTGTCTCGAATTCTTCGAAAGTTATTTTACTATTAACTAAAGTTCTATAGAGATGGTGTTTGAATGATTTTACCCCTGTTTCCCACAAACCCCGAAATTAGGAAAACGAGGTGGGATAAATTTCCACTGGATAGCTTCTGATGCAAAATAATTTGCTAATGTCTCGTTTTTGTTACAAATTAATTTTATGAAACGATTTAATTCTGCAGCTGCGCCTTTAAAATTAGTTGCGTTATCGGACATTAATGTAGAAATGCGGCCTCTACGGGCACATAGCCTCTTCAAAGCTGCAATAAATGCCTCAGTTGTTAAATCAGTCACTGCCTCTAAATGAATAGCCTTTGTAGCCAAGCATACAAAAATCGCAACATAAACCTTTGAAAATATCCCCTTTCTCTGATTTTTAAATTTTATTTGAAAAGGTCCGCAAAAATCCACCCCAGAGTTTAAAAATGGTGCACTTGGAGTTACTCTCTCTGATGGTAAATTTCCCATTAATTGATCTACCCCAGTAGGCTTCTGTCTAAAGCATGCAATGCAATCATGAACTGTTTTTCGTGCAATACCCTTGTCATTAATGGGCCAAAACTGCATTCTAATTTGATGTACTAAACCCTGAGCACCAATATGAAAAAGGCTTCTTATGCATATGCTCAAAAAGTAATTTAGTAAATTTATGTTTACTAGGTATAATTATTTGATGTTTTGCTTCAAATTATAAATCAGCATTACAAAGTCTTCCACCAACTCTGAGTAAAGAATTCTCATCTAAGAAAGGATCTAAAGCCTTTAACTTACTTGTTTTTGAAACACCTTTACCTTTTTTCAAGGCATCGATTTCTGCTTTAAACTCAATTGTGTATTTTGTGCTATTTTAGTCAATTGTGCTATTTTAGCTAAAAATTCAGTACTCCTCTTTACTTCATCTGCAGTTAGATATTTCTCCTTATTACAAGACTCCTTAGCTTTGATATTATTAATGAACCTAAAAATAAAGCTAAAAATTCTAATTAATTTTATGAAATTATTTGTAACATTAAAGAGTTCATCATAAAAATTTGAAGAACACTCAGTCATTGAAAGAGTAACAGCACATTTTAGTTCATCTCTGTAGGAAGAATCAGGAAAAAGTTGATTGTCCTCGTATTCATCAGTTTGTAAATCTGGACCCGAGAACCACATTTCGTTCTTTAAAAGTTAATCCACATTGCAGCCTCTAGAAATTAAGTCGACAGGATTGTTCTTGGAGATAACATGTTTCCAATGATAGTCCTTTGAAAGTGCTTGGATCTCCGCCACCCTGTTGCTGACAAATGTTTTGAGTTTATGAGGTTCAGTCTTTATCCACGCTAAAGCAATCGTTGAGTCCGTCCACATCCAAATTTTATGAATAGATAATTGTAGAATTGGCACAACCTTTTTGACTAATCTCGATAGTAGTAAAGCTGCAGACAGTTCTAACCTCGGTATGGTGAGTGTTTTCAAGGGAGCCACTCTGGACTTGCTGCATAATAATCTAGTTTGAGATTGTCCAGATTCGTTGAAACATTTTATGTAGACAACAGCAGCATAGGCACGTTCTGATGCATCGGAAAAGCCATGTATTTCAATCCGTATTGTTGCAGGAAGTAGAATGCACCTTGGGATTTTGAAGTTATTTACTTTCGCTAATTTTTGGTAGAAGTTCATCCACTCTTCCATTGCATCTGGTGGTAGCTGTTCACTCCAATCTAATTTTATTTTCCAAAGTTCTTGGATGAATGTCTTAGCCTTCGTAACAATGGGTCCTATCAGGCCCAAAGGGTCATAGAGCCTTGCAATTTCTGAAAGCACGTCTCTTTTTGAGAAGTTGACTTTGTCACTAATCTTTACTTTGTATGTGAGACAATCCACCTTTGGATCCCATAGCATACCTAATGTTTTCACTGGAGCATCCTGAAATTCCTTATCAAACACATAGGAAGATGCAGATAAATCTTTCAACAGTTCTGGGCTATTTGACACCCATTTGTGTAGCTCAAAACCCCCTCTCTGTAATAGTTGAGATAATCTGGTTTGGAGTTTTTTGCACCCTCTAATGTAGACTCTCCAGGAAGAATATCATCCATATAACTACATTACAAATCACATCTGCTGCGTCAGGAAATTCCGCTTTTTCTTCATCTGCTAAGGCCCTTAAGGTCCTGGTAGCTAAAAATGGTGCAGAAACTGTCCCATAAGTTACGGTAGCTAGCTTGTAAGTCTTGACTGGAGCATCTGCACTAGTCTTCCACATAATTCGTTGTAAATCCCTTTGATTAGGATCAACAAGTATCTGTCTGTACATTTTTTAATATCTGCACTAAACGCGTACTCGTGTTTTCTAAATCTACTGACTATGGAAAAGAGATCTTGTTGAATAATTCCTCCGTTTAGTAAAATGGAGTTTAGAGAAAAACCACTTGTTGTTTTTGCACTTGCATCGAAGACAACTCTCAATGGAGTGGATGTCTTCTCTGGCTTGTATACGGAATGATGAGGAATGTAATAGTTAATCTTATCTAATGTTTCATTTTTAATCTCCTCCATATGGCCTAAAAGTTCATATTCATTCATAAATTCTTTATACAAAGTTCCCATTGTATTGTTTTTGTTTAATTTTTCCCAAATACCATTTAGTCGTTTGATCGCATTCTCTTTGGAATATCCTAATAATGTTTCTGCATTTTCCTTTATGGGTAACCGAACTATAAATCTTTCCGTTTTATCTCTTTTATAGGTACTAACAAAATGTTCCTCACAATAAATTTCCTCTTCACTTTTTGTTATTTCCTTAGAATCATCTGGAAGTGATTCCAGTTCAAAAGAATTTCTTTACTGTTATATCTAAGCTTGGTTCACTTATTAAACAACAATTGGCTTGTTGTTGTGACTGAGGAAGGGTACCTGTGACTAAGTAGCCAAATTTTGTATTTTGTAAAATTACATTTCCCTCCTGCAAATAATATTGTTCTGGATTTAAAATTTCAAAAATAGTTCACTTCCTATCAATATATCTATTTGACCTGGCATATGGAAATTACAATCAGCCAGCTCAATTGAAGCTGGAATATTTAAATCCGATATATTTAATTTCGATACAGGAATCGCATCGATAATTTTAGGTAAAAGTGAAAATTGTACATTGCGTGCAAAAGTATAATCCCGATTTGAAACTTCAATATTAGCTGAATATTTCGATGATTGCGTAATTCCGTTAATGCCTGTTATAGATTGGTTTGCAGACTTAAATTTAAATCCCAACTTCCTTGCTATGTCTTCTCTCATAACGCATATCGTAGACGCATTATCTAATAATCCTCTTAACTTAATTCTATATCCATCAGCACTTTTAACGAAAATCATGAATGTATTCAATAAAACACATTTATTTCCATAAGTCAAAACCGCAACTTCTGGCTGACCTTCAAACCGAGTAGGATTCGAATTGCTCTCTATCCCCCTTTCCCCTACAGTGTGATTTTTAACTGCAGAGCAAAGTTCAGCAGAATCGTGAAGCAATGAATTATGTAATCCTTTGAAACCACTAACTGTGCATTTATATTTAGACATGCAGGCCCCATAATGAAGTCTGAGGCAATTTATACAAAGTTTGTTATTGGTAACAAATTTCTTTCTGCACTCCACAGACATATTTTGAAATGCAATACATTTATAAAGAGGATGAGAATTTCGACAGAGAATACAAGGTTTAACAGTTATTTTTTTACTATTAACTACCAGCGATTTGGCTTTAGTTGACATTGCAGTATTTTTATGGATCATTTTAGTACTAGGAATGCGAGTAATGTTTTCTAACTTCTTTTTTTTTCACTTCTATTTTCTAAAAATTTCATAATAGAATCAAATGTTGGAACTTCTGTTTTCAACGAAAGTTCGAATTGTTTTCTAGATTCTTTTTCAATTTTTTGAAGAATTATATTTATTAAAATTATATCTGATAGATCATTCTGCTCATATTTCAAAACTTTAAGTGCTCTAATGTTTCTATTGATACAATCCATTAAAGCGCGCAGTTATTTGGCTGATTCGCAATAAATTTTTTCATAATTAATTATCTCAAGGACATGTGAATCTATCAACTGCCGTTTGTTTTCGTAACGATCTTCTAATGCTTTAAAGAGAGAATCGAAACTATCGCTAGGCGACTCTAAGAGCTTTGCTTCTCCTTTTAGAGATGCTCGAAGATAGTATAGTTTTTGCGAATCATTCAATTGCTCATTATTACTTATTAAATTAATAAATTGATTTTTAAAATTAGAAAATTCTGCTATTACACCAGAAAATTCTGGCAATGGAATTTGAGGTAAGCGGATACTATTTTTACCATTGTCATTTAAATTAATGTTTACATTTTCAGAATTTTTCAAAGAATACATTAAAAGTTTGAGACCTACCTCTGTTGTCTCGATCCGTTGATTTATATCTTCAATGTCCAGCTGAATGATTTCCAAGCTTTCGAAAATTTCTATTTCACAATAATCCTCAGCTATTTTATCTAGATTTATCTGTAATTGCTCAATTTTTTTGAGTTTAATTTCGATTTCAGTGACACTAGTATCCTTTGACACTGTCTTCTCCGAGGTAAAAGCCTCTAACCTAGTTAAAGTTCCTTTGATTGAATCTTTTAAACGATTCAATTTTTCTTCAGTAGTTACGTTGGAGTTATTTTTATTTTTCGATTTTTTATCCATTTTCTCCGGCTCGACGGACCAATGTTTCGTCAATATTTGTGTGGACTGTAAAACTGGTTAAAGAATAAAAAATCAGTCTTTTTCGCAACGCTAAGCCTACTTTATTCGTGCACCCGCTTTTGTTGGGGTACAGCTAGACAATGTCTACTTTTACAAATTTTTTACAGATGGCGCTACAGTGCGCTGATGACGTAACAACTACAAAAAATTCACCATTTTGGTAAAAATTTTCAAAACTTTCTTTTTTGTTTTTATTTATAGCCCATAAATTTAAGATTAAAAAAACACTATTTTTGTTTCTACGATATTTAGAAGCAAATTCATAGTATAATTAGTAAACCAAAAATGAGCTTAAAAAACCGGAAGTAGATCCCTACACAAAATATTTTAAGATACTGAAATGAAATATTCAGCACACATGTTTTATATAGTTCTATATGTGTTATAAATTAAAATATAGTCTCCCTTTATATATGTATGTTAGTGCTTCTCATACTTTCAATACTGGCACCCCCTTTTCAATCACAATTTTTATCGCACACCCTTTATACATTAATAATGCACTAAATGCAATAATAATGCACTTTGACACTAAAGCTACAATACGAGATCTTAATTATAAACCATACAAATTAATAACATAAGTATTAAATTTTGAATACTACTTTTAACCAAAAAATAAATTAATTAAGTAATAAGATAATTATTATGTTATTTTCCTTTCTCTAATTTTTAAATTGAACATATTGCAAAATTCGGTGACTGCTTAGAAGACAAAATATGGATATCTGCTAAATATAGAAAAATAACTCAGATGGTCAATTTCTAATCATAAGCATTCCTTATAAAACTTTGCTTTGCAAGACAAGCCAGTGGAAGTCGTTAATACTTATTAAACTTGTTTTTAAATTAGTATTAATTAATTAGTTATAAAATACTCTGTGCAGCACTGATACATTGCAAGTATACCGGCCGAAGTACCCGTTCTTTGCAGGAGTTCATTTATAAGAAAATAAAACATTCTTGATATAATAGCTGTATTGTAAGGAGAGTAAAGCCAAGTGCGCGACAATTTTTACAAAAACGCAAAATGTTTTTTTAAATTATTGCTCAAATTATAATTAGTTTTAAGCGAATTTTAATTGTAAGCCTCAAAGAATTAGCTTTTATAATTGATGCTAAATAATGAACAACAATATAAAATTCTGATGAAGAAAAATTATATTATTTTTAATATTTAAAGTAAAAAGACTTTAACATGTTTTAATCTGGGAGTAGGCGCGCACTCGATACGGTCGAGCGTGGTTATTGAGTCACTCCTATCCTTTTTTTATAATTATTAAATTGTACATGATACAAATCGCTATTCCAGTGAATAATTTAATTAAGAGAAAGTTTACTTACCCCTACTTTCAAAGACTTTTCAATTTTTCTTTGGTAACAAATAAACAGTTTTGCCAGAATTATCAATTTCGTGATCTGTGTGTCCCGCGTGACCACTTCCGGGTAAAAAAGTGTATTATTATGATAATGTGTATGTTACTGCTAAGAACAATTGTTATGCTTTATATGTTTGAAAATAGTTATCTTGGTCTAAGACTTGGCCAAGTAATCCATCAAAGTGCTCTCTGTGGTTTTCATAATATCATAAAACTGTTTTGCTTGGAAAAAAGCGCAACAGAGAAATACATTACTTACAACTTCCTTAAATGAGAAATAAACACATAAAAGAAGGG
The DNA here is from genome assembly GCA_019973935.1 of Trichonephila clavipes. Classification (NCBI taxonomy): domain Eukaryota; kingdom Metazoa; phylum Arthropoda; class Arachnida; order Araneae; family Nephilidae; genus Trichonephila; species Trichonephila clavipes. The sequence continues at coordinate 377,912 of BMAU01019565.1, forward strand.
TCATAACTAACCGTACCAATAACCTAGAAGGTCAAACAAATTACAGCTATAATGTACAGTATCTCAAAAATAATGACAGTGATGAATTTTTTATGTTCCTAAATTTTTTCGATTCTGGATCTGAGATCTGTTTTTTCTCTGAAAGAGTAGAATATTAGTTTTGAAAAAGAAAACGTAATAAAAAATCTCTCATCATGGGATTACAGCAAATTAAATAAAATATTTTTTATTTGGTTATAGGATCAAAGATAGCTAATTAGGTATTGAAAAAGTTTTTTTTTTTGATGACTTAATATCGCCTATAACTTATATCAGAGTAAAAGTGCATTTTTTATTATGTCTGAAAGTATTTTGTTTTGATTCATTCCAGTAAATTAATTATTTTTTAAATCTTTTATTTTCGATATGCTCGCGCCCCCCTCGTAAGTTTATCGTGACCCCCAGGGAGCGCACCCCACAGTTTGAGAAACACTGATGTATGTGCTTTATTGTTTTTTATGAAAAAAAATTATAAGTTTTTTTTAAAAAAATCGTGTTTAGACATAAAATTTGGCATATTGAAAATACTTTCAAAAGTATTACACATTTTTTAATTCTTAAATAATATAAAGATGTTATTCACGTACTGTATAAATATCATTTGCATACATTTATTAGAAATTTGTGTAACTGCAATTTTTCATCAAAATTTCACTAAAAACGACAATTGTTATAGTCCATAAAACTCTCCAGAAAAGTCCGAATTAGTTAAATATGAAGCTAAGGATAGATTGACCTATAAATATGGTTAGTTTAAAAAAAGTACAATTAGTAGAAAATTTTTTATACTGTATTAAAATGTTTATATGCATTTTCTGAGAAACTATGTTTTTCATTTTGTTGCTTTATGGTAAACTTCGCTACAAGATTTCTTTATAAAATATTAAATTGAAAATTTGCAGAAAGTGTTTTATTTAGTTTTATCTGTGTTCTAAACTATTATCTAATCTTTGTGTATATATTTATGAACTTTATTGCCATTTTTGTGAGAAAATAAAATTAGTTTTTTTGTAAAAAATTGAGTTTTTGCATGAAAAAGAACATTTTTCAAAAACGTACAACATCATTACAATTCTTATAGCTCTAATCCCAGATAATGGTGTTATTTATGTACTGTATAAATATTATTTCAATATATTAACTAGAATTTTCAATACAAGGCTTACCGTAGCTGCAATTTTTTACTAAAACTTCACTCATAATATCCAATATATTCAAAATTATTTTTAATTTTATGAAAATTATGCTTGAATTCTTAGTTTTATATGCCCCATTTAAAATAAAAAAAGGGTTTATATAGTTTAAAATTTATATATTTCTAAAAACGTGGTCCGAAGGTAGTCACATATCTTAAGGATATATACGAGGTCTATTTTTTAAATGAGGTCCGTTGGCACGTATAGCTCCCTAGTTCACGCGTACGCCGCAACGAGTCTCTGCGTCACTGACAAGCATCCTTGGCGAACACACGCATCCACGATTTCAATCTCTGTAGCAGTCGTGTAAGCTTCACAGTGCGTTTTTAAAATGTTTAAGGTGATTGAATCGCCCGCCAAGTGTGAGAAACGGTCTATAGTCCGTTTTTTTGACTGAGAGAAACATGTTGGCTGCAGATATTCATCGCCAGATAATAGAAATTTGTGGCACAGAAGCAATGAGTGACAGCAAAGTTCGAAAATATGTCAGGAAGTTTGAAGGTGGGCGACAAATGTCCATGACAAAAAACGCTCAGGGGTGTCCACTGTAATCACTGATGATTTGATGCAAGCAGTTGAAACAAAAATTCGTGTGAACAGAAGATTCATGATATCCACTCTTTCATTGGAATTTACCGAAGTTTCTTGATCGGTGGTGTACAAAATTGTGACTTAAGACCTCAACTTCAAAAAATTGTGTTCTGGGTGGGTATCCAGACTACTCCCAGCGGAATACAAAGAGAAGAGACTTGCCATTTCATTGGACTTTTTGATTCGTTACGAGGAAGAAGGGGATGACATGTTGAGTCGCTTCATTACTGGAGATGAAGCAAGGGTATCTCATATCTCCCCGGAATCAAAGCAACAGCCAATGGAATGGCGACACATATCCTCTCCCGTCACGGTCCTAGCCAAACAAACTCTGTTAAAGCGCAAAATTATGGCAACAGTGTTCTGGGAAAGGCGCGGTGCTTTCCTGGTGGACTTTATGGCGCAAGGAACAATGATCAACTCACATACTTACTGTGAAACTCTACGCAGGCTCTCAAGAGCATTCCAAAACAAAAATTGTGGCATGCTGTCAAAAGGTGTTTTGCACCTTCACGATAACGCAAAGCCGCACACTTCTCGAATCTTTTGGCTGGGAGGTTTTGAACCATTCACCACACAGCCCCGACCTTGCTCCGAGCGATTTTCACCTTTTCCGGTGCATCCAACACAGTCTTGGCGGGAAGCGTTTCAATGAAAACGAAGAATTGATACCATGAACTCTTGGCTTTTCAACCAAGCGGCAGACTTCTTTGAAAAGAGTTTTCAAAACTTAGTTCTAAGGTATGACAAGTGCGCTAATAAACTCAAACAACTCTGTAGAAAAATAGACAAAAGTATATATAAAACTAAAATAAAGGTTTTTGAAACAAAATATTGTCATTATTTTTTTTAAAAACACAAACGGACCTTACTTAAAAAACAGCCCTCGTACCTTAATAGAATAGTAAAAATTATAACATTCACAATTTGCCCTCCTGAAGTATTTTTTTTAAAATATCAAGTCAGTTTTTTCACTACTAAACTGTTTCCAAAAACGTATAGCTGTTTTAATCGTGATTATAATAAAATTATGTCCCAGACGCTCCTTTAAAGAAAAACAACCTGTAATCATAGTATAAAAATTTGCAAAAAGATATATTCATTTATTTTTTTACTCTTTTAATAAAAGAGATTGTTTGTGATTCTTTTTGAAACGACTGAAGATTTTTGAGAATCATAAATGGATATTATGAATTAATACGCTTAGGTTGTGGATGTAATAAAAAAGAGGTTACATAAATTTTATTTATTTATTTTTAGTTCCAAAGATGTTTTAGCACTCCAGTAAAAATATTTAATTGTATGAAGAATTAATTAAATTACTATATGAGATTTTATACATTAGTGTGTACAGCAGAGAAGGTCGAACATGTTTTTTGTGTCAGAATTTAAAAACGTACATATGTGGGGAAAAAAAATGATTAAAGGAAAAATAAAGGGAAAAAAATATGTTATGTGCTGCCATATGAGAAATGAACTTGATGTATTTTATGTTAAAAAAATTCACAAAGTAATTTTTTTCTAAAGAAAGACTGGAATTTTAATATTTTTTTAACATATATTGTGATAAGAGGGCACCCACTAAGTAGCACAAAGAAAAACATCAGTTACATTTAAGAGCTTTTAAGCATTCTAAAAAAAAGTTTTAATGAAATCGCAGTGTATGTTAAAAAAGGGGTAGGGTAGAACGAACCCCGGGTTGAACTGACTGGATCATGCGGGGAGGGAGGCAAATGGGTTTATGAAATGTTACAAAGTATTAATCTCTGCTGAATTATCATCACTTTCGTTTATGTATACTGAAGACAAATTATTATATTTTGCTTTTAAAATCATCAAAAGAAATTGTCTTTTTCCATTAAAATTTAATCCTTTTGGGGCAATATTAAATTAAATTTTTTTTTAAAATTATTTTTCCCAATCTCTGTACAATGGAATATCTTTTCCATATGAGTATGTTACGATTAATAATATTTTTTCACATATAATAGGAATCCATCCTATTGTGTTTGTAATAACCCTGCGAAATTTACATCTCAGTATTTTATTTAGGTAATATATTTTAATGATAACTAAACACAGAATTAATTTTCAATAAATTTAGTTGCATTAGTTCATTTCATTTGTAATACATTACATTTTTTATACTATTTGTAATACATTATGCTAGAAACTTTGCAACAAATAAAACTTCACCATTTAAACTTCTAAGTGCTATATATTTTCTATGGATAACATGTATACTAATAATACATAAATAAAAAAACATACTAAAAATAAATATTTAATAAATATAATAAAAAATCTTATTTTTACTATTAATTTTACAACTAATTTCAATAAATTCAAATTTGGACCAATAATAGTTTTTTTTTATTTTTAATGATTTATTATAAAACTCAATACTACATTGAAAATGTTTTTTTTCAATGTAATACTATATAAAACCGTATATATATATATATATATATATATATATATATATATGTATAATCCCCACACATGTCAGTTATTATTATCTTCTACAAAATAATGCTAAATATAAACAAAAGTAATATAAAAAAATTAAGTCAATTCCTACTTTCAATGGATGAATAGAAAGTATTTTGTTAACGATTGAAAATTTGAATAAGATCTGTATACATAGGGAGAGAGTGAACTAATAGTACAAATTGAAAACAGAACAGGATTTGTCTGCATTGTTTTAACAATGAACATCCGATTCGGTTGAAAAATAGGTTTTTGACGCCAACTTTTGTCTTTGATTTTACAGTTACATTGTTACAACAATAGAGACAAATCTAAGTTAACGTCAAAAACTGATAATTAATTAAATTAAATTAAATTAATTAATAAATATTTGAACAAACTGTGTTAACATCAAAAGTCACCCCCTACAATGTTTTTTAAAAAATTTATTTGAACTTGATTGGATGAATAGAAAGTATTTTATTAACGATTGAAAATTTATGCAATATATATATATATATATAAAGAGAGAGAGAGAAAGAGTAAGCTAAAAGTAAGAATTGTGAAAAAAGACTCGTGCCGTACACGAAAGATAACATTAAATTTTGTCACTTAGAAAATAATATTAACACATTACTAGTATTTAACTCCTATCACACAGTTCCCATTATAAGGCGATCCATACTTCTACAGAATAAAAAAAAATATTGGAGTAAAAAAAGCAATTTCTGAGACACCACACCACCGTATCCATTAGAAAGACCAGAAAAAGAACCCCTAACGCAGTCAGGAAGGAGATTCAGATAAGAGTAGGGGGAAAAAAGTAGTGATGAAAGCTCAATGAAAGCATACGCTATAATATCTCATTGCCCACACTTCGGAAGGAAAAGATTTCTTCAAAGAAATATCATAGGAAGCTACGGAAGTGGAAATGAAAGCCTCGCTTAATTCTCACCCCCAGGGACGAGGAGGTTACGTATACGTGTGTCGTCAAGCGGGAAGTCTAAGAGCCGTTGGAAATGACCATCCACCTTCCAGCAGTGCGGGTAGACACTATCTAGTAATCGATAGGCTTCTGCCTGCAAATTATACAGAAATGGAGTTGACAGAATGAGAGAGAGAGATAAAAGAGACACACTAAATGCAGTTTATTTCATCTAGCTGAAGGATATGAATTCTCAGAAGGAAATCAGTAATTTATCTTAGTCATCAAAATTCTTCCAGCTGTTATTATTTTTGAACGTGTCAGTTTTGCATAGTAGCATATGTGATAAGAGTAATTATTGGTAAATGTTGTATACATTGTGCTTATCTTTAATTAAGTGTGTGTTTTTTAATTAATTTTTCTCCTGTTCTGCTTAGTTTTTTACACTTAATAACAAATATTAATAAAATGCACTAACTGTAAATTATTTAAGAAATGTGTTCGGAAAACAGATTTGTTTTGCAACTACACTAAAATATTTTAATAGAAGAATTTCCGTAATGCTTACTGAATAGTAAATTTAAATGCTAATTTCAAAATTCATTGTATATTTTATACATTAAATCACTGCTTCTCAAACTTTCAATACTGGCGCCCCCCTTTTCGATCACAATTTTTATTGCGACCCCCTTATACATTAATAATGTACTGAATGCAATAATAATGCACTTTGACGCTAAAGCTATAATAGGCGATATTAATTATAAACCATACAAATTAGTAACATAAGTATTAAATTTTGTATACTACTTTTAAGCAAAAAAAATAATAATAAATAAATAAATAAAATAATAGGATAATTATTATGTTATTTTTCCTTTCTCTAATTTTTAAATTGAACATATTGCAAAATGAGGTGGCTGCTTAGAAGACAAAATATAGATATCTGCTAAATATAGAAAAAGAACTCAGAGGGTTAATTTCTAATCATAAGCATTCTTTATAAAAACTTTGCTTGCCAAGACAAGCTGATGGAAGTCGTAAAAACTTATTAAACTTGTTCTTAATTTAGTATTAATTAATTAGTTATAAAATACTCTAACAGTTTTGCCAGAACTAACGATTTCGAAATCTGTGTGTCCCGCGTGACCACTTCCGGGTTTTAAGTATATCCATTATGATAATATGTATGTTACTGCTAAAACATTGTGTGAAACGTTTTTCGTTATCCTTTATATGTTGAGAATACTTATAAAAATATGTCTTGGCCAAGTAATCCTTCATAGTGCTTGTTTGTGTGTGTGCTCTCCGTGGTTTTCCAAACATCATAAAACTCTTTTGCATGGAAAAAAGCACAACAGAGAAACACATAAGAGAGGAGTCATAGCTAACTGTACCAATAACTTAGAAGGTCAAACAGATTACAGCTATAATATGTGCAGTAATTCAAAAATAATGACAGTGATGAACTTTTATGTTTCTAAATTTTTTCGATTCTGGGTCTGGGATCTGTTTTTTCTCTGAAAGAGTAGTATGTTAGTTTCAAAAAGAAAGCGTTGTAAAAAAATCTCTCATCATGGGATTACATCAAATCAAATAAAAGTTTTTTTATTTGGTTATAGGATCAAAGATAGCTAATTAGGTATTGAAGATGTTTTTATTTTTGATGACTTAATATCGCGCGCGCGCTTATAAATTATATCAGAGTAAAAGTGCATCTTTTATTATTTCTGAAAGTATTTTGTTTTAATTCATTCCAGTAAACTAATTATTTTTTAAATCTTTTATTTTCGATATGCTCGCGCCCCCCTCTTAAGGTCATTGCACCCCCAGGGGGGGCGCGCCCCAAATTTTGAGAAACACTGCATTAAATAGAACATTGTATCCGTGTTTTCATGTAGTAAAAGGGTGAAGTAGTATCAGATAAAACAAATCAGATATCAACTTCGTCAGTTAAAGAAATTCAAATGAAAAGGTATATTAAAAATTATCTCATACGTTACAAAACTATCAAGGATATAGAAGATAATAAGTTAATATAGTTTTATAGTGTGAAATTAATTTCTGAAAAAAATTCATTTAAAATAATTATTTTTAAGCACAAAAAGCTTTTAATAAATAAATATATATATATATATATATATATATATATATATATATATATATATATATATATATATATATATATATATATATATATATATATATATACATATATATATATATATATATATATATATATACATATATATATATATATATATATATATATATATATATATATATATATATATATATATATATATATATATATATATATATATATATATATATATATATATATATATATATATATGTGTGTGTGTGTGTGATTTTTCGAGTGAAATTATGTCAAATAATCCTACACTCGAGGACAAAAAAATTAGCTTACCAAGAAGGAGTCGTCAAAGTGAAAGGACATTTTACATACGTGATGATTACTTTCATGTAAGTAAATGATTGCAAATTCAAAGAAAAATAATTATTTATTTCAGAGAAGAAGGCAAAAGAACGAATGATTTAATACCCTGTTGTACCCCTTCTAGAGTGAATGATGATGCAAAACGATCAGACATTTTGGAATACAAGTTCTGCATGATGTCTTGGTACATTTCGTCCCATATTTACTGTAACTTTGCATCTAATTCTTTCAAACTCATGGGAGGCCCAACTCGCCACCCCAAATGATCCCAGATATGCTCGATTGGAGACAAATCTGGGGATCGGATAGGCTAATGAAGGGTAGAAACCGTAAGGAGACAATCTTGTGACACCCTTGACGTGTTGTAAAACGGCTCCTGTGAGCCGTTGCATGAGTGGCCAAACATGTGGTTGCAGGATGTCATGGACATACCGCTGGGCTGTCATGGTGCCCCGGATCAATATTAGGGATGACCGTGTATTGTAGGCAATGACACCCCGTACCATCACGCCAGATATGGGAGCGGTGTGTCCGTGTAAAGTAAAAGACAGAATTAAGGCGCATTCACCACGGGGTCTCCACACACAAACACGATTGTCATCACTCCTGATATTGAATTAGGATTAGTCGCTAAAGATGACCTGGTTCCATTCCGCTGCTGTCCAGTTTCCACGTGTGCGGCATCACTGCAAACGGAGGCGTCGATGGTTGGGCGTCAAGGGCAGCACACTTAATGGGCGCCACGATTCCAAATGTCCTCCAGCCAGGCGCCTTCGTATGGATTGAGAAGACACATGGTTCCCTAACGTAATTTACACCTGTACCTGGATGGTGGCTGATGAAGCAGTTGGTAGTAGGCGTTCATTTCTTACGATGTGGCAGTCATCTCGATGGCTGGTATGTTGAGGGCATCCTGAGCCAGGTATTCGTGTAAATGTGCGTGCCCTTAATAAAGGACTCAGAAATCACAGACACATTTCACTAACATCACCAGAAAGTTATTTGCAAGCAAAACTGTCATATTTTGTTCAAGTTATTGTAGTTTTACAGTCCTTTGTTGATTGACAAATAGTACGTTGAACTTTTGCTTGCCAGTATGTTTTTACAAGGAGAAGTTTGTCTTCTGGTACACTTACGGCTTTGTATTTTAATTCATGTAGTTCTTTAAGTCGCATTTGAAAATTTTCCTTTCGTTTCATGTTCAGTACTTTCGCTATAAAGATTAATATGCATTATTTCAGCCGGTTCTTCCTTTGTTTGATAAGTTCCAGTTTCATCGAATAGAAATCTTACAGACGACCATTTCTTTTTTTATATTCTGCTCATTTACATTTATAAATCATAATAAGTCGTATAACATAGCAATCAAAACCACTAAGTTGTCCACAAGGGGAAACTGTAACATGTTTACAGAAAATATTTTGGAAAAAAAGGCATCGCGTGGAGAACTCAGTCAAAACGAGTCTCTTAAAATTGAAAAAAAAATGTTTGCCACTCCTAGAAAAGAGGGATATATGTGACAAATATATTTTAGTTCCAATAAAGATTGTCATATAGGAGATAGTGTCCGGGTCATTGATAACAAGCAATCAGTTTTGCCAGGATTAACAATTTCGTAAGCTCTGTGCTCCGCGCGAGCACCTCCGGGTTAAAAGTGTATTCAATATAATAATATGGATGTTAGCTCTAAAAATGTTGTGTAAAACGTTTTTATTTATGCTTTATATGTTTGAGAAAACTCATAAAAATACTTGGCCAAATAATTCTTCAAAGTGCTGTTTCTGTACTTTTCCAAACATCAAAAAACTCTTTTGCATGGAAAAAGGCGAAACAGAAATACATTAGTTACAATTTCCCTAAATGAAAAACAAACAGAAAAGAGAGGGATTGGAACTAACCGTACTAGTAAATTCGAAGGCCAAACGATCAGCAAATATATTCTGCTGCCTACAGCTAATGTACAGTATTTCAAAAATAATCAGAATGATGAGTTTTTTAACTTCCAAAAATTTATTTGATTCTGATTGTGTTTTGTTTTTTTCTTTGGAAGGGTAATATTTTAGGTTTAAAAAGAAAACGTACTAAAAATATCTCATCATGGGATTACAGTAAATAAAAAAAATTTAATTCGGCTATACGATCAAAAGATAGTTAATTGAGGTATTGAAAAAGTTTTATTTTTTGTTGCCGTAATATTGCCAGATGATGTACTACATAAATTATATCCGTGTAAACGAGTATTTTTTACTATGTCAGAAAGTATGTTGCCTTGCATTAATTTCAGAAAATTATTTTTTTAAATATTTTATTTTCGAAATGCTAGCGCTGCACAGTTTGAGAAATGTTGATTTATATTATTACTTATCTTTTCAGGATTAAAAAAAGTGTGTGCTTGATTTTGGTTATGCTTAGATACTTAAACTTTCAGGAAGTGTTTCCTGATGCACCATTTTTTTTCAAAATCTGATTGAAGGACGATATATTTTTCAACCTGTAAGGAAAAAAATTACCTTTCTTCTGGGTGTTAGTTTTATTTACCTGTACAGTTATTTAATAAATTTTGTCCAAAGTTCTCCAAATTTTACCAGACACAAAAAAGTAGGTTAAAAAATAAATTTATTTATTAAATTAAGAGATTAATCTATTAATTTAATATACTTACATTTCTCTAACACAAACGTAACTCATGCACGTATACTCACATAATCGTTTCAAAAATGTTTTAAAAAAATGAGAATTTATAAAAATTTGATTAAAAAACTATTTAAGTCAAAATACTTAATTAATTTTATTGATAGATATTTGTAAAACGAAATTCGAAATTGTGTAAGGATTACATTTTTTTTATAGATTCATAGTTTATTTTAGAATAATACAATTATTCTTATTTTTAAGCTCGATATACTCATAATTACCTAAATTTTCAATTTACAGAGGGTACCAGTAGTTGTTAATATTATTTTCCTTCAATTTTTATAGTTAACTTTAGAAAGGTTTTATAGCTAATTAAAAAAACACTCCTAGTGTTACTAGTACATTTGTGATATTTTATTGAATACTCTATAATTGCTTTAGAAAAAATAAAATTACACGCATGTTATAGCGATTTGTATTTGGGTCCAGAATCTGTCAATAACTTGTTAATTGTTTGCAGATTCAACGCGGGCTATGCATTTCTGAATGCTATTTTAGGTAAGTTACCTTTTGTTGTAAGGGATACATAAATTATAAATATTATTTTCAATATGATTTCGCTAAATATTTGAAAAAAGAACACAAGAGCAATGTTGAACCTTCGCTAGCAAAACAAATAAATAAATTAACAAAATAAAAAAAATTGGCTAAAAATCAGTTTTATGTAAATTAATAATATATTATTAAAAAAATATGTAACAGCTGCCGTATGTCAGCAATGCTTATAACACTACCACATCCATATTTTTTTAAAAAAAATCTAATGTCTGTATTTATAATAACAAAATCTGTTTTATTAGTTTCATTTACCATTAGAGTGTTCTATTGATTACTGTCTCTATAGTAGAAATTGATTTATATGCATATATACATATATTAATAAATATTAAATAAACTAATAAATATTTGTTATTTACATTGCAGAGTTAAACAGTTTTCTCAGTTATTTTAATTTTCCGATTTACTGAAGCATACAATTTATTTTCCTTATATGCTGAATTGAACTGTGCAAACATACAAATGAACACATACAATTTAATTTTATTCAAATTCCTTGAAATTCAAGATTGCGAATGACTACATTTTCTTCTGTTACTTGATTTTATTCGTTATTTATATTTTAAATGAAATAAAGTAAATATTAGTTGAAATTCAAATTCTTAAAATTTCTTAAAAATTAAATTCACCTCGAACTGCAGTATATATGTTACAAACATATGTTACAAAAAGGAATTTTTGAATTAGATAAGTAAAGCATGTGTTATTAATGAAGAGTGTACAGAATAACATTATTTATTACTATGAATTACATTAAAACATTTCATTAACTAATAGTTACCTACCAAATTAAATGTTTCTATAATTAATCCACACATTTTATTCGATGCAGAATTTACTGTTAATTAACGTTTCCTTAATTGTTGAAAACTATTACATATGTTAATTTTTTTCATTCTTATTAAATTGCATTGACATAAGAGGCTTCCTTCTGGAAAGTTCTTTAATAAAGCGAAAATTCCTCGCTATGACACATATCAGAGTATTTGTCAAATATTTATTTATAAATATTTATTACTAATTAAGTTATTAATTAAAGGTCATCCAAACACCTTTCTGTTCATTGTTATACTTTAAATTAATAGGATCTATAAAAAATATTTTCATAGTACAGCTGCCAGTGCTACTAAAAATAAACATTGAATAATGTTATTAAAATCTGACTGTGTCACTAACTCTCCTCTTACTGCTGATGTGCCTGAGTTAAACTATTGACTGAACATGACTGTCTTTGTGCTCATTTGTTTCATTTTTAATTTGACTGTATCACTTTTTTATGTGTTCTGTATGATGCTGCACAAGTCATAAGTGCTGCCTATTTAGACGTGAACTCTGCACTTAAGAATTTGGACTATGTTGTAAACAAGTATTGGAGAGCTCGTTGTCTAATGACCCTTGATAACCAATAGTCAGATATTTGATAAGTAACATTATTAATTAAATAATTTTTTAAAAAAAAACTACAGATATTATTTCCATTTATATTTTAAAGTAAAATTAGTAAAGGTATTTTCAATATATGTTTTCTAAATAAGGAATTTTTCTGTACCAAAAATATGTTCTATTTTTTACCTACTTAATGCGTGGAAAGATAGAATGAAACTAATACACTGCTAAATGTAAAATTATGCAACCCCTTTCCAAACGTTCTTTTTGAAATACAGCTCGCTTTCATTGCTCTTTCTCTGTCCTTACACACAAACATTTGGCATATTTAACTAAATAAAGTCCTAAAGCTTTATCATCTGGATACCTCAATAAATGACGAAACGTGATGAGAGAAAATCGAAGCGGATTATGAAGAAATACAGAGAAAACACACAATTACGAACTCTACAAAGAACAACAGATTTTAATTTGAAATCAGAATAGTATATCTCTCACAGAACATTTCGAAATGAACTTAAATTTCTTGGGCTTGAAAGTCGACGAGCAACATGTAAATCTATTCATCAGCTTTAAACTGAAAAAGTCGTTGTGCTTGGACTAAAGATTATGATACTTTTGATTTAGAAATGTGGAAAAAAAGATGTATGGACCGATAGGAGCTTTTTAACATATTTTTACGAACAAAGAATTTGTCAGAAACAACATGAAACTCTTCCTTGATTGTATACAACAATTCGTATTGGCTCTTGAAGTGAATTAATAATTATCTAGGGAAATTTGGTTGTGGAATGGGATTGGTCCAGAAGTAACAGATCTAAAAATGAGTACTTATCTCATCTCGCAAAATTTTGTTAAACCATTAATAAAAGATTGGTTTCCAGACGATGGCAGAATATACCAGGAGGACAACGCAAAAAATGCCCCATCGCGCAAAAACAGTACCGGCCTGGTTTAACCATAACCACGGTGCATTCATTACTTGAAATGGTCATCAAGAAATCCGGTTATTAAGGTAATCGAGAATATGTTGATAAACTGGACGACCATTTATAAGATAATTGAATAATAATCCAAAAAATGTTAAAGAACCAGAAATATTACTTCATAAAGCATGGTCTGCGGTCTGAAATCACTGTAGAGATATGTGAAAACTTTATCTCCTCATTACCACGTTGAGTTTACCCTTTATACAAAGAAAAAGGTGGAAGTGTCGAATATTAGATGAGGTGACAAGTCATTTAGCCAGTTTATTTATATTATAATTTTTATATGTACCTGCCCATTAGTGGTCAAAACTACTCATATAATAGTTTTATACATACTCTTTTTTTCATCTCTTGAATTTGCTTAGAAAAGTTTTGACTATCTCTTTCTTTACCTATATTTTAATGATCTTAGACCTTATTTACACAATTCGAATGCCACCGTCTCGTAGGTATTTGTGGATGTTTATCAAACGATATCTTAATAGCAGATTTCATAGTAAATATTTATTGCAGTAGAAATATATTTATCCTCAAAATAGATTAAAATTGAAGAAAGTAAAGAAAAAAAGCGAAATAAAACAATAATTCTTACCTAACTGGTATGGTATGGGTATAATCTTAATTTCCACTGATGCTGCAATAATCTTATCATAGAAAATCTTTCAAAACAAACTGATATTAGATAATATCTCATCAAAACCCAAACAGTGATGAGAACATTTGCTTCGGGAGGTGAACATCGCACTGAAGAGCCTATTTGAAATTCAGATTACTTAACGACTACATACTTGTATCTTTCCTGATCAAAACCGGTAAAAGGGATAATATCATTGACTAGAAACAAATATTATACTGGAATTGAATATGCAAAAGCTTCATCTTTGATAAAAAATTTCTTTAAATTGACCACTTAAGTGTAAAATAGGTTTTAAAAAGTAGGAGTTTATATATATATATATATATATATATATATATATATATATATATATATATATATATATATATATATATATATATATATATAAATATATATATATATATATATATATATATAATCATAACTCTTTTTGGAAAAAATATAACTGTTGAATTATCTTTTTTTTGGGGATTCAGCACCAAATTAGATTTTTTTTAATAAAGTTATTTCCTCATGTTTTTTACATAACTTCAAAGCATCGGGGTTTAAAAATTAAATAATTTTCATAATTAATTTAAATAGTTGAGATTTTTATATCTCTAAAATATGTGGAATTACGTTTTATAATTCAATTTAAACTCCATTAAATTTTATACTGGGAGAAATTTTGGCATATATACTGATTTATTTCAAGGGCCATGTATGTTGACCTCATTTTCAAATAAAGGGGAAATAAGGGTAATTGATTGATTAATTGATTGGTTGATAGATTGAATATTAACGTCGCACAGTTCAGCTACACGAGGGCTTAAAATAACGGTGATAGTGAAGTTCATAATTCTATCCTAATATTTCGCATTCATTAATGTGTTTCAGAACCTCAAGTTAATAGAAAGTTACTTCTGATTTTTCAAGCATATAAAGGGTGTTTTTTGAGAGGTATAGAACTTTAAATTGCAATAAAACAACGATGTATTATTCGATTGACATGAATTTTTTTTATTCGAAAGATAATCTTTGGGCATTACATTTTAAATATGATTTCTGGCATAGGACTGTCATGGCTGGCTCGGATGTAGTCCAATCTTGACGTCCAATTTTCGATGACTTTTTCCAACATTTGTGGCCGTATATCGGCAATAACACGGATAATGTTGTCTTCCAAATGGTCAAGCGTTTGTGGCTTATCCGCGTAGACCGATGACTTTACATAGCCCCACAAAAATAGTCTAGGGGTGTTAAATCACAAGATCTTGGATGCCAATTCACAGGTCCAAAACGTGAATTTAGGCAGGCACCAAACATGTCTTTCAATAAATCGATTGTAGCACGAGCTGTGTGACATGTTGCGCCGTCTTGTTGGAACCACAGCTCTTGGACATCATGATTGTTCAATTCAGGAATGAAAAAGTTAGTAATCATGGCTCTATACCGATCACCATTGACTGTAGCGTTGTGGCCTTCATCGTTTTTAAAGAAGGATTCCACCAGCCCATAAAGCGCACCAAACAGTCAGTTTTTCTGGATTAACGGTGTTTCGACATACACTTGTGGATTAGCTTTACTCAAAATGCGGCAGTTTTTTTTGTTGACGTAGCCATTCAACCAGAAGTGCGCTTCATCGCTAAACAAAATTCGCTTATGAAAATCAACCATTATTTTCGAAATAAAATTGCAGAATTTGAAAGCGTTGTTCAGACGTTAGTCTATTCATGATAAATTGACATACCAAACTGAGAATAAATAACTTGACAGCTGTTAAATCGGTCGCCATCTTGGAAAGTAATGCCAACTTAAACTTCTATACCTGAAAAAAACACTCTGTACATATATCTATGTGTTTTTAAGTTTAATAATCAATATACACATTTATATAAGATTTTCCTTTCTCATTATTTTTTTTTCTATTTAGATCATTTATAGGCTTATTTTTTATGACTTTGAAGTTAATTACATTTTTATTACTAATAAAATAAACCAAATAACACATAATTTTTTTCATAACCTATTATTACTTTTTGTAAACATATTTCTCTTAATTGTTTATTTTTATAGAGATAATTAGTTCACCTCAATTGAATTACTTCTTATGATCATAAACATAAATTAGCATACTTAGTAGTAGTAATATTTTGTCATATATTATACATATCTTAGTAATTTACTTTTAGTTTAGCTCTTTTGAAGCCAATTCATGAAAAATACCTAAATATATCTCATCAAAAGTATACCTCGCTAGATGAACAAGCGATACCATTTACATAATGTCGCTTATTCAAGCAGCAAGTCCAAGGAACGTCTAAACCTGTTGGACTGAAAAGTTTTATTGTTTTAGCTAAAGATAGCTCTTTCCCCTTTTTGTCATTTATGAAGGAAAATAATGTGTTCCTGCAAAATATTTGAAAACATTAGATATGATGGAGCTGTTGTAAAACATATTGCTGAAACTATTCCTAAAAATTTAAATCATGTGATTTATTAAGATGGATGTTAAATGAGAGTAGCATCTGTGTGTGTGCAAAATATATCCTACAATAAGTAATATCTTTCAAACAAGAAATGCAAAATGTAACAAAATTGGAACATCTAAAAAAAAGTTGAACATTCGCAAAAGCATTTACAAAGGTGAGCAGAATTAACATGTCCCGGATCAGAAAATATATTAGCACTGTAACATGGAAACTTTAAAATAATTATTCATAACAAACATTTGAAACAAATAAAATCATTTTTTTTTGTTTTAGGTTTTCATTTTAATCTGCATTTTAGTGAATGCCTGAGAAAAAGTAAAATAAAGTTAGTGTTGGCTCAAGTTAGTGATATTCATTCTTGCAAGAGTTAGTCCAGATGTTTAGCTTCAATATTGAAAAACCGGAGCCTAGAAATATATTTTTCCTATTTCAGTCTCAAAATAATTATCCTTGATTCCAAACAATCAAAAAAATTCTATTTCATCGCATAAGATATAAACAAACAAAGATTATAATTGTATAATCTAACAATATTAAATTCGCATATTTAGCTAAATTCCTTGTTAAATAATAGTTTCTTAGGGACCTATATATTATTATACTTCCATTACTTATACTAAAGAAGCAGAAGTATTTTTAATGTAAAAAAGAAACAAAAAAAAATTTAACTTACGTTATCACATACGGATATACTTAAGAAAGGGTACTAATGTAAGAAAAGAGAAACACTTCGTCACACATTATTTTTTTCTTCCGTTGGAGATTGCTACGATTACTAAATGTCGAAGTGCAAGCTCACAAAATAGAATGTTAAGGAATGACAGTAATTAGTTTATCTCAAGGGAACTATCACTTTCTCCAGCAGATAAACTTCTGATAATAATTAATAGTATTTCTTTCTCAGCACATACTGGTACAATTTTCAATTTGCTAGAAGAAAAAGAAAGGAAAGTCGTATGTGGGTGGATAAATTGTTTCACCAGACTTTTCTTCGTTTCCTTTAGGTAGAAAGGTTAAATAATTCTAATTGTCATTTAAATGTGCAGCTGTGGTATGAGAACACAAGGAAACATTTGGGGGAAAGTCAGAAAGTAGAAAAAGAAACTAAAAGAATTACCGTAAAATGAATATAAGGCAAAGTGGTAGTGTGCCAGTGTAATTAGCAATAGAAGAGGTATTTGCATTTAATGTTTGCATTAGTCAACAGAAAATACTAGGGAACTGTGGCTACCCGTATAGGACAGGAATTTTGTTAATTTTAAATAATGCAAGAAGAATGTTAATTAGCACCATGGTAATAATTTAGGAATATGTATCTATAGCGTCTGCGCTTCTGATATTTTTGACTGCAATATAATTTCTTTATTATGGCCTGCATATTCTCTTATAGGGAACAATTTAATTTAGCAAGATAGTTAAGTATATTTCGTGCTGTAAAATTGTTTTACAATAATCATAATGCATGTGGATGACAGCAGTTGGGTAGTTAGAAATGTTTTTCTGTGAGTCAGAATAGTCGCAATCACATTAAAAAGATCTCTAATACAGCAGCTGAAAACTATAACGATAAGTAAATGTGGAATCCTTTTTTTTCTTTCATACAAAGGAAAAAACAAAAACTATCATTTCCACTCAGTTTATTAAGTTTATTTTGTCTAAATATGTCATAAGACGTTATCAGTTTTATATATTAATAGTTTATACTATATTGGGATTTTTATTAGAAACTTACACTAATATGTGCATGTGTTGAAAAACTTTAAAATTTGATTTTTAAAATTCAAAACATAAGTTGTTATTAGATTTTGTAGTTATTAGATAATACAAAAACAAATCCCCAAGAGTTAACATAAATATTAACTTTTTAAAGGTTTGAGAAACATGTTCTTCAAAATTATTGCCAATGTTGCAACACAAAGGTTTTTTTAAAATTTCATGTTATTAATTTTTTTTATGTTTATTGGGGTTATTTGGGGCCGCGGGTAGCCTAGTGGTTATAGCATCGGACTCCAAACCGGAGGGCCTAGGCTCGATACCCGTGCCACCAAATACTCTCCGAGTACATACGGATCACGTTATTGTTAAATCAGTGGGTCCGAAAGACTTGTGGTCGGTCGCAGCAGAAACCACGGGTGCAGGGTGCTGGAGAATATCCCCCTCCCCTCCGGTTCCTTACCTAAATTATGGGGTGGACATAAGTTGTGTCACCATCTATCGCTTAGAAGTCCAACATGCCTCAAGCTCTGGCAACTTTCATTCCTTCATTTCGGGAAGGACACGACAACAGTAACATGTTTATTTTGACTTAAATGGTTCTTACGACTTAAGCTAATGAAGAACACAAATCACAGAAATCAGGAAAATATACGAGTATGGCAGTTGAAATTTATTAAAATGAGGTGTTTTATGTAAAATTTGTGATGAGGAATTATTCTGAAATTCAAAACATTCTACACGCGGAATTCAAAGACAAACATGTAAATTATTCTTGCACAACATATTCGACACAGTTATAAAGTCAATGAATTGAAGTCTAAGGTATATTTACAATTACTAAAAATATATGTCTAGTTGCACATTTTCTTATAATTTTTTTATAAAATTCTGGTTGCTCGTAACAATAAACTGTTAAAAACAAGAAAAAAAAAGTGCAAATATATAAATATTCATTTTAAAGCTGAATCCTTAGTTCATTGTTCTTATCATACTGTAAATAAACATGTATATAGAATATGAAAGGAATGCGCACCTAAAATTTCAGAGATAACAAGTTTTAAGTAACATTACTTTGAGAAAAAAATACAACCTTCACAAAAGACATTTAAAATTTTGATTCTTATATTACTAAAATATCACATATTTAAAATTCAATACTTTTATAACAGAAACCTACCTTGTACTTCGACTGGGAATTCCGAGTCAAAACATAATTAATGAAACTAAAATGGTGATTGATTCTCAAATTTTAATATTAGTAGAAAGTATTATGTGTTTAACAAAATTGCTACTGTGTCGAACATGCAAATTAAAAAATGGTTATTTTTATAAGAATTTATTTTCCTCTAGAATATTTCTAATTATCTACCTACATATTTATTTTTCCTTTTGCTTCATATCAGCATTTATAGGAAAACGGGTCTCCTGCTACTAAAATATCTAATAATTTGGATTTTCATGAATGTTTGTGTAAACTAATTGTATTGCATTTCTCTTCATTTTAAAATTTTAGAAAAATATTTAAAAATTTTTGAGATTTATTGTAAAGCAATTTAACTTTTTCCACTTTTTGTCTATTTACATCTGCCAAATTTAAATTTAAAAGTATAACATTTTCAAAATAATACTAGTAATATTTAAGGATACGGAAATAATTTACTGAGTGTTTAGTAAAACAACGATAATTTATAATATATATATATATTCTCTTTTTTTAATAAAGAATTTTTACTTTACATATTATACTTCCATTTATACATTTTTGTTGTTTTCTGAAATTTTAGTATTTTTGTATTTACTCTCTATTTCTGTCTTCATAGTTTTAAATGTATTTCCACTTTTTCTTCATATATATGTTAGCTTATAAGCGTGGAATCCGTTATTTCATACAATAACTAGATATTTCATGCAATAACTAAGTCAGTCAGTTAAAGTATATACAATTAACTCTAGTTATATCAGTTCAAAATATGTCAACGAGAATTAATTTCCATTGAAGAAGTTCCAAATATTGACACAACGCTTCGATTTGTTGCAACAACTCAAAGTTGTGGTAATGGGCAAGGATTTAAAGTGCTCGTGTAAAAAAAAAGGTGTCATACTTCGCAGTGTGCTGGTTTCAAACATAATAAGCAGTTCAATCCAAAGTGTCATCCGAGTAATCCTATCTCGAATAAATAGTGAAGAGTAAAATAAAGGCATCTCGTAAAATTTTAATTAATATGTTCCCTTACATTTTCGTTTGAAAAAGTTTACAAAATATTTTTATAAAACAACAGTTTTTCTTTCCAGCATGTTATTTTGTTGGTACTATTTAAATACAACCCATCTTTGCAACAAATTCTTTTTCCCCTTTCTGTTTAATTAATTTTAGTAATATGAGCAATAGAAAAATTATATCATCTGCAAAAGGATCAAATATATTTTTCTAGAGATTTTAGCAATTTATGATTAAACAATTGATAAAATATGTTTGGAATTGTTTATTTTCACTTTAACGGTCTATCCTTAGTTATTTCATAGAAAAACCTGGTTATTACATAGAATAACTAAGTAAAGTATGAAAATTTTCCTCTCTTATAAACTTTAACTAACTAAATATTGAATGAAATACCTAGTTAACCAATGAAATTATACACTTAAACAGTTACATATACATCATAATGAAGTATATTTTCTTCTTTTTGTATCGTAACAAATTCTATTAAGCGAGAACATCCATTATCTGCTTATTTTGTGAAATCCAATAGTGTCTAGACAGATTGATTAAAAAAAAAGCATAAAATTATAAATGAATATTTTTCTTCATTTTCTTTTCTTATAATGCAGGAAATTAAACATTTTATCATGTTTATGTTATTGTATTTAAATACAATACATTAAATATTTGAAGCATTCATTTAGTTTCCATATTTGACTTTAATATACACTGGTGTGCAAAAATTAAGGACGAAGTCGAAAAATTAGCATATCAGCTGAACGAAGAGGCAGAGCGGACAGAAAGACCAATTAGGAGATTAAGTAAGGTGATGTACGGTAGCACATGCACAGATATGCAGGTAGAAGTAATGGGGGAGTGTCTGAGTAGTATAAAGCATGTTGTCGGTGTAAGATCAGTATTTCTGGCAAAGAGATTGTGCACGCCGTATAGCAGTTAAAATCACACCGAGTTGCTGCCTCACCGAGAAATGGCGAATAATCAATCTGTTAGACGACATCTGGATGCTTTTACCCGAGGTTGAATCATTGGGAAGTTGGAGGAAGGCCGCAGTGTGACAAGTGTGGCTGCAGAGTTCGGAATTGCTCACAGCATCGTTTCACGACTTTGGAGACAATTTCAAACTATAGGAACAGCTATCCGTGGGTTCAATAGTGGTCGTCTACGAGGAACCACACCCGCAGATAACCGGTACATTGTCTTACAGACCAGAAGAAACAGGCGGCAGACAGCGGGAGAAATCGCTAGACACACGACACCGGTGACTGGACGACCGATATTGCGTTTTACCGTGGCCAGAAGACTGCACGGTGGTGGTCTGTTTGCACGACGCCCTGTACGGTGTGTACCTTTAACGCCTGCCCATCGGAGAAGGCGTTCTCTGTGGTGCCGCGAACACCGGAATTGGAGAGACAATGAATGGGGACGAGTACTCTTTACAGATCAGAGCAGATTCAGTTTCAGTAGCGATTCTCAAAGCATACTCATCTGGAGAGAGCGGGGAAGCCGCAATCAAGCCTCGAACATCATTGAAAGGGACAGGTATGGAGGTCGCGGTGTTCTCGTTTGGGGAAGCATCATGCTTTGTAGTCGTACAGACCTTCACATCTTCGACGCAAGTTCAGTCAATGGGACTCGTTATTGTAACGAGATTCTTCTTGCATATGTGCGTCTTTTAGAGGCGCTATGGGTCTGCAGTTCCTTTTCATGGACGACAATGCACCATGTCATTGCACAGTAGCTGCCGAAAGCTCTTAGAGTAAGGATATTGAACGTATGGATTGGCCGGCATGATTTCCGGACCTCAATCCCATCGAGCATGTATGGGATTTTCTAGGCAGACGCTTGGCAGCTCTTACCTTACCACCAGTAATGTTTCGGGAGCTTCGATTGGCGCTGCAAGACGAATGGGCAGCAATGCCTCAACAACTCATTGACACCCTCATTCTCAGCATGGGCAGACGCTGTGAAACCTGCTTAGCAGTCAGGGGATATCATATCCCTTACTAAAGACTGGATGTTTCTTGCTGGACACCCATCACAGGGATGTTTCGGCCTTCAGTCGCATTGCGCTCCATGCTACTTTTTCAATCAAGGTTATTTTTATCCCTCTGATTTCTCTTTTAGTAAGTGTTGCTTACATTACACATGTCCTTACGTATTGGGGATCTTACGGTATTAAATGTGTTGATTTGGAAAGCTTTTGTACAAAGTTATTTTAAAAAAACCGTCTCGTCCTTAATTTTTGCACACCAGTGTAGTACAAATGTTACTTTCCCCCGATGCATTTGTAAAGGGAATATTTAAACCACAACATTAATGCTAAAATGCAAGAGTGTCTATTTAAACTTGGTGATTAAAAACTAGAAAAAAAACGTTTTAAAATTTAACTGAAAAGTATGAAGGTGGTCTGAACGGTTTCTGACCTCAACGGGAAGACGGCAGCACTTGTCAATAAAAGCTAGTGAATTCTGTTGTTAAGCTGTTGACAGGTACTCACCAAAGTTTCAGACATTTTGGACAGCCAGTTGTTATGTAATAGTCATTTGAGTGAGTTGATGTTAGTGTTTTTGAGAAACTAGTCAAAATCAGTATGAGCAGTCATTAAATATTTGTTTTTGAAAGCAATACGCCTACTCAAATCGAAGGTGAGTTAGATACTGTGTATGGGGACTCTACACCATCATTTACCACAGTGAAATTTTGGGCAACTGAATTTAAACGTGGCCATAAGAGCTTGGGAGACGATGAACGTTCCGGACCTCTAAATACTGCAGCTACCGACGAAAACATCGCCAAAGTTCACTAAATGATGCTAGACGACCACCGAATTAAAGTGAGAGAGATAGCAGAGGTTATGAGCATGTCAAAAGAACGCGTTTGTCATATATTAATTCAACATTTAGGCATGAAAAAGCTGTCCGCGCGTTGGGTGCCGCGTTTGCTCACATTAGACCAAAAACGTGTTCGAATGAACATTTTCAACTCTCTGTTGGTGCAGTTTAGGTGCAATAAATCCGAGTTTTGGCGCCGATTAATTACTGTAGAGGAAACATGGATACACCATTATACCCCCGAAATAAAAGTACAATCCAAACACTGGCCTGCAAAGGGGGTAACCCGCTCCTCAAAAAAGCAAAAACTGTTTTTCCGACTGAGATAGTGATAGCAACTGTTTTTTGGGATAGTCATGGATTTATTATAATTGATTATTTTTTTAAAGGAAAAACCCTTACAGGAGCAAACTACGCATCATTAATTGACAAGCTGATGGAGAACTTACGAAAAAACGGCCAGAAAAAAATCCTGTTTCCCTAAGACAACGTAACGTCTCACGCCTCAGCGGTTGCCATTGCCAAATTCTACAAAATGCGGTTTGAACTGCTTAACCATCCGCCTTACTCACCATGTCTAGCCCCAAGCGACTTCTTTTTGTTCCCTCATCTAAAAATTGCGCTCGGAGAATAGAGAATTTCGTCAAATGAAGAGGCAATCACTTTCGTGAACAATTATTTTGCAGAGAAAAACACCGAGTACTATTTGGACGGATTACAGAGATGAGAACATGGCTGGGAGAAATGTGCCGAGTTAAGAGACTATGTTGAAAAAAAAAATAATTTTCTTAAAAATTTCTTTTATCTGTGTTAAGTCAAAATTTTCTCAGACCACCCTCGTATATATGCTTATTTCATTCAAAATTATAATGATAAAGTTTTGAATTTATACTTTTAAAATATCATATTTAACTTATTTCATAAAAATATACGCTTGATACTACTTAAAATAATTGGATATTGAATTAAAATTCTTGAAAAATACAAAACATATTTTTGTGCCCAAAACCTAAAATTACATTACATCCTAACATGACAAAAAAATTGTTAAATACATTGAGATAAAATTCTGTGACGGTATTTTCGATTTTTTTTGCCGAGTAGTGAGCAAAAAGTGAAACAAACGCAAATCAGTTTTGTTCTTTTAATGTAATTGATTCTAAACTTTGAAACACGTATAAAAAGGACGTGCGTATAAAATGTACACTTTCTTTTATTTCACAATTTTTCAGCCGAATTTCACATCTTACGGTAGACTGCCTGCAAAAATAAAATAAAGAATAACTTTAAAGTGAAAGCTAAATTAAAACTGTCAAAGAAATTATGAGTTTTATTTAAAACAAACTTTTGTGTAACGTCAGTACCGTTATTTTCTTTTCCTTAAGGCTCCCCATGAAAGGAGGCATGTCACAGAGGGAAGTAGAAGAGGAATTGATTTCATCACGTCATCTCCCTCCCCTCGTATAAGAAGGGAAGAAAGAACCTCCCTGTTATAATGAGAATCCTTCCATTCTTCCAGAATCCATTTCCCAGCAGGTGTTTTCAGAAAGCTCCCAACGATAGCTTCTCTTGCTTGAAGGCAAGTGATAAAGTCACGACAAATTATGGAAAACAAGTTTGCCATAAATAAGAAAATTGCAAGAGGCTTAAAGAAACGAGTTGCAGTTAAGGCGAGAAGGCCATAAAATGTTTTGGCTTTTTACATAAGAATGTAACTTTTCAGTTATTGATTTTTTTTAAAATTTCATTTAATCTTCTAACAGGTTAGATGTATTATGTTACCATAATTGATTGAATGCAATATATGCACAAACCTGTCGTAGTTTTTGATAGACTTAAGGTATCCGAGTACGCTCGAAACCGTGATTTAAAAAAGCGCATAAATGCATAGTTGTCATATTTAGTGTCACTTAGATTCGAATACATGTACAAAATTGTTTTAAGAACACTTTGACAAAAAATATTTAAATACAATATTTCGGCAAAAAATTAACTTAGAACAAACTTTTTCAAAATGTTCTCCTTTTGTGAAAAATGCTTCTACTGTAATAATATTTTGCCTGTATATAGCTCAGACATCTGTACAGAGGTTCAACTACATATTTTTAAAAATTCACATTATTCTCAGAGTTACAACCCATTGAAATAATTATCTCAGCGTTTTTTTCTTAAAATTTCTTCTCTCTGTTGTCGTAAAACATGAATAAACCCACTTCTAAGTTATAGATTTAAAAAATTCTAGTTCAGCCTCTGTGCGGAGGTCTGAGCTATATACAGCAGTGTTTCTCAAACTTTCAATACTGGCGACCCAATTTTCAATCATAATTTTTATCGCGCCCCCTGTACAACAATAATGTATTTACTGCAATAAAAATGCACTTTGAGAGAGATACGCTAAAGTTACAGTACGATCTTAACTATAAACCGTACAAATTAATATGATAAGTATATTAAATTTTGTACATATAACTTTTAAGTAATATATATTTTAAGAAAAGATTACTTAAAATATATATTACTTACTTATTATTATGTTAATTTTTCTTTCTCTAATTTTTAAATTGGAACAGACCACAAAATGATGCATTTAATTTAAGATTCATTTCTCCTTCAGCATTCGTTTCTCAAAGTACAAATTTCATTAGAAAAATAGTCTAGTCTATGCTGCTCTCTATCATATCGATCACATTTGGCATTATCGGGTACGTTTGCGTTAGTCTGGGAAACCTATCGGACGTCTGCGCAAAACATGTAAAACCTCGTCAATTCCAAACAGTTTTGGTCGATTCGATACTTCTATAGCTACCAAATCTAGATTGTGAATGTAATTTTTTTTAAATTTACGCGTTAATTGTAATTCACGGTAATTAAGTATTTATGGCAGTAGATTAAAACAAAATCATACATACATTTTTAAGTCGTAAGCAAACATTCAACGATAAAGAAGGATCAACAAGTACACAGACGAGAATGGCTCCGAAAATTAAATCAAGGCAATACATATTCTCAAAAATACTTAAATTTTGCATCTTCCGCCACTGAACTAAATGATGGGATAAAAGCCCCAGGTCGTTTTGCGTCAAAACTTACATATCTGAAGAATAACATGTGAAAGTTGTTTCTAAAAAACCATATAAAATCATTTACCTGTGTTGGCAAAGAATTTTAAAACGAAAGCACTTCGTATACTATTTCCATTTTCAACATCCTACCTTTGTGAAACCGAAATTTTCTGCGGTGGCTGCTTTGAAGACAAAATATAATTCTCAGCTAAATATAGAAAAATAACTCTCAGAGGATAAATTTCTGATATTAAACCTTCCTTTAAAAAACTTTGCTCTACAAGACAAGCCTTTGAAAGTCCCTAATAATTATCAAATTTGTTCTTAATTTAGTATTAAGAAATTATTTATGAAATACCTTCTTCAGTACTGATATATTAAACGTATACTAGCTGAAACACAAGCTTTTCGACGAGTTCATTTTTTTTTAAAAAATAAAACATTATTATAGATATAATAGCTAAACTGTTAAGAGTGTAAAACTGCGTGCACGACATTGTATTCAAAAATGTAAAATGATTTTTTTAGATAAATGCTGTAATTGTAAATAACTGTTTAAAAGAACTGTAATTTTAAACCTCGCATAATTAGCATTTAGAATTAATGTTAAATAATGAAAAAAAGAATATAAAATTCCGATGAAGAATAATTGTGTTACTTTTTAATATTTAAAGCGAGTAGACTTCAAAATGTTTTAATCAGGAGCAGACGCGCACTCGATACTAACGCTAATGGTACTGCGGGGGGACTCAGTCACCCCAATCATTTGTTTATAATTATTTTTACTGTACATGAGATACAAATCGGATTTCTATTGAATAATTTAATTAAGAGAAAGTATACTTACCGGCTTTCAAGGACTATTCAATTTTCTTTGATTTTTTGAGAAAAAGTCATAAAACACTGAATTAAAATGATTCAAAAGTGCAAGACCTTAATTAAGGGCGCCAATCAGAGACACTTTTCATTAATATTACAGAAATGATATTTACTGGCAAAGCTGTCATATTTTGTTCCAATTTATTGTAGTTTTAATGAGCTTTCATGATCGAGTGAGTGAATATTAACGTCGCACTGTTCAGCTTCACGAGGGCTTTTGGAGACGAACTCGTATAATTTTGAACCATGGTTAAGTGACGAGGATGATACTTGAGCTGGCCTCTTTTAACTACCACACCACTCCAACAAGAGGACGTTTGAGCTCTTGACAGATTTAGCGTGCATCTCTTCCCCTACACGGTGGATCTTTAGTGATACTGGGCTCGAACTCGTGACTCCTTTGGTAATCAACAAATAGCAAGTTGAACTTTTTCTTTCTTGTGTCTGTTTGACAAGGTGAACTGAACCTTGTGGTACACTTATGCCTTCATATATTAGGTTGATGAAGTTCTTTAGGAAGCATTTGAAAATTATCCTTTCGTTTCATGTTCATTGCGTTTCTCAATCATGAATAATATGTATTCTCTCAGCAGGTTTCTCTTTTGCTTGATCAGTTTCAATTTCCCTCAATATAGATCACATATGTCCCGCGCCACCGCTCCCGGTTTAAAAGTGTATTCAGAAAAAAATACGAGTGATCTAAATAACCATACCAGTAAGTTTGAAGGTCAATCAAATGATTAACAAATGTATTATGCAGCCTGGCTGAAAAGTGAATAATGTCTTCCTTTTCTTTTTCTACAACTAATGTACAGTATTTCAAAAATAATTAAAGTGATGAATTATTTATCTTCTTAGAATTTTTCTCAGGGTCTGGGTTTCGTTTACCTTTTAACGAGTAATATCTTATGTTAAAACGTAATAAAAATCTCTCGTTGAGAAAATACAGCAAATAAAACAAAATGTTTTTTTTTCTTTTTTAATTTGGTTTTGGGATCAAAGATAGCTATTTGATGACGGAAAAACGCCAGAGGGTAAACATGAATTATATCAGTGTTGTTGTGTATTTATTTATTATGGAAGAAAGTATTTTGTGTTACTTCTCTTTCTAGTTATTTTTTTAAATCTTGAAATTTTCAATATGCTCACGCCCCCCTTGTAGGATTATCGCGCCCCCCAGGGGGCGCGCCCCACACTTTGAGAAACACTGAGATACAGGCAAAATATTATTAGAGTAGAAGCATTTTTCACAAAAGGAAAACATTTTGAAAAAAAGGTTGTTCTAAGTTAATTTTTTCCGAAATATTGTATTTAAATATTCTTTTTTGTTAAAATGTCCTTAAAACAATTTTATACATGTATTCTAATCTAAGTGTCACTAAATTATTCATTTATGCGCCTTTTTAAAATCACGGTTCTGAACGTAGTCGGCTACCTTAACTTTTATATAAGAGTCAAAATGTTTCAAAAATATAAAAATACTTTTATTTATACTGACTTTTTAAAATTTAACAAAAGGTGTCTTCATTTAACTGTCAAACGTTTTGTGTCTCTACCTATAAACTTTGGTATAAAATAAAAACTGGACTCTCTTATATTGAATTAAGAAAAATCTGGAGATAGTTTTTTTTATTTTTTAAATTTAAAACTGTATGAGGTTTTAAACATATTTTAGCCACTCGTTATTTTTTTATTTTTAAAAATGTTATTTTTACTTACGAAAAAATCCAGTAAGAAATAAATACTAAATCATCATTCGCTATGTTTATAGCTACCTTTTTTCTTTACCTTAGAAGAGATTTTGAAGTCAATTCCTACTTAGGTCAAAACAAAGAAAAATTTTATTTTGGTATTAAATGGTCTATTTAATGGTCTATTAATGGTATATTATTTCTACAATTAGTATAACTTATGGAAACAAAACTACAAATGACTCATCTTTGTTCAGATTTGTATTTATTAACCACTTAAGTACCTCCAGCGTATACATACACCTCGCTCAAGCATTGCGTTAAATGACACAGACGTATGTATACGTCTTTCCGAAATGTGACGTTTTTTCCCCGCGCTACTATCGGTCGAACTATTCCGATGTATTTAGAATGCGAGCCACTCATGCTACATTCTGTAAGCTTTCTCTTCAGCTATCCCAAATAAAACAAATGGAACTGTTTGGATATTCTATACATTGTTTAGATATGTATAAGCCAGCCAACTTCTTTAAGCTGTTTTATAGCTTTCAATCGCTTCTAAAACGTCCACTTTACAATAATATATTCATAAGTATACCACAAGAAACAGTATGTTAAAATTAAATCAATTAAACATTACAGAAGCTGTAAATCAAGTTTGACTACAAAGAGATTACACATCTGTCAATGGTGATAAGCATAGATCCTGGATAAGTAATATGCGTTAAAATATTGTATATGAACCCAAACCAAAATATTCATCAAAAAGAATTACACACTAAATTTTGAATGTTTTAGTGATGATTATGTGTAGTCAATATTCGAAATGCATGGATAATTATTTCTCAAAACATTTCAAAAGGATCAGTGCAATCAATAAATAAAAGAGAAAGAGAGAGGGAGAACATCTGTAGAGATGAATATCAGATAAAAATATCTGAATATATTGGGCACTTAATGAAGCGTACATTAATAAGATAATGTGTATTAAAAATTCATCCAAAATGACAAATCTGAGGCATGATAAGGATTTGTGTCAATAATTACTTACCGAGCATTACATAGATAAATGACTGTCATACTATGACTTAGTTATTCGATGAAATATGTTTAGTGTTCACAACATGTGTCACAAACTACCTAACTCACATAATTAAATTTTAAAGCCTTGGTATGCCTTATCAAACGAAGCAAGTAGTATCTTTTAAGATCTTTTATCTCTTCAATGCTTTAAAATGCAGGATTCAGTAAGTCAACTATAATGGTGGAAATTATGAGAACATTATGTAATGACAATGTCATGAACAAAGGACCTCTAACTTATGAGAGGATATAATCCACCAGTGTGTGTCTGTAAAATGATTAGTTGTATAATCTTCTTGAAAAAAGATTTGGTCTGGTAAGAATGCTGTACAAATATGATCAAAATAAAATAATTTTCAATAATAGGAAATATTGTTTTAACCCTTAACGACCGCTATATATACGGTTCGCTGTGTAAAGGTCTTGCATCTGCGCCTAAAGGTGAGGGAGAAATGGAAGGAAGACTAGCCATACGCAAAATCACTCAATTTATACACAGTACTAACCACAACACAAATTCAAAGTAACAATTAACGTGGAACGCGAGATATGAGAAGACTTTAATTACTTAGAACACTTACGTCAATTCAATTGCTCTGACTTCTTAGCTACCTAATATAGATTAAATCATAAGTGACAGAATGTCAAATTACATATAACAATTATCCGCTACTAAATATCTGCACCTCAATTCATATTTGAGGAATCACTACTCCGCTAGCAGTCTACCCTATCTCTCACATTCTAACCTGGAAGCTTAGACTTTATATGCTAGACTTAATTTGCATGTTCACGTTTACTTCTTTTGGAGGAAGCTTTCTTAAAAAATTATTTTTAAAGACCAAAAATTCCCTAAGAAGACTATTAGTAAAAGGATCACGGATAGAGCCGCCACAGATGAACCGGTGTTTAAAGTGCCTAGGACGTATATATACGTCATTTTAAAGTATAATTTTCTCCTTTGTGTGGGCTGCTATCAATAAAAATATTCCGAAAGATTTGGAATGCAACAGAATGATATTGACAGTGCTTGGGAAGGATTTAATTATTTCAGGAAAATGTTTGCTTGTTTTTGTGCCTTTTCCTTTCTCCATAATAAACTGCATACACTAGCCTATGTGAAAAACTGTGGCATGTAAATGTAAATGAAATAAGCATGTAAATGAATAATATTTATGATATTTAGTGTCACTTAGGTTAGAAAATGTATATAACATTGTTTTAAGAATAGTATTACAATAAAAAATTATTTAAGTACAATATT
Organism: Trichonephila clavipes; assembly: GCA_019973935.1. NCBI lineage: Eukaryota > Metazoa > Arthropoda > Arachnida > Araneae > Nephilidae > Trichonephila > Trichonephila clavipes. Next base: position 409,075 of record BMAU01019565.1, read on the forward strand.
TTGACAAAAAAAATCAACATAGAATGACACATTTTCAAAATATTATCCTTCTGCGAAAAATTCCTCTGTTATAATAATATTTTGCCTGTATATATCTAAGACCTCTGTACAGAATCACAACTAGAATTTTTAAAATATATAACTTAGAAGTGGGTTTATCCATGTTTTACGACAATAGAGGGGCGAAATTTTAAGAAAAAAAACGCCGATAATTATTTCAATGGGTTGTAACTCTGAAAATAATGGGAATTTTTTAAACATCATTGTCGAGCCTCTGAACAGAGGTCTGAGCTATATACAAGCAAAATATTATTATGATAGAAGCATTTTTCACAAAAAAAAGAACATTTTGAAAAAAGGTTGTTCTAAGTTAATTTTTTGCCGAAATAATGTATTTAAATAATTTTTTTCTCAAAATGTCTTTAAAACAATTTTATACATGTATTCTAATCTAAGTGACACTAAATATCGTGAAAATTGTTCATTTATGCGCTTTTTTAAAATCACGGTTCTGAACGTAGTCGGACACCGTAAGGAAATAAAATCTTGAAATTAGTTAGCAAAAGTAACATTCTAATTTAGTTGTTCACACTTCCTACCTAAGTGAAAGTTTATTTTTTTCGAATTAACTGCACTACTTGCACATTGAAATTTTCAAAAAGTATTCCTAACTGACTTTTTTAATATGAAGAAAGAAACTTCAGCTAATATAATAAGTGTCTATAAACAATTAAAAACGTATTATGATGCATATTCCATGATTTTTCCAACTTATCATAAATTATTAACTTGGTATTAAAATTCATTTTCTTTTAATACATGATTATGGTGGTCATAATGTAAAATATGTATTGCTTCTAAACAACAAATATATAAAAGATGTTATCTAAATAATGTAAAAAAATACTATATTATCAACATATATATTTAAAATAACAAAGTATGTATTTGAAAATTTTCAGAAATAAAAAGGCAAACACATTCAATCATAGATTATCTATTATTCTGTAGCTTTATTTAGTTTTTTGTTAGATAAATGGATGGGATAAGCAAAGAATTAATGGTACAAAACTTATTGATATTTTAATGAAAGTATATAATACAAAACTGAAAATTAAAAACATGAAGTATATATATATATATATACATTACAAAAATAATAAAAGAATTAGTGTGTGTGTTAATGAGACTTTTTCAAATAAGAACATATTTATTTTTATATCATTTTTCCGCAATTGTGCATTTAATAAAATATTTCAAAAAAATACCAGTAGAGGTTCATAAAATTTCTTTCTTCTACATAAATAACACTTATTTACCTTTAGAAAAGCATTTTACATTGCACACATTGCTCTTTCTAAAATGGCTTTACACTTTTGAAAATTTATTTATCTTTTTTTTAATGTTCGGAAGAAAGCTGCGCTTAATGCAAGTTGAAAATAAATTACTATGCAATTTTAATTAACTCACAAGACATACACAGAACTAAAAGTATTCATTAAATTTCTATAAAATTTAATCAAAACCAAAAGTGAAATGTAATATATTTTCTCTCTGAAAAGTTAAATGTTGAATGTCAATATCGAACTTAAATGTTTGGTATTTAAATCCTAAGGTTAAAATTTTGAGAGTTAAATGCCAACGCATTTATTTACATTAACTCATTAACAGATCCCGTAACAGGAAAAGCCCTCAAAAATTTTAGTTTAGTATGAAAATAAATAGTGATTATATAACATACATTCTAAATCTTTGTTTTCGTTTTAGTTTTACTTTTTGTTCTTATTTTATACACTAAACACCAAATAAAAATTTGAACAATGATTTTTTTTAGAAATTTGAAAAGGTGATATTATATATATATATATATATATATATATATATATATATATACTATGTAACCAGTTTTATCATTTTTAAAGTCCTTAAAATAATCAGTAACTATTGCTATATTACAGGAATATGGTTACTAAAGAAAAATGTAGACATTTTTTAAATTAAAAACTTATATTTTTAAAAATTCCACTTGTTTAAGGTATCCGACTGCGTTCGGAACCGCGATTTTAAAAAAGCGTATAAATGGATAATTTTCATAATATTTAGTGTCACTCAGATTAGAATACACACATAAGATTATTTTAAGGACATTTTGACAAAATAAATTATTTAAATATAATATTTTGGCAAAAAAAATTAACTTAGAAAAATCTTTTTTTCCAAATGTTCTTCTTTTGTGAAAAATGGTTCTATTATAATAATATTTTACCTGTATATAGCCCAGACCTCTCTACAAAGGTTTACCTAGAAGTTTTGAAAAATTCACTTTATTTTCAGAGTTGCCACCAATTGAAAGAATTATTGGCGTCTTTCTCTTAAAATTGCTCCCCTCTGTCGTCGTAAAAATATGAATAAACCCACTTCTAAGTTATATATTTCAAAAATTCTAGTTAAACCTCTGTAGAGAGGTAAGAGCTATATACAAGCAAAATATTATTATAATAGAAGTATTTTTCACAAAAGGAGAACATTTGGAAAAAATTTTGTTCTAAAATAATCTTTTGCCAAAATATTATATTTAAATAATTTTTTTTGTCAAAATGTCCTTAAAACAATTTCATGCATATATTCTAATCTAAGTGACACTAAATATCATGAAAATTTTACATTTATGCGCTTTTGCAAAATCATGGTTCCGAACGTAGTCGAATAACCTAACATAAACTTTTAGTTGTTCGAAAATCTGGGTTAATTTCGGAATCAGGTGCAATAAAAAAGAACCCAAAATTTTTTTACTAGTCATTATTTTACTAGATATTTATTAATGTTAGAAAAATACAAAACAAAAAAAAAATCGCGAGAAAAAATATAAAAAATTAAAAAGTTAGAGGCTGAGGAAGTGTGGAATCTCAAAAAAATGGCATGCCCTGCCTATAATGATTGTAACCTTCCTAGTTATCTGAAATAAATTAATTTTTTAGTACAAAATATGCTGCTATTGTCTTAACTTTGAAGTGCATTTTTTCCCCCGGAAACAAACGGCCGTGTAAAATAAAGACATTTTTTTACCATAGTTTCGTGTCTTTTCAGGAATTTTAAAAAATAGTAAAAAACGAAATTTTAGCATTTTTTTCTTAGTGCAATAGAGTAATATATATAGAGAAGGCTCACGTCAAATTTCAAGTTAATTGGTTAAGTAGAACTTGAGATAGTGAAATGAGCTTCGGCCATACTGAGCCATAATGAGGTTTCGCTCTCTCAAATATTGCCATTACGCCTTTTACTTCCATGCCTCCATTTGCTCCACTATAGTTGGCCATACATGGTGGTTTATGAACAGAATTAAATGCAGTCTTGCACCGACAATGTTTCGAAAACACTTCAAAGGCAATCAATTTTCCAGTGTCGACACTCGTAGCTAAAACTGATTATTGAGTACATTGAAGGACTGATATCCTCTTTTATGACATTAACCATTTAGGGCAACAGTAATGTCCCTGTTACGATCTATTCTTGGTGCCTCCTCAACGCATTTTCTTATTGATTTCTCACAGGCAAATTTAGTAGAGTTGAACAACATTTCTGTATAGGTACGTAATTTTTCAGGTGGAGATGGCAAGTTCATAAGTACGCAGAATATTTCTGCAGCTGTACGATCTCTCCCAAAAGATATGAAAGCAAGTACCAATCTGATATTTGAGTGTAAAAGTTTCTTTTTATTCTTCAGTTCAGTTGATGTATGGAAACAACGCAGAACTACAACAAAGTTCCATGTAATACACAATTCCAACTCTTTTGGAAACCTCCAGCAATATACAATGGCCACCATTTTTAAAAACAACAAAGTTAAGTTAAGCATTTTATTCAATGAATGTAATTCTATTGAAACACTTTTTCAACACTTCCTTCCATATTTTCATATAAACAGTTATTTGAAATAAGTTTTCGTTTTGAAGCACTTGAATAGCAGTTACTGTGCTGGCTGATGTGATAGCCGGCGCATTTTGAGCATTTATTTTTCAGACATTTTTACGTTTTTTAAATTATTTTTAGATATCCCCATATTTTTGCCGTTAATAAAATACTAAAAAATATTTGAATGTAAAACTTGGATTAAACAGAAAAAGAATACTGAACAAATAAATTAGAATTCACAATCAACCGTTCAAACAAGAATAATCACATTTAACAACAAACCAAACAGAAAAAATGACTGTGTTGATTTGTCTCTTTTCCTTTCTTCAAAAAAAACATTTCCTTTATGTGTAAAAAAATGATTATACTAATTGTAGACAAATCAAATCGCGCGCTGCTATCGAAAAATTAAGCATGATGGAAGACAGGTTCTCCTAGAGGAGCTCATTTAAAGCTGTGTGTCAAGGAGAATGACTTCCTTTAAAACAAATACTTCTAATTATCGTATTTCCAGTGGCATAATGTACACCCCAGCATTGCGGGAGGTCAGAGTTATAGGGATGGCCCAAAGTCTGACTGCCGCGAAGTACCTACGCTTAGTAAAATCCAACTTTGAGGCCCCAAACATAACTTTGCAGAGTGGCCTAAGCGTTCTCCATTATGCCACTGCGTATTTCCATGTATCATATATCATTTTAAGCAGAACTGTTTGAACTTTTAAAAAAATGTAAAAAAATTCAAAATCGATAATTTTTTAAATATTCATGTGCTGGACCCCCTGAACTTTGCACTAAATATAAAAGATTAGTTCAAAGTATATAAGAGCGACTTTCAGTTATTGTATTTCAAAATATATATAAAGAGTTCGAATGGTTTTACGAGAACGCGGGCACACACACACATGATCGCAGGCATACTGAGTATTCCTATCGTCTACTGTTCGATACGTTCCAACAGAGCCAGTTTATATGCCGCGACATTAAAATACCTATATCTTCGAAATTAATAACATTTTTGAAAAGTCCTCGTATGTACATATTCTTAAATATTTAAGCTATGAAAATATGGAAAAAAATATCGATTTTTGTGAACTTTCTAGACTAGAATAGACCCTTTAAGTATATATTATTAATTAGTCATTAAATTTGAAATAAATTTACTAACAATGAAAAAACACATTAAGTACAGAACTATTGTCTGAAAACATTTTTCACTTAATTTAGAAAACTATATTTAAAATCAGAGGTTTTACATCTGTAATATAATTTTGAAGGAAGAAAAAATAAGTGAACTAATGTAACACAGCAGGAACGCACACGATTATATGTATAAAAGACAAGCCTCCAAATATAACATTAAGGAACAACATACTTTTGGGGGCTTATTTTTGAAACGATGTAGTTAATTTCAAGAAATTGAAGTCATATAACATTTATACATTTATTTAGTATGTATTACATTTAATAATCTTAATTAATGATTAAAATACAAATTAGTAAAATATTTTAATAAAAGTACAGTCCTATATAATATTCTTGGGTTGATTAATTTTATATATTTATAAAAGTTTGGATGTGTTAATAAGGAATATATCCTTCCACATAGCCATAACATATAACCAATATCGGTTTTCTATTGAATACATAATGTTGTCGGATCCGTCAACATACATTGAAAATTACAGGATTTAATCCTTGTTGAAGTTTATAGGCTTTGGGGGTAGGACTTAGTGCTGAAACTTCTCTAAGAAGATAGTCTCTAAGGTGCTATGAGGGATTTAATTAGAACAAACGAGATGGCCTCTCCATTCTCCTAATGTCTTGCTCAAGAAGGTATCTATCTACACGCATAGTTTGAAATAGCTGAGTATTATCGTCCATCAGAATAAAATTATCTCCAATAAAGGCAGCATAGTATCCAACTTATGCCATAGGACTTTTGGCATGATATATTTATTTATACACAATTTCGCTTTTGAATACATCGCGGACTTTAAAAAAGATTGCAGTAAAAGAGAAAATTTCCCTTTGTTCCTTGTCTAGTAGATTATCAATCTAACTAATGCAATGAAACTTTGAAATATAATTGAACAAAATTTGATCATGTAGATAAGAAATTTCATTTCTTAATAATTATTGTAATATTATTATTTATTACACCAAAATGATAAAAAATTAAAAGTATAAATGTAGTTTATATTAAAAATATTAAATCTGTGATACTTATCAGCGTAAAGTTAATATGGCAATTAAATGCACTATATATTAGAAAATTTATTTTACTATAAAAATATAAGAGGAAAATTTTGCCAAATCTGAGGAAAAATATTACAATTATCCTAAATGGAAAAGAGATTTACGCACTACATGTCACTAAAACTGTAAAAATTGATAATATCATCAAAAATTTTATTTACATGCGGAAAAATGTTTACTCTGTTATTACTATAACATATAAATATACCAATGAGAATGAAAAAGTTTTTTTTTCATATAATTTTTTATCATAAAGCTTCCTCTATGCTTAATGTATATTAAAATAATTAAAATTACTATGACAAGTTTTTTGTTAAAAGGAAAATGCAATGAAATTTTGAGTTAACTTTGGAACATTAAGCGTACAAATAAATTAATGTCTAATAAAAAACTACAGATATTGAAAGTATTTGAAGGATATGTTTTGTTGAAAGAAAAAAATAACGTTTTAAACATTTAAAGTATTTGATAATGTTTAAAAAGATTCAGGGAGCATATTAATATTTTGAACCTGTTGTTGATCTCTTTATATATATATATATATATATATATATATATATATATATATATATATATATATATATATATATATATATATATATATATATATATATATATATATATATAGGCATTATTCCCCTCTAAAAGTAAAACAAAAAATGCTCCAATGATTCAAAGTAAGAAAAGTAACCATACTTTATTAGAGGTAACTTTGATAAAATATTTTTTTACTAAGATTAATAAAATCAACAAGCTTCTCACTTCAACAATATTGAATAAGATGAATCCCATTTTTTTAAAAAAAATTAGTTCAACTGTTGTATTTATAGGAACGTGTTTTTATTAACATTTTTTTCATTATAACTTGATAAAATATCTCGTACAACTGAACTCAGTGGCGCAACGGCCCATGAGGTCAAGGCCTACTTTGCCTTCTCAGTATAAGTGGTCTTAGGCGATGGGGTGCAAGTACAGATGCTTCGGTTAAGGGGTCAGTCTGACGCGAATCCTCCATTGTTCAGTTCTCAAGCACGCTTGATACTCATTTATCAAACTATTGAAAAGATAAAAACTGGAAATATCTAGTAATTCACCCTTTTAAGAAGCATTTTCCTCTTCATGTAGTATTATGAATCTCAAGAGCTAGATCCAAACACTCTTAGGTTGGCAAAATTCATATATTATTCAATATCAAAAACATTTTCTTTGATGATAACATTGATGAAACGAGTGACCCATAAAAAATTAAACTGTCTTCCATATATTAAGGTAAAATATTTTATAGAAAATTTTAAAAAAAGTAATCAAAGAAATTGAAGAAATATAAAGTGTGACAGCAATTTATAACAACGTAAAAAATGACTTAAAGGAGTCATGACCAAAACTCCACAAACACATTTGTAATAAAATAAATATTTCTTATTTTCAAACAATTTGTGATGATTCCGTAATGCTTATAAATTAAAATAATTTATAAGAAATCGATAAATAAGAAACAAATGGTATTCAAGAATTAGATTAATACCATCAAATATTTTTGAAAGAAAAAAAATGTTGTACAGTGTATTTTATTTTTCAAAATGAGTAGTCCTGGTCTTTTTAACATAAAGTATATGATAAAGCTAACATGCACAAATTGATTCTTTGTACATTTCATTTAGTCATGGCACTAAATTTGTTAAATACAGTTTAAATAATTAAGACAAACATTTTATTATAGCATTCATATTTAAGTCCAGTTATAAATGCCAAGGAATATATTATTTACTGACCAACTGTGTGGCATAGTTGGTATGTCTCTGGCATTCTGCCCTAAGGTTGCGGGTTCAACCCCGGCCCAAGTCGGTGTATTTTCATGATGCGAAAAATCGACAGTATCCATGTCGTATGATTATGCGGCATCGAAAAAGTCTCTTGAGTGTCCATTTGGCTTAGGTGCTCCCGGCAAAATTAAATTCCAAGAACTATTTCTCATTGGCAGAGCTCAGGTGCCTTCCTCTGGGGAGGAAACTGAGAGTCCAAAGTACATGCGGCAATCGGTATTGTCTATATGGAGCCACACTAAAAAGTGATACCAGCTACTGGGGAATGTACTAGGTCTGCAAAAATAGAATTATCAATCCGCAGCCTCATTAGAAAAAAATATTTAAATTCCTTTCCCAAAATAGCTTCTTTGTACGAACATCAAAAAAAATGTTTGTATTTATCCTTTTAGGAAGATAAATGTTTTTTCCAGATACAAACATGATAAAGTTTAGATCAATGTTTAAGTTTTGGGAATAAGCTGCGCCATCACATTAATAAACGAATCTCAAAGCTACTGCATAGGAAAGTAGTATGCATATTACACTGGGAATTTTTCTACGCATTTATCTGACACAATTACACTATAATCTAGGGGCGTAAAATACACACCCCAACGTGGGGAGAGGGGCAGAATTCTATTGGACTCGAAGCTTGACTGACACGAACTACGTAATATCCGGTTTGGGGCTCAAACCATGGCGTTGTAGGGGGTCTCCATTACGCCAGAGTTCGCCAAAGTGGTGGTCCGAGAGAAAATTTTGCTGGTCCCCAGGAAAATGTGGAATATAATCACTCATCACGTTATGTTTTAATATACATTGATTGTTTTCTAAGATCACAATTTTTTAAAAATATTGTTACCTAGATTCGGGTTCGTGGATTTTATGCAAAACAATCACAAAGAAAATAAACAGTTCTTTAAGAGCGATGTGAATTTATTATCACAAATCCAATTCTTTAAATACGGGATTCAGCAGCACTATTCACAGGGTAAATATCCGAAGGTCTTCCCACCTTCAACAGCAATCAAACACAATCACCAGTGTTTAAAAATACACGTGTGGCCGCGGTAGCCGAGTGGTATAGGTATCGGACCGTGGCTTGCTTTGTCACGAGTTCGAGCCCAGTACCACTAAAGACCCGCCGTGTAGGGCAGCGATGCACGTTAAATCTGTCGAGATCTGAAACGTCCTCCCGTTGGTGTGGTGTGGTAGTTAAGAGAGGGGGGGTGCCAGCTCAGGTGTCGTCCACGTCACTTGACCATGGTTCAAAATTACGTGGTCCGTCGCCAAAAGCCCTCGTGTAGCTGAACAGTGCGACGTTAATATTAAATCAATCAATCAATCAATTAAAAATACACGTAGTGTAAAGATTATTCACAAGCATAGCCGAGCTAATCGCTAGTCAAAATAATCCTCACTACTCGCTGGCTTAATAAGGACTCATCGCCGTACCGTCGAGCATCTTCATTTATAGGCGCGATAGAAACTTCCAGAAATATAACCGCTCGTGTCATTGAACGTGACACTAGTGGAGAGATCTACTACTTTCCAGAAGATTCCAGAGGATTCCGAACTCACCAACATGGTCTCCAAAGTCCCCAAATTGGTCGCCAAAAATGATGCCAATTTGGTTCTACCGCCAAGATTTCGCCAAGTTCTCATTGAATCGCCATTATAACGTAAGGGACGGCATTGCTTGTGAATCGTACAATTTTAACATAAAATAAATAGGACATAGGGTAATATAAATGCATTAAACACCCAAATACAAATTATTTAGACTATTTACACAAAATTCGTAACAATATATTTAACTCCTAAACAATCCTATTAATGGTCCGCGGGATTTTAATTATGAATTTGCTGGTCCACGAGGTCAAAAAGTTTGGCAACAGCTGCATTACGTTATAATCCCTGTTTACACAGTATTAAAAAGCAAGGGAAAAATTATAAAATTTTAACCAAGAAAAAAAAGTAGAAAGAAGTTGTACCAATATAAGAAGAAAGCTATACAAATATGAAAAGAAAAGGAAGAGTGTAGTGGAAGTAAATGAAAGCACATGCAACTATTCTTTCAGTGCTTATATTCAGAAAAAAAAAGGAAAATATTTCCTAGAAAAAATATCAAATGAAGACGCGGCAGTGGAAATGAAAGACTTGCTTAGTTTCAGTCTCTTAAGACAAGGAAGTTGCTTCAGCGTGTTCTGTCAAGCGGGAATTCTCAGAGATTAGGAAAAGGACCAAACTCTTTCCAACACTACGGGTAAGGAGTACGTCGCAATCGATCGATTTTTATTGGAGCAAGCAACTGTAGTTGTGGTAATATAAAGAATATATAAATGTAATTTATTTTGTTTAAAAAAGGATTTTGTTAATATAAAGTCTCAATACGAAATCAAAGATTTATTTTAGTCATACCGTTTCACATGAATTTATTTTTACATACAGCTGTTTCTATGTATTGTTAAATTAAAATATAGTTGATACTCTCTTGGCAGACAATTAACTATTTCAAAAACATGCTTAATATTTTAAAAAATTAACTAGTTTTAATTAACTGCTTGCATTTTTGTAAAACATTTATGACATTGATTTTTCTTGCAAATGACCATGTGAAAAAAAACCCTTTCATAAATAGTTTATGAAATTTTCATTAAAAAGGTTGGTTTTTTAAAATCATATCGAATAAATTTCTTCAGTAATTGTATGTGATTCTAACAATTTTATTTTTCTTGTAACATTTTAATTGTAACAAATCGAACATTTTTACCCTTTTTTTTTAAAAAAAATATAATATCTGTTTGGTTTTAAAATTATCGTAAGAAATCAAAGCGATGAATGCTATACGTAAAATAAAACATGACTTCGTTGGTGTGGTGATGAAGTTGTGAAACATTATTACATTATTGTATCAACATCGTAGTTTGAACATGAATTAAATGACGACACACATTTCCATTTTTGACATTATTATTTAAATATGAAACTAATTAGAAAAAAATGGACAAATTATTACATGAACTAATTATTATTGCATAAAGTTTTTAATAAATCATAACTTTTTACTAAACTTTTACATATAGTTTGTATCAAAATAATCATTTTAATAACTTATTAAACACTGTTTTAATATTCTTTTTTGAATATAAACTAATATTTGAATTCCATTGTACATTTTTATAATTTTCAAATTTTACGAAATATTAAAATATGCTCCTATATATTCAGAAAATTTCCGTATTACGTATCAATCACTTAAAATTATTTATAGATTAATTACTATCATTCAATTTATTGTCGGTCTAATTCAATCACTTGTTTGTGTGTGTGCGTGCTTATGTGTGTGTGTGAAGTTTAATCATCCCATTCTACTTTTATATAAGATCAAATATATAATGTTTGAAAGTAAGAATATGTAAAGTAATTAAAATTAATTTACTTATTTTCGTCTTTACTTTCTTAAGTTATGTTCTTTGTAAAAACCTTACAGTGATAGTATGATTAGACTTCAAAAAATGTGGAAAATAGATTTTTTGCTCATTGAAATATGTTTAAAATATGCATTTGCATAATTTGTAAAATGTTTCGATTTATTTGAAGATAAACTACCATATATATATATATATATATATATATATATATATATACATATATATATATATATATATATCTTTATATATATATGTGTATATATACATATATATATATATTTTTGCGACAGAGTGTATTATATACATATGTGTATATATACATATATATATATATCTTTATATACATATGTGTATATATACATATATATATAAAGAAATATGTATTATATATCAAAAATAAGAAATAGTAGATAAAGAACATAACAAGAAATAGCATAATAAAAATATAAAACCTGAACATGAAGAACAAAATTATAGGGAAATAAAAAAAGAAACTACAAAAAAGAAGAACCTAGCGAATCAGAAAGCAATTTCGGACTTAGGATCGAATAAGTGGGGTTTAACTAGTTTGAAGGCGCCAACCTTCCCCCTTTGCAACTCGGTAGAAAAACCAAATAAAATAAAATAAAAAAAAACTTCAGAGTTTGGATAACTCAGAGAGTATGAAAAAACCACTCATTACTATTATGTAACAAACTCTCCCAAACTCTTAATGCAGAAAAATCACAAAATAATTACGTAAGAAAAGTAGAAAAATGCTAAAACAATTACATAAGAAAAGTATCTTTCAAGAAATGATTTAACAAAATTTCTTTACTCACAGAGCTTTTACGAGGAGAATCAAGCGTCTTGACATTAATGAAAATCGATTATTCACCAAGTTAAAAAATTCGGAAATACACAAACACATCTTTTGAGCTGACTTTTAAACCAGCCAGCAAAGACAGGTATAAAAAAAGACGACAATCAAATACAGTAGAATTTGAATTGGTTGATTGTCAAAAATGTAAATTTGCTAGGCTCTAATTTGGTTGGTTGTCAACAATGTGTAAGATGTTCAAGATGTGTGTGGAAAAAATGTAAACTGTGATATGAGTGTTATGATATAATCTTCACAGCAAGACCACTAACATGCTGACTTTGAAATCCTATTGTTGTGTGGTGGTTTTGAAATTCAAAGTAGCAAGACGGTTAATGTATTTGTGATGAATATAAGTTCTTAAGAAATTAAAAGGGTATTCATGATCTAAACAACATTGAAAAAATTGTTTTATATTATTGTATTTATCTATTTTGTGGGTAGTTAAGTTATCATTTCTAAATAAAAAATTCAAAATGATATTTCTGTAAATTGATATATGCAAATTACTATTCCATACGGGAGTTTTAATTATATGGAACTTAAACGAATCTCTTTTGTCAAAAATGTTACTGACTACATTATTTTTAATAAGATGCAAGTCTAAATCCAAGGATTCCACCATATTAGAGTTGAAGTTAGTTTTAAGGGAGCTTGAGATAATCAGGGTAGAACGTAATATTTGATTTGTATTCATTATTTTTACCAAAAATTATTATATCATCTATATAACGATAAATTAAGTAATAATCATTTACAACATGATCTATTTCAAAAAAATGTAAATATAGGTTCGCTAAACAATTACTAGCTGGACCACCCTGAGGTAATCCTTTGATCTGTTTATAAAGATTCTGATCAAAAATGCAATGAAATTTTCTTTTAATACGAGGTTAACAAGAATATCATATTTATCTTTTTCATTGAAATATATAATTCATATTTATCAAAAATTAACTGTAGAACCTTAATCATATCGTCAATATCTATAGAATTAAAAAGGTCCTCGAAATCAAAGCCATGCATGGAAAAAATTAACATATCCTTAGTAACTCTAGCAATCTCTAAGCTATTTTTAATTATTGCCATGTTTTGTAAATTATCAATTAGATTTTGAAGAAGAGATTGTAAGATCTTCCCAGGCCTCGTGATATAAGTATTGTATCCATTAGTGATACTACGCAATTTTATAGGGCTTTTATGAAATTTTGGTGTTGGATATTTAATACTTGGATACACTTGGATATTTAATATTATTTAGATGAATATTCAGTTTTTGTTCAAAGCTAAAAGACGATTATCATCTTCTCTATTGATGTGAATTGATTTTTGAAAGGAATTATTATTTAAAATGTGTGGTTACATAATAATTTACTGTTAAAGTATTTTCAAATTATGGCATAATTAGCAGAGACCTTATCAACATATGTAATCACGAAGTCATTTTGGATATTTTCTATTGATGATTTAAGATCTTTATACACAATCATCAATCAATCATTTTCAACAGTGAAATCTAACTCCCGAATTTCTGTTGCTACATAAGATCTAAATTGATTGAATGCTTCAATCGGCATTCCGTATTTAATTGCAATTTTAAGGTAGAATTTATCTAAATCTCTTATGATTTGTTTCATATCGTTAGATTTATTTTTTGTGATCATCAGTCTAAAACCGGTACCTTTTTCCACAAAATTTCTTAACAAATCATCTTTCACGATGCTAAGGTCTCCTGTGACAACGTGCTGATGATAATCATCAATATAGTATCGATATAGATTGCATTTGCATGATTCTGAACTTAGGAGCTCCGAGATTTGATTATAATTAAATATATATCTACCAAGTTTCTTGTTGTATTTGTGAAAGCCTTTTTAATAATAATATTTTTAATAGGAAAAAGGATTGATATTTTTGAAATATACTTGAAAAATTAATTTTGTTAAAGGATTTATTCATAAATAATAATGTACAATATTCTGTAGAGTAGTTTTCACTTGCATCTAATTTAATATTCATTTTTTGTACTAAATAGTTATTAAGGTCTCGAATCATATGCATACCATGAGAATCCTGAAAATTATATCTGCTTAAAATATCTGCCATAATTTTAATTTCAACTTTATTCATGCCAAACATAAATGATTTAATTAAGCCTGTGTTGTAGTTATCATCAAATTTAACAGCTAATTATAACATAGAATTCTTGAGGATTGACATGTCTCTAGTAACTCTTTTTCTACGTTTAGCTCTTGAAATTCTCGCTTAACGAATATTATTACTATTATCAATAGATAAAAATTCGGAATATATCAAAATTACCAAGTCCCGAATATATAATGAATCCTCGGAATTTTTGTTTAAAAGCTAATGAAAGACACTTTTGCACCTTTCCATATAACATTCAAACCATAGCTCCCAGCGTTAGAATAATTGTTTGTTTTTAATTGATCTAAATGAACATATGAAAAAAGTTTTTGAACCATAATCTTTTGTTCAAAATATTTGTCACCTATATTCTAATCTTTTGTTTAATATTTGTAAATATGTACGTTATTGAATCCATGTTTATGAAAGTGTCCTATCTGAATCTTAGCCTGGTTTTTGTTGTAATGAAATTTTCTTGTATCAGACCTATGTTGATTTAATCTAATATTGATAGTGTTTGAAGTCTGACCTATATAAGCGAATTTACATATGTTGCATGTCATTTTGTAAACACAGTTAAAAAATCTTACAAAATATATAACCTGCATCCATATCCAACTGTTCACCACTCATCATGCCACACGCCTTGCATCTTTTATCAGTGCAAGATCTAAATTTTAGTTTTAAAACATGAATATCTCTGAAAAACCTGGTTTCCAATATGTTACTAAAATCCTTATCTCTTTGATTTTTATCTATACAATCGAAAACATGAATATTTCGTTTTGCTGTACGAGATAAATTCTTATATTTAGAGTTCTAAAAAATTCGAGTTTTAAAAATTCTAACACAACAATTTTTAGATACAGAAGGTAAGCAGAAAAATTATGATTACCAAAACAATTCATACATTTTTTTGAATTTTTTAAAAAAATTATAGTGTTTTTATATGCCAACTCAGAACCTCTATGTCCATCTCCACAACTATCTAAAGCCATACCTAAATATATTCCAAAACTATATATAAGGGCTCATAAAATGGTAAATGGATGACGATGGTACACATACCATTATACTGTATATATATATATATATATATATATATATATATATATATATATATATGACATATATTATATATACATATATGACATGTTTTTTGAAGTCAGAATCAGACTTAATTTTTAAAAGGAACTTTATTCAATCATTTATACATCTCTTCAGACGCTGAGAGCAGGGAGAAAAAAGCACGCCACGGGATGTTTTAAGTGGTTAACACTTAAAACACAGATGCGGTAAGTATCGCGGATTTTGTTAGTGTACTTGAAAGTTAATGCTGACATATGAGGGCTATTAATACTAATGATCTGGAATTATACATGTTTATTGGCTAGGTCATATGTTCGGAAGAATTAAATGGATGAATAGTTTGATACTTGAAGATGAACTGAGAAAGATGAGTTAAGTGCTAAATAGGGAATTTAATTTTTAATCTAATTTAATTATATATATATATATATATATATATATATATATATATATATATAATTATTATATATGCATAATTATGAATACAGAAGTATATGACAAACAGTGTGCAATTAACTTTTTTTCTTTAAATCGTGTTTAAAATGTTTAACACATATTTAATAACTATCCCATCATGATTTAGCTTATGTAGTACTTAAATAATAGTTAACACATCCGGGTTTTCTGTAATATTTAAAATGTTGAAATCGCGCTTGTATATATGTTGCTTCCACACAACAGTAAATCTGTCCACGAAATTCTACTTTTTTTCTGTTTATATATAAGTAAAGCAGCTTTTCTCAAACCGTAGGGAGCGCCCTTCTAGGAGTGCGTGATAACCCTACAAGTGGGGTTCAAGTCTATCGAAAAGTCGAAAACAAAAGATTATTTTAGAAAATCATTAGTTTACTGAAAGGAAGCAAAAGAAAATAAATTCTGACATAATAAAAAATAAAATACGTATTTACTTTGATATAATCCACTTATAAATGTATCAGTAAGGGAGCATCTGCAAGAAAATCATTTAAGTGTGCGAATCCTCTTTCGGTAGTTAATTCCATCATAGACTTCCAGATGTGTGAGGCCCTAAAAGACTTGAAACTGAATGCAGAGATTTAATTTTGCTCTTTTTTGGAACATTGAAAGATATATAATCAAGAGAAAAAATTATCATCATACATCTTTTATCTTTTTTGAACAATATCAATCTGAATTTAAAGACTCGACTGAATCCATCACAAAGTTTGAAATTTCAAGAAATAATTTATAATTGCCACTGTCATGCAAAGACATTCTCATCAGCATTGAATCCAACCTCCAACATGTAAAACTCGAGGAATTTTTCTTATAAAGTATATGATACTACATAATTTGAAATATTTCACTTTGTCACTTGAAGATTACTTTGGAAACATGAGATCCAAAAAATGCATGCCTATAAATGAAAACAGTTCTTCTCCAAAACGGGGGAGTGAATGTTTCACTATTGCTATGAAAAAATATTTTTCTTGATGAACACTTTTTTCTGAAAATACATTGCAACAAATATAAGAAAATCCAATATCAATGAAATCAAATTATGACAGAACATATACTGCAATTTTCACGACAAATTGAACTGACCGAAGAATGAAAAACCTTTCATAAGAACACATACAACACATAAAATAGAAATATTTTTACCTAAACTGCACAATGCTCATTTTTCATCAAGTATCTTGCTGTAATAAATTTATATAATCTATATGTCAATACTCAACACTCATTTTAGTTTATTTAAAATTTTTCATGAATAAATATAAACATTTTTGTTTAAAATTGTCCCTGATTTTTGAGTTCGTAGTGCGAATTTAATATTGATTACCGTTTTGTTCGAATCAGCTAGAATTTTAATATGAAATATAGAATAATAAATCGTTTCAAAAAAAATTTCAGTTTCAAAATGAACTGCAATTTATCTATTATAAGAAAATAACTGGTTTATTATATTCTATTCCATTTAAAAACAGCACAAAAAAACTGATACCTAAAATTAAGATATCTAATCGAAATAAAAAAATAATAATAACAAATCCACATCTCAATGCACAATGAGTTTTCAAAAATTTGAAATTTGCTGGGATGTCTATCTTTATACAAATAAAGATGTTAAATTTCTGGAAAAAAAAAAATTATTTATTTTGTTTATATATATATATATATATAATTCTGTGTATTTTTTAACTAAAATTGTCATTGGTATAATAATATTCAATGCCACTGTAACTTGAAGTCCTTTTCGTTTTTATCAAAAAAAATTATAAAAATAAAACATTTTGACGTAATCATCTTCTTCCGCCTACAGAGCTATAAAAAATTTGAGTTGCCCGTGATGTAATAACAGGAAGTTTAAAGCCTCACATGACATACGTTTGTTAAGAAAATGCCATATCTGACTTCGAGTGAGTGAGCGTATACTAACATCGCTCTATTCAGTTACACGAGGGCTTTTGGCGATGGACCTCGTAATTTTGAACCATAGTCAAGTGACGAGGGTGACACCTGAGCTGGCACTCCTCTCTCTTAGCTTCAACACTACACCAATGGGAGAACATTTGAACTTCAACAGATTTAACCTGCATCGGTAAACAGTATCATATCTTGTCATTGACACGTGCAAATGAAATAAACGTAATATATTATAAATATTATGTAATAGCTGATATAATTTAAAAATAGAAAAATGAAATATATAAATGTCCTCTTTCTGAAATATTTTGTATTATATAGTAGTAAGCACAGACAGCTTTAGCTTCAACCTTCAGGATACAATTCGTCTTAAAAAAGTTTTTTTTTAGGATAGGGGTCTGAGTTTTGCAGCATTGCATCCCTCCTTTTTTTTACCAGTGCTTAACTTTACCAAACGTAGTCGGAAAACATCAACTATATTCACATTCAACATACCTACCAATAATAATGAAATCCCGAATGTAATGCCATAAATAATGGAACGTATCTTCACAATTTAATTTTACTGCTAAAATATAGATATACTAAGTTTGATTCTTACTTACTGTGTCTCGACAATTTTGTGTACCTCCAAATTTTTTAAGTGTGTATGTGTCCCGAATTTTCTTAAAAATCATTTCTTAGAAAAAAATACAATTTAGAACTGTGTATTATTCGGCCGTCTAATAGAAATTATCTATGTATATCTTGGCATTTTTTAACTTATTCTTTCGTGGATAGATAGATATATAAAAAATTTATTGTTTTCGATCCATTTATAGTACCTAATATATCTGTATATGAATTAACTTTGAATGAAGATGGAAAGTTAATTTCGTTCTGTCTGTGTGTAATAATCGAAATTTAATTCTAAAACATTCGGAAGAGTCAATTAATTTATTATGGAATTAAATTAGAGGTGAATATCCCATAATAGCCAAAAAAGCTTCAAAAATATTGTTACAGTTTTCTATATCTTATTACTCTATTTTTCTGTTACCATTTAGGATTTTCAGCATTGACAAACATAAAATTGAAAAAATGATCGTGGTCTTTATATGTAGATGATTAAAGGAGCATGGAACTGTTGTTTTTACGACTAAATATAAATAAAAATATAAAAAAAAATCATGAAGCTTAAATTTCGCATTAAATGTAATCAAATGATATATTTATAATTAATTACTCAATAAGCAATTTGCTGTTTTTGTATTCGGTGTCAACATTTTGTTGTTGCACACATTTTATTTCACTTATCGTAGTAGCGTGACAGTTCATGAGGGCCAAGGCTTAATGTGTTCAACTCACTATACTCGACCTTGGGCCCTGAGGCGCTTGATCAGATGTTCCGATCAGGTGATTAGTCTAACGAAAAACCTCCATTGTAAAGTTCCCAATCAAGCTTGGTACTCATTTATCAACCCACTGAAGGGAAAAAAGGCTGAGTCAACCTCACCCAATCCGGGGCTTGAACTTCGGACCTGTGGTGCTTGAAGCTCGATGCACTAATCACTCAGCCACTGGGCTTCAACATATTTTATCTAACATTGAATATTACTTAATATTAACTAATTTATATAGTGTATGATAGCTAAGTAAAATTCTTTTAAACTTTATTTTATTGCTAGTGTGCCGCCAAATTTTTATTTTTTTTAAAAGTGCACAGCAACAAAAGAATGTTTGAAAATCCCCGTATTAAGTAGTTACTCGAAATTCAACAGAAATTGGTGAAATTATTTCGATTAACTTATCTCAAATTTGTTGCAGTATGTAACTTATGTATTTATTTATCTATGATAATTTATAAACTAAAAATACAGGAATAAAACACATACATTGAACAAACCAATCACATGAGAAATTTGAAAAATTTTATATTCATTAAGAAAAAGAAAATTTCATTAGAATAAATACATTTTTGCTCATCGAATATCTCTTAATACTAAACATATATGCAGTGGCGTAGCTATTGCTAGTGGTACCGTGCACCGGGTTCCTCCAGCTGTAAGGGTCCCGCATACTCTTACCACCTCACAAGCCGAATTTGAAATAATTTCTCCCAAATTTAAGATATAAATACAAAAGTTTGCAACACAAATATATTTATCTCAACTCAATTGAAAAGTAAAATTTCAAACTTGTAGGGAATTCCCCTAAATTGTTTCCGTTGTTTGCTTTGTTTTTTGAACTTAACTCATTGAAAAGTTTATATTACTTTCTTTTTTTTCCATTTCTTTATCAACTGTTGCTTGAAAACAAGCTTCGAGTTCCACGAAAAATCTTACCATACGTTTTAATACATCATAAAAAACCCTATACAGAAAACACACACAGTTCCTTTATTTTTAAAAGGAATATGAGATTTATAATAAGTTTTCTGTTCCAATATTTCACAATCTACACTTAAATCAGCAATGGACTGATGTAATTTTGTGCCCACTCTCCTCTCTGTTTTTTGCAGAAGGAATTTCTTTTTAAAATAATTATATAAAGATGAAAATCGTATTTTATTGTGCATTCATATTTTTTATACATTTTCGAATTATCTCATTGGACCATTTTGTAGCTCTAAGCCCTCTGGTGGGTGAGTTCGATCCTCCCGAGTAAATAAATAAATACCCAGGGACACCCCAAGGACATTTGTTGCATAGATCATTACGTTTCTCCCTCCTTTTAATGTCAGTAAGTACTCCAGTACGTACGAATTGTATCAGATACATTAGAAGACTTAAATTACGGAAAGAAAAGAAAAATAATACTAACCGTGTGTTTAAGCGGAAACAACGCGAAGGAAGACAATATAGTGAATACAAATTGCTAAAAGTGTGACAAATTCCTTAGTCAGCCTTCTGCAAGTACCTCTGTGTGTATGTGTGTGTGATTTAAGTCTCTTGTTAATAATGAGACTCATACACACATATATATGTAGGTAGTACGTAGCTTTTTTTCTCTATGTTCTTCAGAGTACGAGAAAGATCTGATGTTAAAGTAGCTTTGTACATTCAAAATATTCCTATATTTTTACTTGACAACCAGAATAGAGCCCTCATTTTTTTGCACCAGGGCCTTTGGATACCTAGCTATTCCACTGCACATATGCTGTGGATATTCCATACTGAGATGTGGGAATGTGTTTGGAATACAAACATTACTTTTGCGAGCCTTTCTGAAACGATGCAGTACACAAATGATGCATCCATCTACCTTGATCAAGAGTCAATGACATAAAATGGATTGAAAAGCCCTGGAAATAAATAGATACCAACCGAGAATTTCCTTTTCTTTGATAAAATCAACATATCCATTTGAGCAAGAATCTTTACACATATTGAATTGGAAACTTAACAGGATTGGTCGTTTTACCAAATACATAGCCAGAACGTAATATATTTTTGATAAGTAGTATTTTAAAGTTCTATGGAAGTTTTTTGAGGAAATTCATAATAAAATGAAAGTTTTTTAAAACATTTCTTTATACTTCCTCATAGTTTATTATCATATTTAGAATAAAAAAATGCAACTATTATTGATTTAAAAATATTGTAAATTAACTGAAAAAAATTGGACGAAATTGTTGAAACCTTTGCAAAACAAGATTTATAATTGGAATAGGGCTTTTAGTACTGTATGAACTAAACACTACATTGAAAAATAATTTATGAGAAAAATCTTGAATTAGTTAAATATCTGTTTAATAATAAGATAAAAAATATATTCTTAGGATAAGAATATTTCAAATACTAGTTACACTTTAGTACTATTATATTGGTATTATCTAGTTTAACATAACTAATACAGTGATTTTACATAACTAAGTTATTTCATTAACTAATTTCGCTAATTTATAATAGAGTATTTTTATTACAGTTTATAACTGGTATTATAAATTGAAGAGAAATAGTAAATAGTCCCGACTGAACTAAATTCTAATTGAATATTTGAGAAAAAATAAAACACAAAATTAAATAACATATAAATACTAAATAGTTAACATTTTCGCATAATGGTTACAGTTTTCACGAATTTTAGTTGTAAATAGTTATCGTTAATGTTATGAAAAAGACAATAACAAATTAAACTTGTCATTTTCAAGTAAAAATTGGGTTGCATTGCTTGTGTATGTGAGCAAATCATATGGAATACACATTATTGCACACTGAAATACAAAACACAAGGAAATCATTTTAATATGTGTTCTAATATTAAATGACATAACCCACTCATAAAAAGAATCAAAACGATCACTATCCCATAAAATCTATAAAGTGTTAAAATGAATTTAAGTTTCTTAAAGGTATATGTAACATGAAAAATAAGTATACCGTACTCTACAAATATACTCCTATTTTGGTAGAAGAATGGAATAAGATAAGAATTTCAATCTCTCTTACAGTGACAAGAAAACACTTTTTTCAAAGAAAATAGGTAAAATTGGTAAAACTCTAACCTTTAATTTTAAGGTAAAAAAAAAGATAGAAATATTGATAATTTGCTTATCTCAAAGAGAAAATACATTTCTTCTAAGTATATGTCCTGCTAGTACAAATTAATCTATTTTTTCCACAAGTGCTAATATAGCCCTTGCATTTTTTATAAATAATAGAAAATGAAGTATTTCTTAAGAATATAAATTGTTTAACTGAATGTTGTTTCTTCCATTGAAGGAACTGAAATAAAAACTAGACATCTAAACGCTAGTTAAATTATTCTGAAAATAAGAAATATGAAAATAAGAAAAGTAAGAATTTTTTTTACAAAAAAACCAATAATTGAAAATATATAATATGAAAAAATATTAAGATATGTAAAGCTAGTACTAATGTATAAGTATAATTAATTTTCAAGAATTATGGTCTTTTGGTCTAGAAACATTTCCAACCAAGAAAGGATATTGTTAAAATGTATCTAGCCTCAGAGTATATGAACCATGCTCACTGTAATTAATTTTTAAGAATGTAAATGAATAATGGAGTGATAATTTAGAAACAGACTTTTAAGTCGTTTGCTTTCAGAAGAATTAAAACCGGCTTTGCAGCACATTTATGATCAAGGGCTTCCTCAAGCGGAAAATTTATGTAACAAACCAGATGATACATTTTAGAATTAGAATTTAAAAAAATGTAATTGCAAGTAAATGTCAAAGCATAATTTAAAGTCCATCTGTACTTAAACAATGGGCTAAGACACAAATATTTTTCATTTATATATATGTGGATGCTTTTTTAAATCTATTTTCTAATTAATTTCCTACTTAACATTCTCGGGTGTTTTCATTACATTTTGAAGTTTGTGAATTGCAACTATTATATAATTGTTATAAATTGTAATTTTTTGTGAGTTACTAATAAATTTAATGCAACTTTTTTAACATATGAGTGATAAATACAACTTTATTAAAATACCAGTGATTGATATAAGTGTAAATAATTATTCTTATTTTAAAAATTTCGTTTTCGTTATGAATAAAATGTAACAAATAATATGAGTTCGTATAAATATTAAGTTTAAATTACTTAGAAGCAATTAATTAATTTTCAAATTTAAATTCTGGTATTCAAGTTATCATGGCACTAGTTTGGAAAATTTACAAAAAAGGGTAAAATTGTCTTAGGAAGACCTTTCAAGTTTTGTCACTTAATGCATTCACAAGAGAAACAAACTTACAATTAGTACTGAATGTACACTATATCCGTTACTGCAAGTATTTTATTTAAAGTTTTGAATAAAAATTAGAAGCAGAAAAGTTATTTTAAAGTATTTCTGAGTGTGCAATTCATGTTTAACCATCAACTTTTGATAGTTTTAACTGTTAGTTATTATATTTTAAAAATCCAATAGCTTAAACCATTTTAGAAAGTAATTGAACCTGTTCAAAGAACTTAAAACAAGCACTGCTAAAAATTCGGAATAAATAAAAATTTCGAATGCCTTTAATTTCGAAAATTTCAATTCAAAAATCCACAAACGTTCTTCTGTAATTTAAACACATGCAAATGTTTGTGGTAATTATTTGTATCGCTTTCAAGCTCAAATTTTACTTTTTAATCATACTTCTGTATACTTTAAACTATGTTATATGTCAAAAAAGATCATTTAAATTATATCATATTTAAATAACATGGAGTAATAATATAAATATATTTATATCATATATACCACTTAATCTTGTGAAAAATGAACAGTATTGTTAGTTGCACACCTCATTTTCATCTTTTGAAAAAAAACATTATATTACTCTGTAACAACCGTACAAAAATAATTTATTTTATGATATAGACGAAATTAAAAGCAGAATGGAAACGGAGGATGTTTACATTAAACTGGAAACTGAAACTGTCAAAGAAGTTGTTAGTTTTTTTCCCATAAACTTTTAAAATAACAATTCAGTCATTTTTCTTATATTAAAATTTTCCATAAGGAGAAGCAGAAGGCAGTCACAAAGATGAGGATACCTCTGAAAGGAATTTATTTCATCAGGTCTTCTATTTTCCTGAGTATAGAAGAGAAATGAGATTCCCATCATAATGAGAATCCTGCCATTCTTCCAAATACATTACCCCAGCAGGTGTTTTCTAAAACTTTCAATGGTGTGGCTTCTCTGTCTTGAAGGAAGGTGATAAAGTTATGACAAATTATGGAAAGTTTTCTATAAATAAGAAACTTAGAAGAGGATAAAAAGCCAAAAGGTAGAATGATAAAGGGTGTAAAAAGAATATTATTAAAATCAGACAGTGTAGTTGATTCTGAATAATTTTTTCGAATCAGAAATTCCTGTTTAACGATATAATGTTAAAAACTACATGATAATCCTTAAAATATTCAGGAATTTTTTTTATTAAAGTACTTAATGTTTTAAAATTGCATTATTAAATAGATTCTAAAAAAAGATCAGTTTGTCAAACCATTATTTTTAAATGCACGTTTTAAAGATTCGTTAACTGTTATACATACTCAGCTTTAAAATTCTTGTTCACTATTGAAGTAATTTAAACATTTTTTTTATTAATTGAAAAAGAAACCAGAAGGGAATTTATTCTTATTTGTACTCACTTGTGTTGTTAAACATGAATAAAAAACAATTTTAACTTGTTAGCTTTGACACACAATTAAAGAAAAATCTCTCTCGCGCTGTTTCACACACTAAAGCACATGTACACCAATATATATATATATATATATATATATATATATATATATATATATATATATATATATATATATATATATATAATAAAAGTATTTTCAAAGGAATTAACAAAGACTCTATTAAGAAAAATTTGGAAAAAAATCGCATGCACGTAAGTAAACAAACAACAAAATAAACAATATTCAAAAAATTGCATTTTAAATTTGCAAAATTATGTGTTTCAAGATGCCAAAAATCAGAAAACTTCAAATATACATAAATGTAATTATATATTAGATATTTGTAGAATATATAGTTGATAAAGCAAAAATGAAAAATTTGTAAGTTAATAGCAATTAAAATAGGTAAACTAGGAGTACGACATGACCAAATAAGTGGAACTTGTTTGAAAAGTACAAGACGATGTGGTAGGCAAACGATTAGCAAGATAATATTGCAAGGCAGATCGAAACTGCGTTACGTACACTGTGTAAAAAGAGACTAAACATAATTTGTTTAATACAGAATTGGCCCTTTAGCGTTGTTTTATGGCATAGAAAGTAGCTATTATGCTTCTTGTATAAAACGAGAAATGTATATGGGAACGTGTATGACTTTGATTGAGATAAACTTGTATCCTGCAGGGATTGTTCTTATCGTATTGTAAAATTGCTACTTGCGTCATTGTTTGAGAGCTCCAACCGTAAATATGTAATCGATGGGTTCAGGAAGAATATACAATTCGCCATGTAAGATCTATGTGACACCTCATCACAAACAGCTAATAAAAGTAATATCTATATACTTGATTTTATATAGATATTTATTAAGGCTGATTGAAGAAATGGGGTTTGCGTTCAGGACAAGTACAAACTGTGCATATAGTGTGAAACTTCTCAATGCCATGGATGTGCTAACCAACCCTTGACAGTGTGCATTAATGATGATGTGGTAATGAGTAGTGATAGACGTGGGAATGACATGCCTTTGTCATTTTATCTGAATTTTTGCTAAGTATAATGGTACCATTTGTAGCTCATAATGATGGTTCCATCTGTGTATGGTGAATGCCTGGTGGCAGCTTACATTTGTCATCAAATTCCTCGTCGTCCATTTATATTAATCACATGAGAAACAACTGAATGTTACAGATTACCACTATTCCTATCACTCTCACTTTGAACACCATTGGTAAATTTTTGATATTTTAGGGCCGGTTCTCTATCCTATTTTCAAAGACTCAGTAACACTACGTTTCAGCAGGGCAGTGCATTGCATATGTTGCCAATGATGTCCTCGTCTTCCTTGATACTTCTAACATTTTATATATGGATTAAATATGGTCAATGGTTGTTGAATCACTGGCTGATCCCCACTCACCGGTCACAGCAATCAATAAACTGGGACATTGCTGTGAAGCCTTATGATGTGCTGAACCCCTTTATGTTATCAAATCTCAGTTAAAATTCTGACCCAGGTGCATAAGTGCTGCTATTGCTGCCTGAAATGATAGCTTACGATTCTTATTTTTCATTATCATTACCATAAAATTCCTGAAAATTCAATCAATTTTTCTCCCGACAGCAGTGTCAATAAATAACATTATTTTATTTACATTTACTCTTGGTGTAAAAATGTTAATAGCCAGTACTTTATAACAATAAAATAAATTTTTTCAAATAAAAATATGAATGTACCATAAAGATGTTCCGAATAGTGTTTTTAAGAAAAGAGATTTAATTATTTTTTATATTTTATATGAAGTTAAATGTAATTGTTTTCATAACATAATTTCAAAAATTGTAAAATACACGCAGACACACACACACACACACACACATATATATATATATATATATATATATATATATATATATATATTGAACTGCAAAAATAACTGAGCTGTGTGTAATTTGAATTTTGAAAGTAAAAAAAAAAAATAACATTAACTGTATTTTATTTAAAACGTTTTTAAGAAATAAAATCACTTATTATTATTTTAAAGAAAAACATATTCTCTTAAATATGAGACACAATATATATATATAAAAGAAATATGTATTATATATCAAAAATAAAAAATAATAGATAAAGAACATAACAAGAAATAGCATAATAAAAATATAAAACCTGAACATGAAGAACCAAATTATAGAGAAATAAAAAAAGAAACTGCACAAAAGAAGAACCTAGCGAGTCAGAAAGCAATTTCGGACTTAGGACCGAATAAGTGGGGTTAAACTAGTTTGAAGGCGCCAACCTTCCCCCTTTGCAACTCGGTAGGAAAACCAAATAAAATAAAATAAACAAAACTTCAGAGTTTGAATAACTCAGAGAGTATGAAAAAACCACTCATTACTATTATGTAACAAACTCTCCCAAACTCTTATTGCAGAAAAATCACAAAATAATTACGTAAGAAAAGAAGAAAAATACTAAAACAATTAAATAAGAAAAGTATATTTCAAGAAATAATTTAACAAAATTTTTCTTTACTCACAGAGCTTTTACGAGGAGAATCAAGCATCTTGACATTAATGAAAATCGATTATTCACCAAGTTAAAAAATTCGAAAATACATAAACACATCTATTGAGCTGACTTTTAAACCATCCAGCAAAGACAGGTATAAAAAAAGACGACAAACAAATACAGAAGAATTTGAATTGTTTGATTGTCAAAAATGTAAATTTGCTAGGCTCTAATTTGGTTGGTTGTCAACAATGTGTAAGATGTTCAAGATGTGTGTGGAAAAAATGTAAACTGTGATATGAGTGTTATGATATAATCTTCACAGCAAGACCACTAACATGCTGACTTTGAAATCCTATTGTTGTGTGGTGGTTTTGGAGATCGAAGTAGCAAGACGGTTAATGTATTTGTGATGAATATAAGTTCTTTAAGAAATTAAAAGGGTATTCATGATCTAAACAACATTGAAAAAAATTGTTTTATATTATTGTATTTATCTATTTTTTGTGGGTAGTTAGTAATCATTTCTAAATAAAAATTCAAAATGATATTTCTGGAAATTGATATATGCAAATTACTATTCCAAACGGGAATTTTAATTATATGGAACTTAAACGAATCTCTTTTGTCAAAAATTTTACTGACTACATTATTGTTAAAAAGATGCCAGTCTTAATTCAAGAATTCTACCATATTAGAGATGACGTTAGTTTTAAGGAGCTTGAGATAATCAGGGTAGAACGTAATATTTGGTTTGTATTCATTATTTTTACCAAAAATTATTATATCATCTATATAACGATAAATTAAGTAAGAATCATTTACAACATGATCTATTTCAAAAAAATGTAAATATAGGTTCGCTAAACAATCACTAGCTGGACCACCCTGAGGTAATCTTTTAATCTGTTTATAAAGATTCTGATCAAATGCAATGAAATTTTCTTTTAATACGAGGTTAACAAGAATATCAATTTTTTCTTTTTTCATTGAAGTATATAATTCATATTTATCATAAATTAACTGTAGAACTTTAATCATATCGACAATATCTATAGAATT
This sequence comes from Trichonephila clavipes, assembly GCA_019973935.1. NCBI lineage: Eukaryota > Metazoa > Arthropoda > Arachnida > Araneae > Nephilidae > Trichonephila > Trichonephila clavipes. Next base: position 437,664 of record BMAU01019565.1, read on the forward strand.
AAAAAGGTCCTCGAAATCAAAACCATGCATGAAAAAAAGTAACATATCCTTAGTAACTCTAGCAATCTCTAAGCAATTTTTAATTATTGCCGTGTTTTGTAAATTATCAATTAGATTTTGAAGAAGAGATTGTAAGATCTTCCCAGACCTCGTGATATATGTATTGTATCCATTAGTGAAACTACGCAATTTTATAGGGCTTTTATGAAATTTTGGTGTTAAAAAAATACTTGGATATTTAATATTATTTAGATGAATATTTAGTCTTTTTTTCAAAGCTAAAAGGCGATTATCATCTTCTCTATTAATGTGAATTGATTTTTGAAAGGAATTATTTTTTAAAATGTGGTTACATAATAATTTACTGTAAAAGTATTTTCAAATTATGGCATAATTAGCAGAGAACTTATCAACATATGTAATCACGAGTCACATTTTGGATATTTTCTATTGATGATTTAAGATCTTTATACACAATTTCATTTTCAACAGTGAAATCTAACTCCCGAATTTCTGTTGCTACATAAGATCTAAATTGATTGAATGCTTCAATCGGCATTAAGTATTTAACTGCAATTTTAAGGTAGAATTTATCTAAATATTTTATAATTTTTTTCATAACGTTAGATTTATTTTCTGTGATCATCAGTCTAAAACCGGTACCTTTTTCCATAAAATTTCTTAACAAATAATCTTTCACGATGCTAAGGTCTCCTGTGACAACGTGCTGATGATAATCATCAATATAGTCTCGATATAGATTGCATTTGCATGATTCTGAACTTAGGAGCTCCGAGGTTTGATTATAATTAAATATAAATCTACCAAGTTTCTTGTTGTATTTGAAAGCCTTTTTAATAATAATATTTTTAATAGGAAAAAGGATTGATATTTTTGAAATATACTTGAAAAATTAATTTTGTTAAAGGATTTATTCATAAATATATAATAATGTACAATATTCTGTAGAGTAATTTTCACTTGCATCTAATTTAATATTCATTTTTTGTACTAAATAGTTATTAAGGTCTCGCATTATATGCATACCATGAGAATCCTGAAATTTATATCTGCTTAAAATAGCTGCCATAATTTTAATTTCAGCTTTATTCATGCCAAACATAAATGATTTAATTAAGCCTGTGTTGTGTAGTTATCATCAAATTTAACAGCTAATTCTAACATAGAATTCTTGAGGGTTGACATGTCTCTAGTAACTCTTTTTCTACGTTTAGCTCTTGAAATTCTCGCTAATCGAATATTATTACTATTATCAATAGATTTATCAAAATTCGGAATATATAATGAATCCTCGGATTTTTGTTTAAAAGCTAATAAGACACTTTCACCTTTCCATATAACATTCAAACCATAAGGATAATATGATCTAAATGAACCTATAAAAAAGTTTTCGAACAATAATCTTTGTTTAATATTTGTCACTATTCTAAGTATATGTAAAGTTATGTTATTGAATCCATGTTTATGAAAGTGTCCTATCTCAATCTTAGCCTGGTTTTTGTTGTAATCAAATTTCCTTGTATCAGACCTATGTTGATTTAATCTAATATTGATAGTGTTTGAAGTCTGACCTATGTAAGCGAATTTACATATGATATATGTCATTTTGTAAACACAGTTAAAAATCTTAAAAATATATAACCTGCATCCATATCCAACTGTTCACCACTCATCATGCCACACGCCTTGCATCTTTTATCAGTGCAAGATCTAAATTTTAGTTTTAAAACATGAATATCTCTGAAAAACCTGGTTTCCAATATGTTACTAAAAGCCTTATCTCTTTGATTTTTATCTATTCAATGGAAAACATGAATATTTCGTTTTGCTGTACGAGATAAATTCTTATATTTATAGTTCCAAAAAATTCGAGTTTTAAAAATTCTAACACAACAATGTTAGATACAGAAGGGTAAGCAAAAAAATTATGATTACCAAAACAATTCATAGATTTTTTTGTATTTTTTAAAAAATTTATAGTTTTTTTATTATGCCAACTCAGAACCTTTGTGTCCAAATATATATATATAAATATATATATTATTAATAATTGTTAAATAATTGAACAAAAATATATTTAATAATTTATACCTTTATTATAGTTTATAAAACAAATTACATTTAAATATTCAAATAATTTTGAGGAAAATAATGAATTAAAATATTCCACGCTTACGTTGATTTGGTTAAATTTTCTATCAACACATATTCTGATGAGTTTCTTCTTCACCGTTACAAACTCGTCCTGAAAAGGACAAGTCTAACATAACAGCTTCAACACTAGCATAGAATATATATCTTAACGAGCTGTGTCATTTTTGATGTATCCTTTATGATATCCTACTACGTTCGGAACCGTGTTTTTAAAAAAAAGCGCATAAATGGATAACTTTCATGGTGTGTTAGTGTTACTTAGATTAGAATACTTGTATAAAATTGTTTTAAGAACATTTTGAGAAATAAAATATTTAAATACAATATTTTGGCAGCAAAATTAACTTAGAATAATAATTCATTCAAAATGTTCTCCTTTTATAAAAAAATGCTTCAAAAATAATATCATTTCGCTTGTATAACGTAAAGACTTCTCCAGAGAGTCTGAATTAGGATTTTTTTTGAAAGTCCACATTATTTTCAGAGTTACTACCAATTAAAATAATTATCGGCGTTATTTTCTCAAAATTGCTCCCCTCTATTGTCGTAAAATATATGGATAAACCCACTTCTAAGTTACATATTTCAGAAATTCTAGTTGAGCCTCTGTAGAAAGTTCTGAGTTATATGCATGCAAAATATTATTATAATAGAAGCATTTTTCACAAAACGAGACTATTTTGAAAATTGGTAATTCTATGTTAAATGTTTTGTCAAAATATTGTACTTAAATAATTTTTTATTGTAATAAAATATTCTTAAATCAATTTTATATACATTTTCGAATCTAAGTAACACTAAATATCATAAATATTATCCATTTATCCGTTTATGCAAACCCACGGTTCCGAACGTAATAGGATACTTTAACACGAAGAGAAAATATAATTTAATAACATTCAAGAACTATTATATTTAAATATATATTGAAAATCCTTGCTTCCAATAATGTGTCATTTTGTGGTTTAAAATTAATTTTATCTTAATAGTTAATGCAAATATGACTATTTCTAGAAAACCCTTACAATCGTTGAAGACATTTATATGATTTGAAGAAAGAATTACCGAAAAAGTTACAAGAAAAAAAGGTTTCAAATAAGGAAAATTTGAAAAAAATTTTGTTTCTCAAATGTTGAAAATCCAATGCTTAGATAATTGTTTTCGATGGAAAGTTTTAAGAAAAGGCTTCTACTTATATAAAAGAAAAAAATTCAGATTAAATTATAAACACATTTTAAATATTAGAGTTCCCATATTTCGTCAGTGTTTGACTTAGATTCCGCACTTTACAATTTTCCGTTTTGACTTGCAGAGATTCACTTTTCACTTTCAACACTTAAATTTCCAAACATTCATTGGAAAGCACTAATGAATAAAAGTGCTGTGTTAGCCTTTACTAAAGAAGCACATCTTATAGGGAAAAAGAAAATGTGCTTTTAAATTGTAAGCCAAATTCAATATCGGCTTGAAAAATTTTTAATTACTTGAAAAAAAATTCTTCCTTGACTAACGTTGAAAACTAATGTTAAAAATATTTAAATAAGTTTGAACTTATGTCAGCTGCCCTAATAAAAACTCGGCACTAATGAATAAAAGTGTGCTGTGTTAAAGAAGCACATCTTATAAAAAAAAAGAAAATGTGCTTTTAAAGTCAAATTCAATATCGGCTTGAAAAATTTTTAATTACTTGAAAAAAAATTCTTCCTTGACTAACGTTGAAAACTCATGTTAAAAATATTTAAATAAGTTTGAACTTATGTCAGCTGCCTAATAAAAACGGGAAAATTGAAAAAAAAAAGTAAAATTTAGTAAAGATTTAAAATTAAACATCAGGTATTAATTGTAAAAATATATTGTTACGTTGATAGGTGTTCGAGGATTTTATGCAAATCAGCCACAAAGAGCAAGACAGTTGCTTAGGAGCGAGGGAAATATATTGTCGAGAAAAAAATCCTCGAAATACAGAATTCAGCAGTTAAATCTCAGAAGGCCTGCACACTTTCTACAGCGCTCAAAACAACTATCAGTGTCTAAATTACAAATATGCTAAATATTATTCACCAGCACCGCTCGTCCTGTTCAACAGCTGAGCTAACCACTAATCGCTGGTTGACTCTTCAACGGTCAAGACAAGACTACTAATCGCTAGTCAAAATAATACTACTCAGTTCTAGCAACCATCTCCGCATTTATAGGTCTCGTGGTTTCTTCGAGAAAGATTCGCTAGCATCATCGATCGTGAAATTAGTCTATTTCGCCACTAATTTCCAGTATAATCCATAGAATCACGAACTCTCCAAAAATGGTCGCCAAGTCACCTAAATAGTCACCAAAAATGATCCCAACTTGGTTCTTTCTCCAAGATTTCGACAAGTTCCCATTGAATCGAATTAATAATGTAAAGGACGGCGTTGCTTGCAAAAATTACACGTTTAACATGAAGTAAATATAATATAGAGCAATATACATCCAAGTAAACATCCAAATACAAGTTATTTATACTATTTTACACAAAATTCGTAACAGTACTTAATACTATAGTTTTCAAAGCAATATTTCACCAATTTTCGATTAAAATTTTCTTTGAAATAAATATTTCACATAGTACAAAATTAGTAGAATGCAATTTTAAAGAAAGAGACAATACATAAATAAATAGATGACGGTAAAATTGGAAACATCATGAAACTTTTACTGAGATAATTAAGAAGGTTATTCTTTTTTCCTCCCATTTTTTTTTACTTTATGGCAATTAGTTCGTGTGTTAAAGGACTTTACATGCACATTAGTTACAAATGGTATTTTCTCCCTTCATAATTAAACTTCGAAGAATTACGTCTTCCACAGATTTGATAACTGTAAATTTTTTGGAAATTAATTTGGATTAATTTAATTAGACTAACAAAATTTCGAAATATTCGATGAAAGAACGACTCAATTTTGATAAATGTTTGCAGTTTTGATTCAATTAATAGAAACATTTAATGTTTTTATTGTTTCCATTTTTTAAAACAGATTTATATATATATATATATATATATATATATATATATATATATATATATAATCGATATCCTCTCATTAACTTTCAGAAGAATTTTAGAATAATTAGCTACTATTGATTTTTCAATGAAATGGAAAATATATCCTGAATGCTCTACAAATTTTATTTCCTGAGAAATACCTTATTCTGAAATTCTCAAGTAATTTACAATATGATTTAATTTGAGAAGCTATAATAATAAAAAAATAACATTTTCTGTTTGTACCTGTGTAATTAGAATTTATGAAACTTTCTTCTGTTACTACATAAAACAAATCTCCTTAAAGCACTTCTAACTTTCATTTAAGAAACTTGCTCTTCCAATAGAACAACTGAAAAATCTGTCCAAATAAAATACTATATTTTTTTTTTAATTATCTGATAAACATTTAAGATGTACATAACTAATTTTCAATTAATATTATTACTTCACTCTCTCCCTATGTATATATATAGATCTTGTTCAAATTTTCAACCATTAATGAAATATTTTATACTAATCCATTAAAGTTCAAATAAATTTTTTGAAACTTGCAGTGGATGACACTTCCTATTAATGCAGTTTTTCAAACATTAATTTATTCACTAAATAAATTTAACTACCGGTCGTGTGTCTGTTGTAACAATGTAACTGTTAAAACAGTGACAAAAATTGGCGTCGAAAACCGGTTTTTTAACCATAGCACTGTAAGTCTTCATAGCCAGTACATCCAACTTGTGTCTAGAATCAATTAAAAGAGGGTCACGTTGATTTCATGTGCCCTCTTCAGGTAATATTCAAATTATTTTATGTTGGAACACTGTTTTTTGAATGATCATATTACGATCAGCTACAAAATCAATCAGGTAGGAATTAATTTATTTTTTTATATTACTTGTTAATAATCTTTTTGATAAAATCACTTAATAAGAAATGATGTTTAAAATGTAATTAAAAACCTAGCATTTCAACACAGTAATGCTTTGACAACATAATGTTATATCAGTCATATTTAAAGAAAATAATAGTACAAATAGTGTGGGATTCCTTGTAAAATTTCAAAATGTCATTTGAAGAGAAAAGAAAAAAAATACAATTCTTTAAATTATAATTAATGTTGTTCTCATTAAAACGGTTTAAAATAAACAATCATACACTTTGGGATGATGTTAACAAAGTAGATCATTACAAATAATTCTTTGAATCTTAATTCAAAGGTAATTATAATTCATCAAAATTTACTTGAAATATATAATTATGAGAATTCTCCAAATGGAAGGACCATTACTATCCCAGATAAATGAAGAAGCTGTACTAATTTCATTAATTCACTGGCATCATCAATCTCAAAGTATGTATATCAACAGACTAGTTTAGGCATTTTAAATATTCGTAAGTGAATAACTCAAATATTGCTGAGTTACATTTATGGTTACCTTTATTTCAATAAATGCCATCATCGCAATGATTATGTGTTTAAAGGCTTAAACAGTAAAATTCATTCTGGTAATGAATTTATGTGTACATTACGGTGTAAATATTCTACTGAATCATTTCAAATAATTTACGATGTAATTATTAAATAGATTTGGACAAAAAAAGTCTAATCAATTCTAAAACTATATTTGTTATTTTGATAATTTGTTTAATTAACTTTCTTTTGATTACTTTATAAATCAAGATTAAAAAATTAAGAAACAAAAGCATCATCCTGCAAAAAGAAACAGTAAATTCTTACTTGAGGAAGTTGGCCGCGGAAGCTCAATGGTCAGGAAAACAGACTCGTGGCTTGCGTGTCGTGAGTTTGAGTCTGCAGTGTAGGCGTGCGTTACACGTTAAATCTGTCAAGATCTCAAACGGCCTCGTCACACTTGACCATGATTCAAAATTACGTGGTCCATTGCTGAAAGCCATCGAGTAGCTGAAAAGTGCGAATATATTCACCCTTCACTCATTCACTTACCTGAGGAAAAAGAAAAAAAAACTGGGTATTATAAATTATTTTTTGTTTTTGTTAATTTATTACGGGTTTTTTTTTTTTTTATAAAATAATTTTTTTTTATTCTTAGATAGCTTATACTGCATAAAATGTCTCCCAATTTTGCACAGTTATGAATGTATTCTGTTTCATTTATTCTTGAATGTATTCCAAACCAATTTAAGATACTCTATTTTTCAGATTTAAATATAAGAAAAAAATTATAATTCAGCATTTTTTTCTTGTTTTGAAAAAAATTGTGATTACAGAGAGTAATATACATATCCGCATCATCTTATAAGTCAGTTTTTCCAACGTCTAACTAATTATACATCTCAACCACCTTTGATGCATATCAAGTACTTTTACATTGTGGTTAAATAAAATTCCAGTAATTCCTCCTTTTACTAACGAGCATATACTTCTACTTGACTTTACTGATGCTTGTTGTATACGGTGTGAGAATTTTTAGATACTTTAATCATGAGCTTACTTAACTAAAACTGTGTGACGGACTCAAATTTCTTTTCATTAACATGTCCGTTTGGGTTATTTAGAGCCAGAATTATTGGCAAATCTTTTCGACAAAACCAAGTAGTGAAGCGTGTAGGAAAGGTGCAAATTAGGAAGCTTTTAAATATTAGAAGTTAAAGTATGCCGAGTGGCAATTTGGGGAATGTTATGATAGCCTGTGAAAGGTTAAGTGGCAGCCAACAGAAGTTACCCGTGCCAGAAAGCCCTTAGGTCAAGGTGCATACCAAACCCTCCAGTGAACCGCAACTTCAACTAAGATCGGATTGATCGCTACTTCATACGACATTAAGGTATAGGAGTGACCATTTAAGGTATCCGACTATATATACTTGCGACAACTTTTTTTGAAAAAATGGAAATATGAGGATTTTTGTGATTTTTAGATTTATTTAGTATATTTTAAGGAAAAAAATCTTAAAATTGAAAGCAGAAAAAAAATTTATTATTATTAAAATGGGAAAAAACTGGTAAAAATGTACAAACAATTACATAAACGGGCCCGCTTTGTACAAAATCTTTTTGAGAAAATTCTCAATTTTTCAATTTTGATGTGTTACTTTATTATTCGTGTTTGAAATGACCTTCAGGATAAGAGATATTTCAATTTTTACAAAACCTAGAGCACTTTATCTTAGTGATTATACGAAATTGCTTAAAAAGAAAGTGATTATATCCACATAAAGGACTGTAAATTTTAAAATAAAGCAGCGATTGATAAATCTAAAGATCAAAACACTTCTACTGTTATACATAACATACTCAAAAATTTCAGCAAATTATTTTCAAAACTTTTTGAGCAATCGCTATCCCCGTTTGAACTTTTCGCAAAAAACACACTTCGAGTAAAACGCATTTTAAAGTATGTCATCATGTGTAAAGTTATGGCATCTGCTTTTACTAAAACACTTGTAATTTTTGTTCTAGTGAATGGAAAATAAAAAAACTTGGTATTTTTATTGAGCTTATAAGATGGCCTATAAAATAAAATCATAAACAAAATTTGTCAATTTTTGAAAAAAATCATGATTTTAGGGTAGTCGGATACCTTAACATTCGGATCTGTGATAGCATTGAAATTGCGTTTAGGTGAGTTAGTTATTGATAGTGTTCCGGGTTACGTTATTTCGGTATTATATAAATTGTGTGTTTAGCCACCGTAAATTCTCTCATGCATATCATATTATCTATTCTGTTAGAGGTTTAAGTTTAAGATCTTAATAACGTCATATTAAAATCATGGCAGCTTCTAGTTCTTCATTCATTCCTACACCTCTAGCTCCCGCTGATAATAAGGAGAAGGGCACCCGAGGGGGGGTGCCCTTACAACTGCAAAAACGAATGTGGTGTGCATATTTATTTTTGAACCAAATACAGCTATATTAGGGATGCGAACCAGTGACACGCGACATAATATTTTGGGTACGTCAGCGATCAAAATGGTTTTCATTTTTTTTCAAAATAACAAAGTTCACTATGAAGTATTACGAACAAAATCGAGTGTTCGGTGGCGGGGAGCACCCTCGTGTTTTGTTGCCTTATCTTAGTTTCTTCGTGGGCTACATTTGCTTATGATGTAAAATTTATCTACGGATAGCATAGTCAATTTTTTTAACACAGATATATTTTGAAGCTTATTTGTGTTATATTTAGGATATTTAACATGGCTAGTTAAGCAAAAGAACAAAACTTGCAAGATTGTAAGTGTAACAGAGAATGTCACACTTGGTGAATCTAGAAATATGGCATTTTTAGTATAGGCGACAAAGCGGTGGGTGTTTATGTTTTGGAACAGTGGTATGCAGACCATCGTCGGTAAAACGGCATTTTTAGACGAATTACAGATCCTGTTGTCAAAAAACGAACCACAGTACAACTAATTAATTACTTAGAAACTATTTTGCAGATAACTCCAATTCAGCAAGCATTTTTTCTAAAAGTAATATCTTACAAGCCTAGTGTAATTTGTTATCCAATCTGCAAAATCAGAAGTCACACTAATGGTACTTTATAATTTAAATCACACGTATAACTAAAATATTTACAACAATACACTGCAAAAGGTATTTTTTCATAGTAAACAAAGTGTTTTGAGTTTTGTTGTACTTGGGTTTATTATTTTCCCAATAAACACTAGTCAAATTTATTTGACGGAACGTGTATACCTCATTAAACACTTTTTTAGAAAAAACGGCACGTTTATCCGTAAAGGTTCTCCATCCCTGTTCTAGATCTCATCCACCTAGAGTCTATTTGAAATGCCGTTTAAATTGTGTTATATACATGAAAAAAGTATTAAAATGCTTGCAAACAATTTATTTACGGTATAAAAACGTGTTGAATTTTTTCTTATAAAATTTCAACTATCCAAAATGTGTAGATTAACATTTTCAGTTTTCTTAACATTAATAAATGCATTCTTAATCATGTATTCTAAATTAGTAAAAAAAACGTTCTAGGCACCAAATTTAAGTACCATAGATTTTATTACGGCTGAATGAAATTTAAATAAAATTTATGAAATGTTGAATAATTATTTGTTTAACTATACAAATTTCTGATTGCCCTTTACGAAAAATGCTGTTATTTTATCAGCAAGATCACTGAAGATATTATTATAAGCTAAGATACAATACGTATAATAAATACAATGCTCGTGAAATAAAAATGCTTTTCAAACACCATTTAAAATCAAAGAAAAAGGCATCTACCACATAAAACATTTTAAAGAAACCGGTTTTAACTTGAATTATATTGTACCAAAAAACATCCGGGACGGTAAATAAAAATGAAAATTAATTTTGGATAATAATATCGTAACATTCTATTGAAAAAATATTTAATTAGCGTAAGAATGAAAAATAAAGCTTGTTCTTGGAGTTAGAGTCTTAACCAGGCATTGCACGCACAAAAAAAAATGAACTGAAATACACATGCAGGGTATCTCATATCATATTCTGTTTCTACCATAAAATCTATATGCAAGCGTAAAAAAGGGAAGAAAAACAGGAAATACTACATATCCATCACACTTTTAACTCGCAAGTTTAGTGTTTTTTTTTTTATATTAAAACAACCATAACATCATTTATATACTCCCTTAGCCCATTTGGCATTCGTTGCAGGTGGGTGCAATGCGTCCACTGGAATGGAAACTTTTCTTTTAAATTTCGTGGAATCTTTTTTGTTCCTACATTTCTTTTCTTATTTTAGTCAAAATGTCTATTAGTTAACTTTTTAATTCTTTGAATTCAAAATTTTGGTGAATTTTCTTATTTATTTATTTTCTTTGTTTCCAGTAAAAGCGATTTGGGATGAGATATATGTCACAAAAAAAAAAGAGTATGATGAAATTAGGGCTTTTCTCACATTCCTAAGGGAGATGATCAATTTACGCAAGATGTTAAAATAACGTCTCTGATCATTTCCCTAATGTAAGTAAGTGATTTAATCAAATGCCCGAACTGTTTTACTGAAATGATGAAATGGACAAGTCAGCGTTTGTGGAGCTCAGTATTCGTTTGTTATCACTCCTTTTTACCTCCCCCTTTTTCCTTGTCCGTGCCAGGCAGCGTTCGGCCTCTGACGTTGCGCACCAAAACAAAATGACCTAAATATCACTTTTTAGTTTTATTTAGTGATATCCTTTGCATTATTATCTTTCGATTGATATATAACTTTTGTATGCCTGAAATTTGTAAACCATAGAAAAATGTAAACAAAAACATTAGGGAATTTGGCCATGCCCTCTTTATAAATAGAAAAAAGCGATTGTAAGAAGGGAAATAATAACTAGCAAAGGTGTTACAAATAAAGTAGAATGTTTCCGAAGTACTACATTACAGCATAATTTTTTTCAAAAAAAAAAATGTTTGAAATTCTACTACAAATATATTTTTGTAAAAAAATACCAGCTTTGTTATCTAATTATTTTGTTAGTTAATTTCGAATGAATAATTCGTAACTCAATGATTATTGTTGTATTAATTATTCTACTTTTATTATAGAGCACCATATTTACTAAATAAATACCTCCAAACCCTTTATAATAATATTTCATCAGAGTTCACTGAAACAAGTTAGGGATTTGATCAAATCACTTACTTTCCTTTGGGAAATCACCTTACAGAATTCTTATTTTAGCATCTAGCTTGAATTGATGATCTCCTTTAGGGATTTGATTAAATCCCTAATTTAATCATTTCCCTGTGACATATATACTAATTGTCTGCTTTCAAATTACGTTAATTCAAACTATTTATCTGTGTCTGTCTATAAAGCAATTTTTTCAACAGTGTTTTCCTCTTCTAAATCGGAATCCATTCTAATAGAGAAATCCTAGTTGCTGATATATTCTTCTTCAGCAGCTCAAAAACTTGCTTCATCCGAAAATAATGAAGTACTGCATCTGTTAAACATTGCATTTATTAAATTGCTCAAATGACATATTTCTTCATCATAACCACAATACAGCGTCATAGCGAAAAAAAGGTTTTAAAACCGTGAGAGATTCATTTCGATCTTTTGCTTGCCTATAGGTGTGAGAGGAAGAGAATAAACATTAGCCATATTCAAAAATAATCTATTTATGGATCTCACAAAATAGGAACACTGATTCAATTAATTTCAACGAGAAGAAATGTTCTCAATGTAAACAATATGTGGATTAACAGCGAGATGCACGAATTATGAAAAGACTATCAATATCGACCCTCTTATTGCAGGATCAAATCTATTGTACCAATTATCTTAAGGGGACATGGTACGATTTACGCAAAAATTTTTAATTCAAGGAATTTCAAATTTTTGTGTTTTCCTCCTAAGTTTGTATACTATGTAAAACAGATTTTATACTCAAAAGTTTATAAAAAAGCTAGCCATTTAATTTTTTAAGGAAAATAATTAAAACTTGCGAAGTAATTTTAAAATGCTATTCCTCCTACAAAACTTTACGTGCACGTATGAAATTTGATTGACAAGTATGTCCAACTATATATAACAAAAGATGCTATGGGTTTGCGATAACGTGATTGGTATTTGAACAATACTTCTTTTTATGAATGCTTATTGAAAATTCCTTTAAAAATGTATAAATTCTTAGTTCAATATGTTTTTTTAAAAAACTTATTGCTTTGAATGCATACCAATAGTTGTTACATGTACTATTAGAAAAAGGTAAAAATAAATTCAAAGCATTAGGCAAAATCCTTAGCATTTTAAATGGATACAAACTTATTTTACTTTCCTCAGATCAGTCAGTTTGAAGTTTTTATTTGTCATAGGGATGTGAATAAAACGAACATAAAAGCTATCATAATTCCGCGTCTTTAAATTTAGAGCTTTCAAATGTTATGCGGTTATAGAAAAATATATAAAAAATCTACAGGTAACAATTAACCTACCAAATGTTTGAAACGAATATCTTTTTTGTGCGAAACAAGTTATCCAAACCTCAACAAGAGCGAGCACTGCATTCGCTTAAGTGATGTAAATCTACAATATGCTTACTTTAATGTAGAAGTAAAGTGATTAAACCATTTTGAAATTTAGAACTAACAGAATAGTTTACAAAAAGATACCTGGGATGCTAGTAGGTCTTCGAAAATTAGACTAAATCGGGAACCATTCTTTTTCATACAAAGCAAGATGTTTTAATATCTATTGCATTTTCACCCGTAGTCGACTACGTTGGGTGACGCAGTTGTACGCCCATGTTTACGGACTCGACCCTGGCCAGAATCGATGGATTTTCGTGACGCAAAAAATCTACAGCGTCCGTGTCGTATGATTATGCGATATTTTAAAGATCCCTAGAGTGCCTGTTTAGCTTGGGTGCTCTCGACAACATAAAATTCCTTGTTCAATTTCGCATCGTCAGAGCTCAGTTGAATCCAGTTACATGGGAAAGAAACATGGTATCACAATACATAGTGAAAATTGGTATCCAACTATATAGAGCCACACCAAAAAGTGATTACAGCTCCCTGGGAATGTACTATGTCTGCAATGCTAATCATATATGCCATTTGAAAGAAAGAAAATTATATTTCACCATTTTTAAAATTGAAAATATGGGATTGGAAATGGAGTGGGCTTCTATTGTACAAATAAATCCTACAATAAAAACTAATATTAACATTATAAAAATTAATAAAACAAAGAAATATCTTGAAAATGACATTCTAAGCAAAATAACCGATATAACGTACTGCTTACCGAACATTTTATCAAATACGATAACATTGAAAAAGTCGAAAAATTAGCTGCAGTGCCATACAACTAAAGATAAGTAACTTTGTATACAAAAATTCAATTAATTAGATAACATTTATTTATTAACAAGTGTATCATTTCAAATTAATGAAATAAATAATAAATACATATAGAAGATCTTATATACGAATCTTACTATACATCTTAAAGATCACAACACAAATTAGAGCTTTCTGCAGAAAAAAACCTTTATTAAATGTAGCTTGATCTCATACTCAAAGTACGTGGATTACAAATCGTTTCTGCTTTTGTACATTCAAGCCTATACATATCGTCATAATTAAATTTCTAACTGGATTTAATCTTATCAGTTGAAGTTAGCAGGGACTAAAACTGCTTTATCTCTCCCTAACGCCTCGAAACAAAAGGTTCCTTCACTCGCTTGATGACGGTAATTACTGAACAGATCCTCGTGATTGTGCGAAACGTTTGTCATCGGACTGATTTCGGAGCGGATATAATCAGTATGTGGGAGGAATTCGAAAGCGAATGAGATTTCCAGAAATAAATTAGTAGGATCTGCTTGGTGTCTAGTTCAATTTATGAAGGAATTGATAGCATATATGAATGGAGGTATTTTTAACAATAAAAAGATCAGCATTAAATGCTTGATTCCCGAACAGAGAATTTAGTTTTCAAATTTATTGTTAGAATTCGATTGAAATAATTTGTTCGGAAAACTAATTTAAGTTTATAGTTACTTAAAAAAAAGACTTATTCGGAATTTACAAAAATCTGTCACCCGCAATTGTTTTATATAGTTTTTTTAATATATCCAAAAATGTGCAATTTAAGTGATGATAGTGTTAGCTGTAATTTTTATAGAATTGATAATTGGGTAACTTTTTTTTACTGCTTTTGGTTAAAGAAAATGTAATTTCCTTTGATTGTATGCATTTTTTCTTCTTAAATGGGCTTTTCAATTTCTTTTAGCTAAATAATTCAATTTTTTCAAGACAAAAATATATTTTCTTTAAATAGTTTTGCATAATTATCGAAACATGTTAGCATTAAGAGAAAATCCATTTTAACAGAATGTGTTTAAATGTGAACTTACAGTTAAAGGAAAAGGAAAATAAAGTTCAGTCCATGTTTTTATAGGCTAATGTTTTTTTAAATATTTTAAAATGTATATATGTATATAATATATATATATATATATATATATATATATATACATATATATGAGGAGTTTCTTTTTCCTTAATCAATCTTAGTTTCCAAGTGTTTCTTTTTTTAGGGAAATCGGACATGGATGATAACTTTTTTTAAGGTTTACTAATGTATTTTATATAAATTATATTTTGTTATGCTGATATATATTTAATTATTTCCTTCTTCCAGGCAAAAATTTATAGCATTTTTCAACCCAACAGAAGGATTGAAAGAATTTTAAAGATTATGTTTAGTAAAGTAATTTAAAATACTAATATTTTTCATAAAAATCTTAAGATTAATAAATCTTAACAATAACTAAGAAACATACAAGTTCCTATGTACTGTAATCAGTGCCTTAATTCTAATTATTTGTTGTTTTTATTCTATATTAATGTATTTTTAATGCATTGGTATGAAATGAAATATATTTCCTTCTTCGTTATATATCTTTCCAAAGAACCGAGGTTTTAGTTAGTCCAAAAACTTGCAGTGAAAAAGTATAAAACTATTAAAAACGAAGAAAAAGTGCACTTAATATCAATATGTTCATTATGTTCGAAAAAATGTCTGTTTTAAATGAAACAATTCTTCAAAAAAAATTTTTACTGATTTTTAGAAAATACAAATATTATTCAAAAATTCATTTCTTTTTCTTTTTGTTTATTTATATTAACTACTTATATTCAATTTGATTGCGAAAATATATGGTACATTTTGATATTTATAAGATAGTTCAAGATTTCCATATTTTTATGTTGATATAGCATTTAAGTTAATGTTTCTTCTAATTCTTGTTATTTAACTGATTTACCAAAAAAAAAAACTTAATATTGTTAGGTTATAGATGTGTAAGCGATCATTAAAAATGAATTAAGGAAAATAAAGTAAATGAATTATTATATGTCTGATATAATGATGATTTAAAGTTTATAAACATTGCGAAATTCTACCAGCATAATTCAATAACCTTGGGAGAAATCTTAACCTAAGCTCTTAATCTAACTTCTAAGATTATTAAAAATAGCTTAACTCTTAATCCGTTTGTAGATCACTCGTCAATTCCTTTCTAAAATGCAAAAGCGTTGTTCACAAATCAGTTTCTATATTACTTCCATTTCTCTGAATGGATGTTACAGTTTGAATGCAAACTTCAGCACGAACGACTCACTATTCACAATTCCCGTTCCACGATTAACCTAACATACCAATTGCCAGGGTTTACATGACATTTGGATTAGCAAAAAAATAAATCATCTCCCCGGAAACAGTTTCTAAATTCAAATTGCACTTAAATTAGTTTCCTCAAAAGGATTAATTGAAAACTCGCAGACAGTACCCATCATAAACTGTAGTATCAGAAATTATGATAATTAAAAATTGTAACTTACAAGAATAGTTAATTATTTTACTGACAGACCTTTTTTCAGATAAATACACTGTTAACTAATAACCTGCTAAGAAAGTTATTGTAGAGATGATAATGAAAAAAAAGTTTTCTTCATAATACCATTAAACATAAGAGTGTACGCTATTTACACACCAACCTAATACTAATACTTCAGGAATATACTTCCTAATTTTAACTATTAAGTAAGTGATCCAATAAACTGTTCTTACAAATCTAAGTGATGTGCACAGAAATAATATTTTTAAATAATCATTAACGGCCCAAAATTGCTTCAAAATATCTTGATCGCTATGAAAATATCTCATGAAGAAACAGCAGTTGAAAGTATAAAACGTGATAAGTTAATTAAGTTAAAATAATTTTTTTAACCCAGCTTCCTTATTTTTATATATTTTCAAAACTCTAAAAGTACTTTCTGTGATTCCCATTTTTTGGAAAAAAAACACAGTTTAACTGTGTCGGAACCTATTAAGCAAAGTTTTTAAATACGATTAGCAAAATATAATAAACATTAAATTTATTCATTCTTTAGTCAGTTCACAAAATGTTCTGATCTTTAGTTTTATTAGATTACTTGCAGCAAGAAAAGAAATAATAGCATTAACTCCTAGTGTAAGCAGAGTTCTTATTAATTTATCTTAAATGAGAGGCAGTGCCAAATGACTTTTATTCAAATATAGCATTTTATATTTAAAAGACGATCAACGACTTTTCAATTAAGTACTAAAGGTATTTTCTAGACGACATATTTTGAATAAACGTTTAGCTCTTTCGCAGATTTTTTTTTTGCTCATTTAAAAAATTACTAGCTGTTATAAGGTTGTTTCGTGATTTTTTTATGAATATATATTGTTTGAATATGTACTGTATATATACCATATTTACATGAATCTAACCACACTTTTTTACCCAATGTTAATGCTACTGAAAATGGGATGTGGCTAAGAATCGAAGAAGAAAAATGATTGGAAAGGGCAATTAGAGCAAATACAGTTTCATGTATGTATTTAGAAAAATTATAATACTGGTAAAATAACTAGTTATTAACTGTTTATTAGTTCATAAAAATCATTGCCCAAAGTGCCCTAAGGTTCAACTATCTCCACAACATATCATCAGCTGCCCAGCAATTCAAGCTAAGCTTTACAAGAGCAGCCCAGAAGACTGGAAAGATTTGAATTTCTCTGGTAAAGTTGAGGTTGCTGAAGCAGTCTTAGACAGCTTCAGAGCAACCCAATGCTTATTTTTTGTTATCAATCTGCACATCATGGACACGCCAACAACAATAAAATTAGTTCAAATTTTCAATTTATTTTAATTTCGTAAAACTGAATTATTTCGTGAAACTAACTTCTAACTAGTGTGCGTTCATCATTTGAATTTTCTTGATTTTTGGAATTTTTATCAACAGGCGAGATATAGATTAAGAGAGTTTTTGAATTCAATCATCAAGGAAAATAGCTTAAGAAAGTTTTAACGCTATAGCTCTTATACACTGCTGGACAATTGCTAATGACGGAAAATCACAAATTGTTATGTAGCATAACATTGAGCTTAGAATCACATGAGGCCTAGTAGGATAAAATAAAGTTTCACACTGTTCAGACATTAGAATAAAGAATTTTATTGTTCTGGAAAGTACAAAAGCTCTGAAACATCTGAAAGAAAAAAAAATGTTCATTTAATCTGCGTACGGAGAAATGGAACAATGCATCTAAAAGTCAGCAGGCACCTTAAAGAAAGGTATCACTACGGGATATGTCCACCGTGGAGTGTGATGCAACATTCCACACGTCGTACCATACTTTGCACAACATTATCCAGCAGCTGTTGAGGAAATTTATCCCATTCCTCTGTGAGTGCACGGATGAGGGTGTTCTTGTTTGTCGGAGGATAGTTTCGACCAGCAACTTGCCTCCCAAAAGAATCCCACACATTTTCAATGGGGTTTAGATCTGGAGAACGCGCTGGCCATAGGAGACGTTGAATACCCTCGCTGTCTAGACAATCCTGAACAGCGAGTGTTCGATGACATGTTGCACTGTCGTCCATAAAAACAAATTTATCACCGACAGCACCACGGAAAGACTAACATGAGGATGTAGAACTTCATCAATGTATCGTTGGCTCGTCATAGTCCCATTCGCAACCACATGTAGGCGCGTGCGGCCATTGATCATGATGCCGGCCCACACCATGATAGAAAAAATGTCGGATATCGGTCCTTTTCCTGGATATTTTCTGAACGATAAAAGTACCACTCTCGCGCCAGATCAGTTGGCGTCTACAATCCGATGACAGACTGAAACTACTCTCATCTGAGAATAGTACGCATGCCCAGTCCTGTTCAGTCCAATTGTGATGTTCACGACACCATTGCAAACGGGCAGTACGGTGCTGTCTGGTCAATGGGACACACACAACAGGTCTGCGTGCGTATAGTCCTCCTCCCCTCAAACGTCTGGCAACAGTTTTTCGGGAGATCTGCTTTCCTGAGGCAGCAAGAAACTGATTTACCACCTGCTGAGCTGTGGTGCGCCTGTTCCTTTTGCTGATAACGATAATCTGTCTTCTGCACGCGACGTACTTCTAACACAACCTCCCCTGTGCGTCTACTACACATTTCAGTAGTTTTAAATGGCTTCCACAGCCGTGAAAAAACGCTGTGAGCGATGTCGAACTCCCTGGCAACATCTGTTATTTTTCGCCCTTCTTCGATCTTTCCAATAATTCGGTCACGCATAAAATCATCTATGTGATGTCGGGAAGACATGCCCAAATTTTAAGTTCGTCTATTAAATCTTTCCTGTAAAACTTTGACTTGAAACAACAACTGTCCACATGCGTCAAAACCTTTAAAGCTCTTATGAACGCTATATTGTGATGAACCGACTCGGGGAAAAAATCTGCATACTCATACTTCTTCTTACTAATATTCCGCACTTATTCTAATTTTCCACATTTTGCTTCCTTTCATTTTGTGGTTGCTATGGATGATAGTGTTATCCGTCCTTAGCAATTGTCCAGCAGTGTATATTTGTGAGGTACGAAGCAATTTAATGACATGGAAAATAAAATGATAGACATTAGTATCATTAAGCTTAGAATCATTATGAAAAATGTGTATAGATGGAAAAGTCGTTGGGATATAACTATATCCATTTTGGAGGCAGTATTCATCTGTCTAACGCGTTATTAATAAATTTATATCTGTAGAAATTTATGTAGAAACCTCGGTTAGGTCGTTCATCTAAACTCATAATCAGAGAAACGAAGTATGCCATGCGTGGTGAAAAAAATCCGCGTTTGACTGGAACTCAAATAGCAACAGGCATTCATGAGAAATTTAACAAAAATATGTGTGTAGATACTGCAAGAAAAAGGTTGGATACTGTAGTCGAGTGGCTCGTAGAAGATCAACGGATAGCTTGTGCAAAATATCATATGCATATGCTTTCAGAATTCTGAAGGACTAAGATATTCTCCAATGAAGCAAATTTTACATCTTTGGCATAAAAGGTCGTAAATTGGTATGCAGATAACATAGTACAGCTCTTCAAAAAGATCACTTAGTACCAACGGCAAAGCACGGTGGCGGAAGAATCATGATGTGGGGGTGCATGGCGAGCAATTTTGTTGTCAAGGTTGAGTATATCAAATAATTTATGAACAAATATGATTATCTCGATGTCCTAAAACACAATTTAAAGTAAAATGTCACCAAACTCCACCCAGGACCGTCGTTTCGTTTCCAACACGACAACAATTCTAAGCATACCAATGAGATTGTGAAGCCTTGGCTCTTGTACAATGTCCCAAATCAAGGCACTTGCATCCACAGTTACCTGATCTGAATCCTACGGAACACTTTATGGGATTTGCTGCAGTATAGGATTCGTCAACACAATGTATTTAGCAAAGATTTGCTGAAACGTATTCTTGAAGATGAATGGGAAAAGATAAGCGCTGAAGAAACCCCTAGACTTAATAATTCAATGCCGAAATGACTTCACGAGGTTCTCAAAAAACGAAATTATTCAACCAGAGCTATATATATTAAATAGCTCATTATCCTTTTGAATAATTTTATAATTCTTATACTAGACCAGAGAACGCAGCCTTTTTCTACTTGATTTCTGTTAGTTTCGCTACAAACCTGTCTTTATTTTAAAAGCTATGAAAGCAAACTAAGTTAACTATATTTATTTTCAATACTTGAAAAGCACTAAGTAAAATATAATTTTAAATAAAATTTCAAATTCCAGTTTTAAAACTTTATTTCGAAGTTCATGTAAGCAATAGTAAGTGAACGCGGACGTTTTCTATAGCTAGATTTTAAAATTAAAAGCTACATTTTATATAAACTTGTTCATAATTTTTTTTCAAAACATTTTAACTAGTAAAGGAAATGCACAATAGGATTTTTCAGTTGATAAACGAAGTACATTAATGAAATAGATCATTGATTTCAACCTTAGAGATTTTCTTCAATTTGTAACGGAAATGGTAAAAAGACCGACAAGAGTGCACACTCTTTTCGCCGAGAGAATGCTTGCTTAAACAGTAGGCCTTCCAGCTCGGTGAGGAACGCAGATGCGAATGTCCGCACGCGCAAACCTCTCGTTATTTCTATATTATTAACGTTTTGATATTATTGTGACTCTGTTCAGTTTAAATGTGAATGAGTTTGAATTAATTAGTCATTAGTAGAATCAGAGTTTGAATTTAGAAACCACGAATGAAAGTTGATTTGAGCAAACTGCCGTAGTTATTTTTGAGTACAGGTTTACAAGTGGCGCCTGAACGCGGGGCTGAGAAATCCATAGAATCATTTTTAAATTATAAAATTAAATTATGATATTACAAGATAGAAAGGAAGATGATCTCAAAATCAATTGCTTATCGAAAAGCTTGAGTAAATTTGGCTTGGTTGCAAATATCACCCAAATGGTAGGCCGCGGTAGCCGAGTGGTATAGGCATCGGATCGTGGCTGGCTTTGTCACGAAATCGAGCCCAGTACCACTAAAGACCCGCCGAGTAGAGCAGCGATGCACGCAAAATCTGTCGAGAGCTGAAACGTCCTCCCGTTGGTGTGGTAGTTAGGAGAGGGGATGCCAGCTCAGATGTCGTCCACGTCACTTTACCATGGTTCAAAATTACGTGGTCCGTCGCCAAAAGCCCTCGTGTAGCTGAACAGTGCGACGTTAATCTTCATTCACTCACCCAAATGGTAAAGCTGTTAACTATTGCTAATTAAAATTGTCTTCATTTCATTACTGTTAAAATACGTCGAAATCTGTAATCAAAGATAAATGAAATTTGAAATGTTACTATAAGCCTGAATGTGACCGTTACACTAGCTGGTGTCAAATGACAAAAGTCTATAAATGGCACCCGAGCGCTTGTAAGAAGTCTGAGGAAAGAAAGGCGCTCAGAATTGATGAAGCTGAAGAAGATGAATTAAGAATGGATCTTGATAATATATATACCTGAAAAATTACTTCAGAATTTCTCAGAAATAGCGAGCCGAATTTTATCTCACTTGCTGACGCACTACCACAAGCACATCATTCTGATTCTGGACAAATAAAAAGTCCTACATATGATATTCAAATCCATAATACAGGAACACTTTCTTCCAATAAACCCCATGGCCGATACAGTACTGGAGGAAAATCGAGTCGAGTTTGAAAGAAGTGCCACCCAGCAATTAGGAAAAGTATAAAGACAACCCTGGTCTTAAAAGGAGTGGTGCAAGGATCCTGGCAACCAAAGATTCCAACTGATAGAAGAAGGTTCCTGAACTAAAAAAGATAATTTAGTGCTTTGAAAATCCCAACAAGGGAATTGACTTTGCCAAATGGACTGGGAGAGAATGCCTTAATGTCTGTTAGTACACCACATCGCCAAGACGGTCTTCGGCGATGTAGGGGGAGAAGCGAACTATCGACTACATTCCCGGAAGATCGAACTTTATTGCGGATTTACTGTCTAGACCCACGTCAAAACAAGTAAAAGCAGATTGTAACATACTTGCTGTCTCTCAGAAAGAATGGAAGATCCAGGTAAGACAATGCTGCTGGTTTCTTATCGAGGCCCATCCATCTGGCTTAGAGGGAGAGTATAACGAGAATAGTAAAAAAATAGACAATACGACTCTTTTCGCCGAGTGAATATTTACTTAACCAGTCCTCTTGCCAGCTCGGTGAGGAAAGCAGATGTCAATGTCTACACGCGCCAACCTCTCATTATTTCTATATTCTTAACTGTTTGATATAGTTGTAACTGTGTTCAATTTAAATGTGAATGAGTTTGAATTAATTAGTTATTAGTAAAATCAGAGTTTGAATTTAGAAACCATGAATAAAAGTTGAACTGAGCTAGCCACCGTAGAAATTCTCTTGATCACAGTCTTACAAATTTAATTTCAACAAACACACAATTTCAAATAAAAAAGTAATATAGGAAACTTATTTGTTAATTTTGAATTATCATTTCATAAGAATATAAATTTTAGGTTTCCTGCGAATACGGTTGCTGGTCAGAGCCTTTTAAATAGCTGATGCCATGGTATCCTAGTGGTCAAGTAAATGAACTCCTGGTTAGTGCGCCATAAGTTCAAGCCCAGTATGGCTGAAGACCCGTCGTGTAGGGGCGCGATTCACGTTAAATATGTCGAAAGCTCAAACGTCCTCCAGGTGGTGGGGTGGAGTAGTTAGGTGAGGGGTCGCAAATCAGGTGTCGCCATTGACCAGGTTTCAAAATTACGAGGTGCATCGCCAAAAGCCCTTGAATAGCCAAGCAGTGTGACGTTAATAATCAATCACTCATTCTAAAAGGTTGGCTTCCTTCCTTTCTTCCTCAGTGGCTCAACAGCTCAGCCCCCCCCTGGTCATCTCAAGAAGCATTTTCCATGCCAGCCTTCTTCCAGCTAGTTTTCTCCAATTCTCAAAACTAGGAGATCTTTTCTAGGCCGTCAAGGAGTTTGAATTAATTAGTTATTAGTAAAATCAAAGTTTGAATTTAGAAACCAAGAATAAAAGTTGAACTGAGCTAGTCACCGTAGAAATTCTCTTCATCACAGTCTTACAAATTTAATTTCAACAAACACACAATTTCAAATAAAAAAGTAATATAGGAAACTTATTTGTTAATTTTGAATTATCATTTCATAAGAATATAAATTTTAGGTTTCCTGCGAATGCGGTTGCTGGTCAGAGCCTTTTAAATGGCTGATGCCATGGTATCCTAATGGTCAAGTTAATTAACTCCTGGTTAGTGCGCCATGAGTTCAAGCCCAGTATGGCTGAAGACCCGCCGTCTAGGGGAGCGATTCACGTTAAATATGTCGAAAGCTCAAACGTACTCCGGGTGGTGGGGTGGGGTAGTTAGGAGAGGGGTCGCAAATCAGGTGTCGCCATTGACCAGGTTTCAAAATTACGAGGTGCATCACCAAAAGCCCTTGAATAGCCAAACAGTGTGGCGTTAATAATCACTCACTCATTCAAAATGGTTGACTTCCTTCCTTTCTTCCTCAGTGGCTCGACAGCTCAGCTCCCCCCCTCGGCCATCTGAAGAAGCATTTTCCATGCCAGCCTTCTTCCAGCTATTTTTCTCCAAGTCTCAGAACAAGGAGATCTTTTTCTAGGCCGTCAATCCATCTATGATTTGGCTTCTTTTTTTTCGTGTGCCAATTGGTTGGGCGTTGAAAAACCTTCTTTTTAGTGGTTTGGTCTTTGTCCATTCTGACAACATGACTCGCCCTTTTAATTCGTTGTATTTTAGATGAAGTTAGCAATGTAAAAGGTTGATTTAACCGTTCAAATTGAGAACTGAAGTCGTACAGTCTCAATAATTTCTTGTCAATAGTAAATATTCCATGCAAATTTGCAATGGGTCGAAGACGGAAGATAACTCTTCCCTAGTAATGGTGCAGATAATTTTTTTTGGATGCTGTGCTTTGGTTTCTTTTGATTTTTTTATTTATACAGCAACGTTCAATATGAATAGGCTTATTGAAAATAAAAATTAAATTAAATTGTTTTTCTTAGAATCCACAGTCATTGAACATCTCAGTTATTCAACTTATAGCTAAATTCATTTATTTAGTCTTAAGGGAATCAATATCATATTCATATAGGAAACATAATTCCGAATCCACTTACTTACATTCTTGGATCTATAATATATACAACTTATAAACTCAGATTCACTGTTATGAGATGTTTTTGTAATGAGAATAATATCTGATACATTGACCTCCCTCCCAGAATTTCATGTTTTAACATATTTGTGTTAACTGATTTTACAAAGCAACTGTCTTCAACGGGTTGATTGATTGATGAATATTAACGTCGCACTGTTCAGCTACACGATTTACCACGTAATTTGAACCATGGTAAATGATGGACGACTCCTGAGCTGGCACCCCTCCCTAACTACGTTTCAGTCGAAGATTTAACATCTTAGGGTTAGTGTACAGGTCCGTACCATACCAATTACCGCGGCCACCTGTCTTCAACGGGAATGATTTCATCAGAATTTAGATTTCAATATAAAATAACATTAATGAGGACAATCAGCACGGTCATGAAATAAATTAATGAGAAACGCTACATAAAATTATTGAATTATATTTTTAAAATTCATCTGATTCACGTTATATTTTAAAAGAAGTATTTTACAGTAAAAAAATTAAAATAAGCGAAATCGTACATTTGTATATTTCATTTTTTTTTTCAAATTATAATATTACGTGAATCCCGTCAATTTTCTTTATTTTCGTTTTGGCATATTAAAAATAAATATCTCACTCTCGATTTTGCAAGATAGACTGGATCTGCCATTTAAAACACATTGTAAGTTATTTCTTTATTGAGAAATAATTAAGATAATACGGACAAAATAATTTGATGTGTAAGAAAAAAAAACTTTTTTTTTAGTCTTCACTTTTAGTATAATTAACATTTAACTGTAATTGAAGAGTATTATCGAGTCATAAATAAAAAAACATAATTTTGTGCCATTATAAGTATACTCATCATGGGCAAACAGTAGGGACCATTGACTACTTAAATTGTAATTGTTAAGGAAAACAAAGCATGTTCTCAAATTTCAAGATATTTAGAATATTGCGAGGAGAGGCCTGAATAAAACAAATGAATAAAAAAGTATGAAACATTTAATACGACCTCATGCGTCCCCGTATGCATCAGTTGAAACCAGCGCATAGATCCGCTTAGGCAACTTTTTTATGAGCGATGATAATGATTTTTTTAGATATTAGCCTAAAAGGGGCAAAGGGGTAAAAGTAGGAAAGTTGATTTATAACAGGGTTCGTTCGGGTTATTGTCAGCCATTGAACAAATGCAAAACGCTGAACATGCACCAAGCTCATTGATAGATGAAGACCCGAAGATACCTAGCTTTTGAGTGTTGTAAATGCCAATAGTTTCATATTACAGCTATGTGCTGGTACAAGAGTAATGGCACAAAGCCATCCTGCCTAAAATTTTTTTTATTGGGGTGGGAAAGACAATGATGATTTCTGGTAAGATGACTATGGTCAACCCTACAGCACCTACTACAGAACTTCCTTAGGGTCAAGACAAATAGAACATATTTTGCCATTAAAGCAGTGCTTCTCAAACTTTCAATACTTACAACTCAATTTTAAATTCTAATTTTCTTTGCGAATCGCCCCTACCCCATCCAAACAAAAACAATGTATTGGATTCAGTATTAATGTACTTTGACGTAAATCTACTATACGAATTTAATTACAAACTGTACAAATTATCAATATATGGATTAAATTTTGTATATAATTTTATATATGACAAGCCCATGTGATCATTTGTAATTGTTAAACTTGTTATTAACTTGGTATTGTTAAATTAATTATCAAATGCTGGGCGCAGTAGTGATATATTTATAAATATATTATATAAGAGTAAATGCATATTTTATTTTCATTACATATATATGTATTTTGTATGTTTTTATTATGTATGTATTTTGTATTTTTTATTATGTATGCATTTTGTATTTTTTATTATGTATGTATTTTGTATTTTTATTATGTATGTATTTTGTATTTTTTATTATGTATGTATGCAATGTATTTTGTTTTGTTTCCTTTTAGTAAATTAATAATATTTTTAAATAAAGTTTTATTTTCTACTTTTTTATGTGCTAACGCCCCCTTGTTGGGTTATCACGCCCCACTGTTTGAAGAAAGAAAGAAAGAAATCAGTTTGTGCTTAGGTCTCTCAATCCGGGAATTTTGACGTTCAGTTAAATTCATAAATGTCCATAAAACTTACAGTCGGGAGAACTGTCGGCCTCATGAACTCACAACCAAGCTAAATTACTTTATAGCTCCATACACAGACCTTCCGCACAATACGTTTTAGTGATAAAATTGACAATTTTATAAGATAAAGCCACTTTTTTCGTCTAGTATTTTAAAAGCGACACTTTGCACGAGCATACTCGCCATCGTTTGATTGCCGTGACACATACAGTTGAACGATCTCAAACTGAGTGCGTTTAGCGCACACTTTTAACACAGTAAAGAAGATCGAAATTACGTGCGTTATACGTCTGGTATAAAAATGATGGCTTTAAAAATAAAAAAAATGGCGATGAGCATAAATATATATATAATTAGACTTCTACATATATTTAAATAGTGTTTACTTCATAGAAACGAGCATACTTTATTAACTTTAAGAGTTGTAATTCTAGAAATATGCTATCTTATCAAAAGCCTAGGATAATAATATCAAATTATAAGAGCATTGCATACATACATTTCATGTTTCTTCGTAAAATAGGAAGTGTGACACAGCGAATATATCTAAAAACTAAAAAAAAATCAAGCTGAAACTATAGGTGTGTTATGCAACGGGGCACATTATACGCCAAATTTTACGGTAATTAGTTATAAAATTTGTCCTTTAATTTAACTTGACTGTTGACACGTTGGTATGGGCAGAAATTTGAAAGTGTGGTGCTAGTTGAGATGTTTTTAATCTCTCTCATTTAAACATAGTTTAAATTACCTAGACCGTCACCAAAAGCCTTGGTGAAGTTTCAAAGTCTGACGTTAGTAAACATTCAATACTTATGTATGACAGTCAATTATGGCTTTTTGTTGTTGTTATTTCCAATGCCCTTGCAGCAGGAAAGCCTACACCAAGTCCATTTGACCTTTTCACGTAATAGTGTCATACACCAGGTATTTCTCTTCATACAACTGTCGCAGGGAAATGTCCCAGCAGTCCAGAAGATGAGCAGGAGAAGCAAGGAGAAACCAGGAACAGGGAAGGAAAGACTTTACCCATTGCACAAATGTCATACTACGCAGGTGACCGCTTCTATAGCGCGCCAAGGCCGTCTAATGAGCCCTGGAACTCCTGCACTGTATAGATATGCGATGAATCTTAGCTGCGTACTAGTGTTGAGCAGGAGGGTTTCACCAAGTCAAATTCATTTTATTTCTTTGGAACTAATGAATTTCCGAATGGATTAAGACAGTGGAACTGGGATTAGGGAGATCACATCCCCTACCAGCCAGCTCATCAGCAGCTTCGTTTCCAGGCACACCCACATGTGATGGAATACACTGGAGACATACTTGTTTCCTGTGACCAAGCCTAACTAATTTGAATAAAATATCGAGACCAGTACTGCCCATAATTGTTGGCCAAATGTCTGTCAGGATGAAGATACTGTCCTTATAAGAGTTGAGAGCATGATAGAGAACACCCCTAATAGCAATGAGTTCCTATCTTAAGACGAAACAGTGCTCAGGGTTTCAGATGCTTATTTTAACATCGTTCCCAGGGATGTTACTAAAAATACCACTGCCTGCGCTACCCGTATCCGAACGACTACCATCTGTGTAAATAATCAAGGCTTGATCGGGTATGTCATTTATTACTTCAAATGCCAGTTGTCTCAGTAATTCCGGATAGCTGCTATGCTTGGGAGTACTGGTCAATAATTCCTCCCGGAATTCAACATGATTAAAATTACAATAGGTGAACTATGGATTGAATTTCTTTATATGAGTGTATTCAATTTCCTTAAAATCCATGTGTAAGTATTATTGTAGTAATTACTTTCGAAATGTTATTTTTCTAACTATTATTCAGACATATTGGGTCAAATATGTATTTTAGAGAAGCGGTTCTTAAACTTTCCATCGCCTCGACACCCCTTTATGCATCAGCCTGTCATCGTGGACCCCCAAAATTTTGAACACTGACTCCTATCACAAGACTAGGTAATTTAAAGGTCCCTCAATAGTTCTAAGATTGTATCTGCTATTTATACAGACAACTCTAAATCTTTGCACATGTATTTCTAATACATATTTTTTTTCAAAATATTACGTTTTATTATTGTCTATATAGATGCAAACAATAAAAGAACTGAATTAATATTCTTGATCAAAATACATACTTTGATAAATATTTGAATTGGAGAAATTTAGTGATCTAGTCCAGGATGGTACATCTTACAGTTTTTCAAATTGTGTAAATGATCGAAACTTTAATATTAGATAGGAGGACCTTCGGGGATCCGTGGACTACAGTTTAAGAACCGCTTTATTAAAACCCTTGGTGATGATTTTTCACTCCAGAAAATTGTTGTAACCCTCCCCTATTGTTTTTGTTTTTCAAGTGTTTACACCCATTAGATGTGAGGTATCCTTTGAAGCGAGTAGCTGGCACTATATCCAGTTTTAAACCAATTAACAATTGCTAATAATATTTATAGCTTATTAAAGTTTATTAATAAATTCAAATGGAGTTTATTATTTGATCTAAAATTATTTATTTATGAAAATTTTTGACGAACCTACAAGATACCGAACTGTATTCATTACACTGTTGGGAGTAGTAGTTGAACCACGCAAGTAATACAACACGGGACATTTCCAGAGTACCAATTGTTCATTATAATCATGGAGTAAAAATTTGAAGGGGGGGAGAGTGAATTAAGTAAATGTTTTTCAATATATATGGCCATTGACGAGGTATGGATAGTAACGGATTAGTAATGCACTCTGCTATCATAATGATGACCACTGGTGCATATCAAGGAAATCTTCAATTACTAATTTTAGTAGTCAATTTGGAATTTCTAGTTTTTAATGGCACTATAACGTTTAATTTTTAATCATATCACTAATCATTAATGATCTTTAATCTCAATAAAATGCTAATTTATTTATAGTGCTTCGATTTGGTGAGAGAAATAATATTTAAAATAAATTCTAATTGTTTATAACAATTTTTTTAAATAGCCTTTATTGAATTACGTAAAGAACTATTTCAAAAACTGATATATGCAGAAACTGATCTTCACAATTTTTCAAAATATTTGAGAAAAAAAAATTAAAGTGATTTGATGTGTTATCAGCTTATATGAACCTCAAAACTTAAATGATTTTTTCAAATAAAAATCTTTTTTTTATATCTTCATTTTAAAAAAAACATTTCTGAGAAGAGATATAAATAATAATTTTTTAAAAAAAAATTATAAAGTGTACCTTTTTTTGTATACCGTTCTTAAAGTCAGTTAACTCACTCGCTTCAAAATTCTGTTAGTTAATGGGCTTTTCAAAATATAAAAAAAGTTATTTCACAAATTTATTTTCAATAAAAAACGGGATTATATGTCTAAAAAAATCCATTAAAGACTCTCACAAAAATGTCTAGCAAAAAAATATGTGCATGACAGTAAATTGAAAAATAAACGATGCCCTTTATTTGGATTGATATTTTTTACCCAAATAAAAGTAAATTAACTTAAGTATGTTAAAAACATATTGGCCTTTATTGTCTATCTTTTTAACGTTTCTTTAATTTGATAAGTAAAAAAAAAATATTTTAAGTAGAAACTATCAAAAAGCATTGGATTAAAAGTTTGTAAACCTGCTTCCCTCTTAAATAAAAGAGTTTAAGTTTTAATTGGCTCATGAAATGGTGCAAAAAAGTTATATGTTTGCAACTATAGGCTTTGCTGACTCAAGATGTAAACTGAGTAAATAAATGAAGGGATATTAACATCGCACTATATTTAGCTACTCGACGGCTTTTGGCGACAAACCTCGTAATTTTGAATCATGGTCAAGTGACGATGCGACACCTGAACTGGTATCCCTCTCCCAACTTGCACACCACACTAACGAGAGGACGTTTGAGCTCGACATATTTAACGTGCATCAGCGTTACTGAGCTTGAGCTCATGGCATGTCAGTTACGAGTCCTTTACCTAGACTACTAGATGCAAAGTGTGAACACATTAGTATGATAAGTAAATTTAGAAAACTTTTTCTTTGCTTTTTATTGGATCAGTAAGACAGGTATTATAAAGACTGCTAGAGAGGCTTTCAGAGGCTTTCAGAGCTCTTTATTTCTACAGTTTTGATGCTTTTATTAAACGTGACCTTCCCATAATGATAAGATACTTTTAAAATAATTTATATAATAATTCTGCAATCTTAAAAACTAGTTTTATTCATTGTGTAGGAATTGGAAATATTAGAATCAGGAATTAAGAAGTGATATTAATCTTGTGTATAATTAATGTAGATTTTTTTGGTATGATTCATTAATTAAAATGAAAAATAGAAGAAATATTAGAATCAGGAATTAAGAAGTGATATTAGTCTTGTGTATAATTAATGTAGATTTTTTTGGTATGATATTCATTAATTAAAATGAAAAATAGAAGTAATTTATGACTCAACATCATTTACTTTTATCCTTTCATTAAAATTATAATGAACCGAGTAAGGCTGTTTAGAATTAATCTAATTTATAATTAAAGGTATCTACTTATCGTTAACTGAAGATTCTTGGATGAATACAACATATCCAGACTGGTTCCTTATTGATTTCCTTAGGAACACCCGCGACTCCAATATAATTTGTTTTATGCAGTGTGAATACAAATGATGGACTTGGATTTAGAAAATTATATTTTCGAAGTTACTGCATATGTTACAATAAGTGATGCATGGATGTAAAGAGAAATATACCAAGTTCTTTTCCACTAATAATCAACAACATATTCATGATTTCTGTGACTGAAATCCAAGCATGGTGATAATGACATAGAAGAGTTTTTACGCATTAGAATATGCAAGGTTTTATTTCAATTATTTTGGTACAACGTGCACTTAGAACTCGCTTCGGTAAAAATGCCCCAATCAACAAGCAAATTATAAATTTGACAAAACAAGTTGCTCGTGTAAAAAAAGCAGTGTCCGGCCAAGCGTCTTGGAATAAGCAATGGAAAGAGTAAATCAGTTTTATTCGGAGTCCATGATGTCCAAGAGAGCTGCCGCCTGTGAATTTGGAAAGCTCCAGTAAATGGAATGGAAAATTTTACGAGAAATTTAAATTTCAAACCGTATTAGATACAACTGATCCACTAAATAATAGAGGATGACAAGTAAGCATTTGTGGAACGTTACGAACCATTGATAGAGGGATGCTACAAAAGGTGTGAAATGAACAAGATTACAGACAAGATATAGGCCGTGTGACAAGATGGCAACACATTAAACATTTGTAACATAAACAAATTTATAACATTTCTCTTTACATTCATCTATCACTTATTGTAATATGTGCAGTAGTTTCAATAATACGATTTTTTTTAAATCGGATCCATCATTTGTAATCACCCTGCATTTTAGCTTAAACATTTTCTCTAACTTCATTTTCCATTTCTAAATTCTATCTCGTGCTATCTTAATAAATTTGACATTAAAAATAATGTTTGCATACATAAATCACGATTTCATAACAGAAAAAGGTCATTCGTTCAAATAATGTATGAAAAGTGTTTCTACTTTAGGATTAGTGGAAAGCTGCTGTGAATAGATTCCGTTACACATCTTATATCGAATTTCACAGTAGTTATAAGACAATGGATTAATCGTATTAATGTAATAAATACTCGAATTAGTTTTCAAGTAAATCGTCATAGCATAAAATAAAACATTTTTAATTTTTTTAGAAAACATTACTTGCTTAAAATAAAAATATGACGGGCAGAAATAATATAAAATAAACATTTCAGATAAAAGCTAATACTTTAATTATGTATAAAGGTAGGTAGAATTGGAGAATTAAAAATAACCCCCGGAGAAAGCAAATATTATATAAGCTTGGAACTCTAGGTGAGAGAAGATTTCATGATTAAAACAAAAATTGCATGTGAAAATCAAGACAAAAGATCTGATTCTTACTGTATACGAATACTATGGGCTAAAAGTGAAAGAAAAAGTATTCATTTCTACATATACCGTAGGTTCTAGCACAGACGAAACCGACGGTCAAAGGACTGTTGGGCTCGTTCTAACAAATTTGATGTACTGGTGATGTCAGCTGAAGCAAGGACGATCCCTGCCATGAAATCCTCAACAGCAGTCACTGTCGTGTCATACACAGGTGGTTTCAGGTGGCCCCGGGAAAAGAAATCCAAGAGATTGAGGTACGAAGAGCTTAGAAACCAAGCAACAGGTCCGTCACATCTAGGGATTGCAATACCTGGATATCGAATACCGGTATTTTGAGCCTTTTGTACAATTTTGTAAAACCGTGTTATTCACAAATTTAAATACCGTTTTTTCGGTAATTTGTTAAGTTGTCTCCCCTATATGTTCACGGATCGCCAACATATCAAAATAGTATACCTTTGTATTTTTATATCTTCCTTTCGGGCGAAATTAATTAGACTGTGAATGTAAAGTGGCATCGTACAATCAAGAGAAGTGATAAAATAGGTGAATCATCCAAGGAGGCGAACCAAAACTATACTATTTCAGCTCAGAGAGATACTACACACGCACAGGATTCAAAGTCTGCTATGATATTCGTATCTTTGGAAACAAGGTTGTAGTTGTGAAGGAAGTGCAGGGTATTTCGATATTTTTAAACTAGTGAGTTTTTATTCACATTTTATTTGCATATCATACAGCACCATTGATGCATTATGTTTTTTAAGATCACATTTCAAAAATTTGTAATAGTACCACAGACTAAATAGTGATACTTACACTTTTTTGTTATTTAAATAAATATGATGTTCCTTTTTACTTTTCTGTTATTCCTTACCTACTGCTATAATGTATGCGTTACAAATTATTTTTTGTAATACTTACATTTTCTAATAAAACTGGCAAATAATACAAGAAGATACACCTCTGTTTTCTTTATTTTATTAAAATTTCTACTACCGGTATTGAAACCGTTATCCCGGTATTAAGATCTAAAAAATACCGAATACCGGTATTGTACTTTTGGTCCGGTATTGCAATTCCTAGTCACATCCAAACCGCTTCCCCGGATATGTACCATGGAGATGGTTATGCAATCGAAAATTGTACTGCGTCGAAAAATGTCTTCATCCTTACCACGGCACTCTCAAGTTCCTGAATTCGCTTGGCCACTCTTCTCATCTAGCAATCGCCCTACTATTATCACCATTTCCACCAATTAAATGTGATGTGTGACCCCATGTTCTTTGGTGTATTGTTGTCCCCATTCTGCCTACTATTATTATCCCTCTGCATTCGTTGGTAGAAATCGACAAATCCTCTACTCATTAATATAATTATTTTAAATAAATTAAAAATAAAATTTGTTATCGTATGTGGATTAAATTGTCCTAATAAAAGCAAATAGGAGTTCTTAACTTTTGATATTGTATTTTGTGAGTACTTGATAATTTTTATTAGGTACACAACACATAAATGGATTACATCTCATAAACACTGCGAATTATTTTTCTGTAGGTATGAAGTTGTATGAAAACCAGTCAAAATGCTTTTAATATAAAGCCTGCGGATAGAGAAGAAAGACATTGACCAACGGGAATGACTACAACATATCTGGATCCATTAAAGAACATCTAGTATTTCTATTAAGTAAACTGGTATTTTTCAAATGAAAAATAACAGTTTAATTTAAAAGAAATTCAAATCATTCTTTTAAGCACCGGGTGTTTTTGAAAATAAATTGGAAATTTCAAATATATAAAACAATAACACAAAGTTTTATTGTGATAAACTTTTACAAAATTCATTTTGCCTTAGAGGGGGACAACATTGACAAACATCAAAAATAAAGCTTCCACTAGAAAACATTTTTGAAAGTAATTAAATATCCCAAACATGATCTCAGCATTTCTTTCGGTTCTGTATCAATTATCAGATTTATAAAGGAAATTGCTTACGAATTCCCCACGCATGTGCTACTGCTTCCTTACAATTCTACAATTAGACTTCTAAAAACAGTGCTATTTGCCATTTTGAGGGCCAAACTTAATAAATGTTAATTTTTAAAGAATCAATTGAGTATGAATAGAATTAGGAATTTGATTGGTACCTGGGAAAAGAAACTCTGTAAAGAAAAAAGAACATGCACAAACGTGATTGTCGTGGCAATTCGAAAACTAGGCAACTTTAAATGTTGAATTTTCGAATTGAATTGAAATAATTATGATGCAGTTTAAATGATGATGCTTCTTTTATATCCAGTGGTGCTCAAATGAAATCAAAATTAATTTGTGAGTACAAAATTGATTTATTTGCAAATCAAGAGATTGAATGTTGTGATAATTAATTTCCCTATGGAATGCCAAAAAAAAATACATAAAATAAATTTATGGAATCAAATGTAGGTGTCGAAAGAACTTAATCCTTACCTTTCTCGTTTTGAGTCTTTATTTTTTGACATTTTCTGGCTCACTATTATTATTTTTTAACATCGACTTATATAAAAAAAAATATGACCTTGCTCTATTTTCAAACTTATGGGGAAGCAATATTCTTAAAAAACCTAACGAATTCGAAACGATTCCATTGTGAATGATAAGTGAATTATAAATAAACACATACATTTAATTTCTCATGACCTTGGATCACTTTTTTTTCTGTTATCATGAAAATAAACTTTATCTTTCAGCCATCTGTACTCCAATTTGTTGAAAACTGATTTTTTCTCAAATTCGATTTACTCAAGCAATTGTCGAACGTTTTACAAATATTTTAATAAAATAATCCTAAATATATCCCTATATAAATTCTCGCATTGGAATTGAGATAAATTCCAACTCCACGGAGTGAAAAAGGAAACATTTCCCTATTTCTTAAATCCGAGTTCACATTTCTGATAATTGAATTCTGAAACTCCATTCATCCTATAATTTGCTGTTGGAAATAACTCTAAATCTACATTATCTCGCAGATGCTGTCAAATCGAAACAAATTTATCTTCAATCTGTCTGATGTTTAGAATAATGCCACGGTATTTTTGTGTAAGAACAACGCTTATGACACTAACGTTCTAACTTGATAAGAAGCTAATAAAACAATTTACAGGGAGAATTTGGAAATGTATTAAATTTAAACAAACATATATATTAGCAGAATGCTGTCTGTAAATAAACTCATTGGTGTAAAGAATGTGACAAAATGGAATCTCAAAGAAGGAAAGAATACATAAGTGTAGAACGATTGTCAATTTTTTTTAAAATAACATCTTGGAGTAATTTTGCTGAACCATAAGTACAAACATAATTGCATAAATTAACTCTACCGTAAAATCTGTATACAGATTGACAAAGGAAGAAAAGTAGGAAATACAATATGTTTAGTACACTTTTCACACGAATTTAGTTTTCCTGTTATTTTTATAAGGTCATTCGGTATATTGTTTATACACTTTCCTGAATATTTCGCCTTTATCATCGCTACGTTCAACAGCAAAAAATATTGTCATAGGCAAATTATTATATTTTCTAGCCATTGAATAGGATATGGTAATTTTATCAATGACGATTATTGCTTCCTCAATTAATTCAAGGAAGATATTTTTTTCAGATTTCAATCGAACCCTATGTGGATGATACTGCAGATGCATCAATTGTACCACCCTTATGCATTGTAGAAAGCAGAAGACAATTCCAAATTTGCTTGGATGTATATATTATTTTATTGAATTCTTTAAGTTTAATTATGGATGTAATAATTGTGTGTGACCTTACGTAGATTTTTGTGTCAAGTCATGGTCTTAAATCCTGCTGCAACTAAAGAGCCACCACGCAAGTAGGCTGATGTAACATTTGCTCATTAGTAGGACACTCCCGACAATATTTGTTGCATTTGACGTATCGCGTGACCGGGATGTCTAAATGGGACATTGTATCTTCCAAAAAAGACCCGGTATTTACCTGCCATACCCAGGAAAAACAAATGCGAGTCGACTCTGAGGGTGGTTTTGATGTAGCCACACTATTTGGGGGCGTGAAAGTGGCTCGCACAGGTGCTTAAAGGGTAACTCGCAAGTTGACTATCATTCTTGATCTCTTTCTGTTTTCCGCATTACATGTCGTATGAGTATTTCCTTCTGCGATGAGAGAGACTCGACAGAGGTTAAGGGGCAGTCATGTCTCAAGTACCAAGTGATAGCAACGGTCTGAATAAACATACTTTGGACCCTATCAATGAAAAGGGTTACGGAGACCACCGCAACCAGGAGACCATCATTTCAAGAACTTTCAACATTAAAAGGGGTCACAAGGGTGTTAAATTTCTCTAGAGTTCTGAAAATATAAACATTTTTCAAACGTGTATAATTTCTTTAAATTTAAGTTAAATACTTCAAATCTTTTACACATTACTTATAAAGGAATGGGGCTTCAAAAAAGTATAAAATGTTTAAAATATAATCATAATTTTAAAAATTATAAGCATATGAAAATAAGAAACTTTTCTATAAGAAATATTTATTAAGTTTTACGTCGCGCATGTTATTTTCTAAAAGAGTAGGTTTAATTACTAGCTATATAAATTGATTTATAAAGACAAATGTATTCTTAATACTTTGTAGCTACTTTTATATAAATAGAATAGTAACTTACATATTTTAATAAATAAAAAAATACATTTTTAAAAACTATTTAAAAAATTGCAATATTTTACAAATATTTTGAAATACAAAAGATAAATACTACTAAAATTAGGTAGTATTTAAAGAGTATGATGCATTGTATAATTCTATAAAGTTTTATACATCATAGGCTAATATTTTAGAAAATAGCATGCATAAAGCAAAAAATACTTAATATTTATTATAGAATTTTCATATGCTTATGACTTTTAAAATTATTATTATATTTTAAACATTTTATACTTTTCTGAAGCCCCATTCTATTTTAAATAATAGGTAAAAGATTAGAATCATTTAATTTAAATTTAAAAGAATTATACCCGTTTGAAAATCGTTTATATTTTCAGACCCCTAGAAAAATTTAACACCCCTGAGACCCCTTACGAGACTTGTACTTTTCTTCTTCGAAAGGTGGCAAAGAGCAAACATTTAGTACTGCATTTATTGTTATGTTTAATTAGTTTGGAATAAAATGTATTTTGGCCAAAAAGCTGTGTGAGACCTCGCGCTACCATGTAATGAAGTAATTTTATTTTCTCACGTTATTACAATGCACATTAAATCTACAGAAGCTCAATGTTCTCATGTAAGCATGGTGTGTAAATTTGTAGAATTGGGAGGCAATCCAATTATCCTCATCACCATATGATCACTTATTGATAGTACATGTGTCTCTTCTAAGTACTACGTTTTTATCTGAGTTATTCAATTTAAGTTCAGAGATTTCCAATTAGTTGTATTTACATTACTTTTCCATTGTGTTTTCATTGGCTTTTTGCCATCCTTATTCAGAGGGAAACACTCCAAAACTCTCATAACCCAGTGCTTCTCAAACTTTTAATAACTGTGATCCAGTATCCCCATCACAATTTTCCTCCAGCTTCCCTCCAAACAATCAACAATGTATTAAATTCATTAATACTACACTTTGACTCTAAACCTACAATACGACTTTAACCTCTCAGGATTAGTCAGTGTGTTTGTCTTTCCCAAGTACGCTCTTTCCTGTGCATTGCTATCAATGAAAATATTTCGAAGTCTTTGGAGTGCAATAAAAGGACCTTGACAGTGTTCCCGAAGGATTTAATTATTTCAGAGAAAAATTTGCTTATCTGTGCATTTTCTCCCCTCCGCATTCGCACGCCTATATGAAAAACGTTTAAATTGGGGAGCGAATCGCGTAATCTTTAACCGGAGCATTTAAGGAACTAATTGTAAATCATACAAATTACCAAGCTAAATGTGTGTTGTTTTGTTTTTCGTATATTATATGACAAGCCTATTGGATCGTCGGTAGTTATTCAACGTGTTCTTAGCTTAGTATTAGTAAACTAATTATAAAATATAGTGTAATGATATATTTGTAAGTGTATTAAAACAGTGTAAATGTGTCTTATATTTTTTATTAAGTTTGAATGTATTTCTTTATTTGTTTGTTTTCATTGATTAAATAATTTTTTAAATAATTTTGTTTTTGACTTTTGACTTCTCGTAGGGTTATCACGTCCCACTAAGGGGGGCACGCATCACAGTTTGAGAAAAACTGTCATAACCTCTCGAAATTCGCTCATA
This sequence comes from Trichonephila clavipes, assembly GCA_019973935.1. Taxonomy (NCBI): domain Eukaryota; kingdom Metazoa; phylum Arthropoda; class Arachnida; order Araneae; family Nephilidae; genus Trichonephila; species Trichonephila clavipes. The sequence continues at coordinate 476,764 of BMAU01019565.1, forward strand.
AGACCAGTGAAACCATTCATTCCTACAAAATTAAAGACAGATTTAAAACCAAATAAAGTGTGTGAACAATAAAAGCACTATTTTTGAGAAATATTAATAAAGATGACGTACTCCTTTCAATATTAATTAAAATAAATACTTAAATTTATTATAAATTATAATATTGTTCAAACCTAAAATCATATTATTTTAGGTTTAACCAATATTTTGTCGAGGTTGTAACTTTGTTGAATTCTTCGAAAATTACTAAAGGAAAAGTAATACTACTCCATCTTAATCAAAAAGCTAATTGGTAGTGTTGAGTTCCTATGCATATACCTGTGCACTGTTTTGTTTTAGTAACATTTAGAAGAATGTAATTTATGAGCACGTATGCACATTTTTACACTTCACTCATTTACACTTTTCTTTGACATTAAGTTATGCAACTACGTTCAGAACCGTGATTTTACAGAAGCGTATAAATAGATAATATTTATGATATTTAGTGTAACTTAGATTAGAAAATGTATGTAAAATTATTTTAAGAATAATATTACAATAAAAAATTATTTAAGTACAATATTTTGACAAAAAAACATAGAATGACCCCTTTATAAATATTCTCCTTTTATGAAAAATGTTTCTATTATAATAATTTTTCGCCTGTATATAGCTCAGACCTCTGTACAGAGTCTCAACTAGAATTTTTGAAATATATAACTTAGAAGCGGGTTTATCCATGTTTTACGACAACAGAGAAAAAAAAATTTTAAGAAAAAAACGCCGATAATTATTTTAATTGGTTGTAATGTAAAATAATGTTGATTTTTCAAAACTCATAGTTGAGCCTCTGTACAGAGATATGAGATATATACAGGTAAAATGTTATTATAATAGACGCTTTTTCTCACAAAAGGAGAACATTTTGAAAAAAGGTTATTCAAAGTTAATTTTTTGCCGAAATATTGCATTTAAATAATTTTTTTTTGTCAAAATGCCTTTAAAAATTTTTATACATGTATGGTTATCTAAGTGACACTAAATATTATGAAAATTTTCCATTTATGCACTTTTATAAAATCACGGCTTCGAACGTAGTCGGACACCTTAATAGAGTGGTTCTCAAACTTTCAATATTTGCGACCCAATATTCAAGCAGATTTTCCAACACGCCTCCTTCCATATAATAATAATGTTTGAATTCAATAATAGAATACTTTGAAACTAAAGCTACAACACAATTTTACCCTCTTATACGTCACTGGCGTATATAAACGTCTCTCTCAGCCACAACGTTAATTACCCTGGTCGTATCTATATACGTCGGTTCGAAGTATGATCTTTTCTATACACTGCTATCTACACAATTATTCCGAAGGCTTTGTAATGCAATAAAAGGACTTTGAGAGAGTTTGCGAAGGATTTACTTTTTCAGAGAATTTGCTTATTTATACCTTTTGTTTATCCCCCCCTTCCAAAACATCACATGCGCCACATAGCGCGTCTACGTCGGAAACGGTGTCATTGTGGAGGATATTGCGTAACTTTTAATCAGCACTTAAGGAATTAATTATAAACACTACAAATAAATAAGATAATTATTAATTTTTGCATATAATTTTACATATGGCAAGCCTACGGGGTCACTGGTAACTATTAAACGAGTCCTTAACTTGCATTGTTAAATTATCTATAAAATGCATCGTGCAGTACTGATGCATTTAAAAAGGTGTTTTACCAGTGTAAATGTGTATTTTATTTTTTAATATGACATATTATTTTTTATTAACTTTCAGTAAATTAATAATTTTTAAGATAATAATTTGTTTTCAACTTTTCAATACGGTAGCAACCACTCGTAGAGTTATCACGCCCCCCTCCCCTCTATAGGGCGTGCCCCATTGTTCGAGAAACGCTTCATTATAAGTGTTTTTACAATATTTAGTGTGATTCGAAAACTAATTTTAAAAAGAAATATTCATGAGTTTTTAAATAATGAAACACTGTACCAAGTCTTGGGAAGCTTTCTAATAACTGAAGTGCAGATTTGTAAAATTCTTGACGTAACTTCCAGTTAAGAAGCCAGTTCAAAGAGTGCATCATTAGAAACAAAGATATGAAAAATGTAGTCCAAGGACCACGATGATTATTGAAAATCAGTATTTATCCCAAATAGTAACAGTAACACAGGCAGCTAGCTAATCAGCAATCTCGTGAATTCCATGTTGTCTCAGAATTCAGTGCAGCTCGAATATTGTGGATCAATCTCTTGAAGAAAGTTCTAAGACATTATACTTGTTCCGTAAGTTGCCTTATTCCAAAGAACAATTAAATCTATTTTATGAAATCAGCTTATTTTATGAGTGATTTCATATTTTATGTGAGTGACTATTTTCCCACTATCATTATAATCTTCAATTGACGAATGGTGGCAGCAACAGTCAAGTGACCAGTGTATCAGATCGTGGCTGGCATGCCATGAGTTCAAGCCCAGTACCACTAACGACCCGCGTGTAGGGGAGCGATGTCGTTAAATCTGTCGAGTCAAACGTCCTCCCGTCGGTGTGGTGTGATAGTTAGAAGAGGTAGTACAAGCTCACGGGTCTTCCTCGTCACTTGGCCATGGTTAAAAAATAACAGGTTCGTCGCCAAAAGCGTTTGAATAACTTAATTGTGTGACTGTAATATTCACTCACTCACTTAATCAAAAGGTGTGTAAAATGTAAAATCACACACTCACACGCTGTGCTAAATTAAATTGGAGTTTGTTCTGGTATGAATGAACAAAGTACTTGATAACAATCAACAACCTAATTTTAATCTCAATATCCGAACTATAAATAGGCGATATGAGCAAAATTAACTGTAGATATGTCGTAGCTAGGAATTGCAAAACCGGTATAGCGGGATACTGAATGTCGGTGTTCACAAACTTAATTGCCGGTTTTTCAGTATTTACTAGCAATTTTTTTACTTGTCTCCACTATATGTTCAGGGATCACCAGCCTAGCAAAATAGTAAACGTTTTTGTCTTTATGTCTCCCAAACGGGTGGAATTATTTTGACTGTGAATATAAAACTGCATCGTACAATCAAAAGAAGTGATGAAATATGTGAATCATCGAAGGAGGCGTGCAAAAGCTATTCTGTTACAGTTCAGAGCGATACTGCCCACGTGCAGGATTCTTAATCTGATATTCGTATCTGTGAGAACAAGGTTGTAGTTGTGAAGAAAGTGCGTAATATTTCGATATTTTTTAAATTGGTGAGTTGTTTACTCACATTGTATTTGCATTTTGTACTTGTATTTACATATCATAATGAGTTTATAAATGAAACTGAAAAAGAAGACCAACTAATTCAAATTTTATCAAGTTCATAGTAAATAATCTTAAAATATTTTACCCACAAACATTATCTTTATTCCGAAAAATTTTTGTACAGTTATCGAAGATGATTATGACACTAATGTCGATAGTGAAAATGAATTGTTACTTGAATTGAACCAAAATACAATACAGAAAATAAGTAATATCCAAAACCATCCGTCGAGAAATTGACTTATTTAAGGTATCTGTACACCTTCGAAGAAAATTTTCTTAAAAACTGTAATATTTGCTATTAAAATATTTTTACTGATGAAATATAACATAAAACTATGAAAAATACATTTAATATGTTACTTGTAGTGCATAAAAAAATTTTAGGGAGTAAAACATAGTGTAAATAATATAATTAAATTGATTATTAGAATAACGCACATAACTCAAATGTAAACAAAAATATCCCTTTTCTGTAAATTTGATGTTGATCATAATAATATTTTTTACGGCTGCTACTATTTTCCAGATGATAATCAATTTATTACAATTTTTATCAAGGTTCGAGTAAAAGAACATTAAAAATCATTAAAAAATTATTACGAGCATAATATATGCCTTAGTTACTAAAAAAACATGTCAACTATATCATTATGAAAGTAGTAGGGGTTCTTTAAATCTATAAAACAAATATATTTATAAAATCTGAACTAATTTGGTTCTCAACTTTTTCTGATATTTACAATGTCAGATGTCAATACTTTAAAAAAAATCATTTTGAGATAAATCAGAAATAAACCTTCAACTGTAATTTTTACTATTAAACACAATTTGATATACTTAAAATGCTCCTGATTTATAAATAACACCTTCTTTACTCTCTAAAATATTGATTTTATTTTCCTTGTAGCTCTTAAATTTTTTCTACACTGCTTTACATTTGTTGCTGAATGTCATTCTGCATCGTTAATTCTATTTATGTCAAGATGTTTGCATGATTTTAAAGTAAAATTTCCAGGAGTTATATTAAGTTTTTTAAAAATTTCAACACAACCCTTGTATCCATCGTTAAATTGGATCACAGCATCCAATGCACCAGATTTTAAAGTTTTGAGGCACATGAAAACTTCCTTGGGTACCCTCTGCTAAATAACGCCATTTAAACACTCGTTTGATTTTTGTGTTTTGCCATGCAGGCATTTAGTAAGTAGTTCTTTGGTACACAACTCTAAATATGTAGACTTAATCATGTTTAGCACTTCATTTGATAAGCCTTTATATTTTTCTTTTGGCTTTTTGCCACAAGACAGGTCTCGCTTGTAGTAGCACCAACTATCTTTTCCGATGGGACACTGCCCATGCATCGGTTTCTTGACACTTGATGAGGAATGAAACAAAGCCGTAATAATATTTTGCTGAAGACCGGATAGGTTTCCAACATTGCTACGAACAGCAATCCCATAATAGTTTTGCAATCGGTCAATAAAAGAGTCGGTGGGTTTGCCTTTACCAGACAGATTTTTTATTTTTAGACTTTAGTTTGCGCAATCTCTCACCTACTTTCTTTTGAACATGACCAATGCATTCATATTTTGTGACGCTATCCTTCCTATAAGTATCTTTGACACTGATAAAGCCCTTAGAGTCCCCGTCACCATAATAATGTGCATATTTAATGCCTCGTTTGACAATAGAACGTTGGAAGATTCTCGTAGCACAACAGCTTCCATTTTTAACGCAGAACCTTGAAAATTGCTAAGGGACACGTGATCTGCTGCAAAAGTTTCCGACTCAATGCTTCTAGGCATTTTAGAAATCTTTCTGCAGGTGGGACAATATGACGACATTATTTCAATGTCTACTACTTTACCAGTGTCAACTGGCGAAGCTGCGACACACCCATTCATGGAAGAGTAACCTCTACGCTGCCATGTTCCATCAACTGAAATGCCAAATTCAACAATTTTATTTTTAGTAGGATGTAGCACTAACAGTTCCAAGCTGCTTTTTGCATTGATAGTTCACTAACTTCTGAAATCACGGACATGAGTTTATTCTCATGATTAGTGTACGCAGTTTTACTGAGCCTGGGTAAATTTAAAGTACCACATAATTTAAACCCAGCAGAAAAACCTTTTGCCAATTTGTCTCATACCATACACAAATCTTGTATTTACTTCAGGGCAGTTTAAAATTTTCTTTAACTAGAAAACAATGAGTAAAAGTCATAATGTTTACACCTGATGACAAAATTTGAGCACAAACCATATGTGGAATCCTCAGAAAGCAGGAAACCTTCTTCGAAACATCTTGGACAGCAAAGTTGTAAAAACAAATTTAAAAGGATTCTATATCAATTATTCCTGTTACCAGTAAGTGGTTTACGTTGATGTTCTGCTATTTCTTCATCAAAGACAGCAGAGATTTTAGTTTTTGAAGAACTGGCGTTGGTAGATGTTGCGCTGCTATTTTTAATGTTTAATGTTAGATCCATTACCTCGAAATTGGCGTTTTCTCATTGCACTAACTCTACGTTTAGCATTGTCTATTTTAAATGACAAAAATTAAAATTTTCTGCTATAAAAAGAATTAAATAGAAGCTTATAAAGAGTTACGCAATCATAAGCAAATGTAAACAAAAAGTAAAGCACTCTTTTTTTTGCCAGTTCTAGATAAAAATATAAATAAAAACATGTTGCCAATTATATTTTTGATAATTCTGAAAACTCGAATTCATATTTTAAAAAGTTCAAATTTCTTACTATTGCATATTTAAACGATACTTTGAAAAAAAAAATGTCAACAAACATTTTTCTACTTCGCAATGCAAACTTGTACTTCCGGTTTCAAAAAGGTGCTATCGAGTGAAACTCAAATCCCCATAACTTAAGTTCTAAATAAGATAGAAACAAAATTTAAACACCATTTTAAAGAAAAAAGTTCATATTTTCAAATAACATTTAAATTAAAAAATTGAAAATTTTGACGAAAATAACGTTTTGAAGGTGTACGGGTATCTTAAAGATTTAGAGGTAAATACTTGGAAAAGTATATCGCGTATTGTTAACAATGCTACCAACTAGCTTAGATGCCGAAAGAGAGTTTTCGACACCTGCTAATTTATGCACATAATTACGTTCCAGGCTTAATGACAGTACAGTTAATGCATTACGTTTATTAAAATCACATTTCAAAAATTTCTAAAAGTACCATAGACTGAATAGAGATATTTACACTTTTTTGTGATTTAAATAAATAATCTGTTCCTTTACTTCTTTGAGATTCTTTATATACTGTTATAATTTTAAAATTACAAATTAATTGTTTGTGATATTTACGCTTTTAAATAAAACTGACAAATAAAACAAATAAGCATCTGTATTTTCTTTATATTTCTAAAACTTCTAGTACCGGTTTTAAAACCGGTATCCCGGTATTAAGATATAAAAAAATACCGAATACCGGTATTGAACTTTTGCTCCAATATTGCAATTCCTAGTTGTAGCCTCACCCGGCACTCATACGTAGTGATTTAACGTTTATGTTTTCTTTATGTCAGGATACAATAACTCAGTCACTACTAAAAATCATTCACTTCCACATTCTTTTTGCAAATATAAACAGTATTTATACTATACACTTTTAAATATACTATTGTTATACGCTAATTAAAATAGCAATTGGGAAACTCGCAACAAGTGTCACACATTCTTTCAATGCATCCCATTCTCGAGTGTGTGAGCGTCAACACCAATACACCCTTTACATACCCGCACTTTCACAGCGCCCTCTATAGCAAAAGTTCGCCAAAGTGGTGGTTCACGAGAAAATTTCGCTGGTCCCCTGAAAAATGTGTGGAATATATTTACTCATAACGTTAAGTTATGTTTTAAGATGCATTGAAACATAATTAAAATTATAACAATACGTGAAAAGATATAAAAACGCTCCTTCATAGAATAACGCCACGGTAAATAAATCATATTGATGTAGCTGGATTGTTATGTGTAGATAATAGATCCGTGTGCAGCGAAATTTCAGGATAATGATTTAAGTTTGTATCTAAACAATAGCCTCATCGACCTATCATCCGACGGAGCTTTCAAATTTAAATTTCATTCATCCTTATCAAGATCTCACTTTTAGCTTTCCATTAAAAGTGAATAGCCTTTTAGTGAACAGGCGATGAAAATTTGCATTCAATTCTCTACTACTTACTTATGTGAAGTCCTTTTCATCTGTCACAGCCATCAAAACACGGTACCGATATCAGCTTGAAATATATAAATGCAGTTATTCGTCTTGCAGTTACAACATTGGATCCAAATACTCATAAACTTATTTCAATTAAGCAGGGATATTCTTCAAAAAGGAATGTTACAGTTTGATAGACTTAAATAATTTTTAATTGTTTTGTTTTTACAGTTTTGCTAATTTTATTATGGCTTATTGATAAAGGCTTCATAATTGGTTGCAATTAATAGTTTCATTTTATTAACTAGGTACATTTTATGTGTTTTTAAACTACATTCTTTTTATAAATATGGTTAACATCTAACCTAAAAATCCTATTAATGGTCCTCCGGATTTAAAGTATGCATTTACTGGTCCGTGAGGTCAAAAGGTTTGGTAACTGCTGCTCTGTAGTTTGAGTTTAATAATCGTTTAAACTAAATAATAAATAGCCACGTAACTCAAACCGATGTCGTTAAGCCACGAATATGCATTTTCAAATACGAAAATGAATTATATCATTGACTTTTTTTTAAAATCCCTTTCTATTAAAATTTGCTTTTTATTAACTTACAGATACTGATCATCGCACACATCATCTAATCTTCATTTCTCAATTACTCCTTCAATTCACAATACTCTCTTCCTCTACTCTGTGGTTTTGGTTTTCTTTATATATGGCAATGCCTATCAAAATATAACGTCTCATTCACATAGCGATGTGTTCTGAAATCTGTCAATAAAACCCTCAGAAGTTATTCGAAATAACAAAAGTACTACAAAGTAAGCACACTGCAAAGCAAACAAGCGGGCTATTGGCAACGGAACTCGCAATTTTGAACTTGGGCAGAATAACGAGAAAGACACGAGCTTACACCCCATCTCCAAGCTTCCTCACCTCACCACGGAGGGACAGTGAACCTTGATAGATTTGATGTGAATTAACTTCTCTGTACAGCGAGTTTTCAATGACACTAGAACTAACTCGAAATTCATATATTCCGGGCTAGAGTTCGTAACTACAATTACTAAGCTACAGCGGTCACAAAAGTGCCTAAGAGCTTTCTACATGATATAATGAAGGCAGAAGTCTTATTTTCATATCGAAGTAATTACTTAAAAATGAAAGATTAACAATTAATAGAGCTGTAACATAGGATACTCGTATTAGAAATCAGCTCACTTATTATTTAAGAATTTTTTTCCTCATGTGTTCTTTAAAATCTATGAATGGTAAAATAATTTTCCAGAACATTAAGGGGTGTTGGAAAGCTGAAATATTATTTTTTTGACAATTTGAGATTTTTACATTTTCAAACTATATAGATTTTAACCTTTCTAAAAATACCTTACTTTAACCTCTAGGGTATTTAGAAGTCCTTAAAACGTATTTTTAAATAATCGTTGAATTTGGGCCACGCCCATTTTAATGGCGAAAATTGTAAACAAATTACTTTGTTTTTGCTTAAAAAAGTGTAACGATTGATATAAACCAAAACATGTATCTTTTATTTTAAATTGAGCCTTTTTTTTTTTTATTTCCTAGTTGATTAGAAGTCTCACTGAATACATTAAAATCAATTTATCTCAAAATGTAAATTTTAATGTGCGATGTACCTTTTCTGAGAAACTACTGTTCACAGGTATGTAAATTTTTATGAATTATTTATAATGATGTCTAATATATACTAAAATGAGCTTTTTGTAAAAAACTCAAAAATTTAATTTTTACAAATTTTTTTAAGTAAAAAATGGATCAAATTTCGTAATGTTTGATAAAATATTTCATAATTTATTAAAAAATTCAAAATTAGCTAAAAAGCTCATTTTAGTATAATGCGAGAGGTGTACTTTAATTGTATGAAAAATTTCAACCATGTACATAAAACAGATTTTGAGAAAAGGTACATCGAAAACAGCCAATTTAACATTGTCAGTATAGAGAAAAGAGAGGTTTTTCCAACTCCCCTTAACTTCATTGAACCCTTCAAAATAGTTAAAAATAAAATAAAGAAAATACACACACACATAAGACAGGAGTTATACTTATTTTTTTTTTAATTCAAGTTAAAATTCTATCGAAAAGTCAAAAAGTTTTTATACCTGACCTTCCAAAATTTAATTGTTTTTTTGTGCTAGCCTGACATTTATTCCGAAACATCAGTAAAGTATGAAGGAGTTTAAAAATACAATTCACACACACACACACAAACAGTTTAAGCTCAGTTTCAACTGATTATATGACAAGTTTTGATGAAAAATCGCATTTATCCCTTTATCTACCGCATTATGATTTACTGCATTATTTTTCATGCAATATATTTTTTGGATCACTACATTAAAAATTAAGGAAAATACACAAATAAAATAATCAACTTCGGGGAATTTAATCTGTTAGAGCTAATTTATTAATTAAAGATATTCAACTGTAAAATTAATTATATACACTGTTTACGTAAAATAAATAGTCAAATTGTTTTCTAAGGTCTTCAGTAACCTACAAAAAATAAATAAGAATCTTAAATTTTGACATTAAGTAATTTTTTGGGACAAAAATCATTATCTTCGCAATCTGCTGAAAATGCCGTCAGCTGAAAGCGCAATCTCTCCTATAAAACTCTTCGCCTTCCCCGCTAAAATATTCATCATAGAGCCCGTGCTGCCATATATCTTGAAAGAGTGGATTTCAAAGAATATTCCTGCTAAGTATCATCATCAGAATATTTGTAAAAATTGTTATCCTATGTAATTTTAAAAAGAGTGGTACTTATAAGTAATGTCGGTAGATAAAGGGTTAAATTGATCAATAAATTTTAGGATATCTATAATTCTGCTTAATGCTACATAGCAACCTTTTTCAGAAACGTTTTAGAGGGACAGTAACATTTTATGTTTTATTTTCAGACTGTATTATTAGGTTGATTCTAAAAGCATAAAGTCTCAGTTTGATCATACATTATTTTAAATTTTTTAAAAATTTGGAATTTTTGAAGTTTTTCAAACTTTTATAAAACGCTTAACTTTTAAAATTGTTTAGTCATTGTAAGTGATTTATGTTTATTATATTATTACGAAATTATGTTAGAATGGATGTGAAAATCTGTTCCGTTGTTGATTTTTATAATTATCTTCCTTGCTTAACCTGGATAAAAGCAGAAATTTTTAAAATATTAAATTTAGCATTTTTAAAATATTATAGCTAGAGATCTTAGATTTAAATACATATTAATTTTTATAAAACGTACGTTTAGGAGTACTTACAAAAAACTGCAAGATTCGATCTTGAAAAGAAACAAAAAAGCCTTAGAGATTAGAAAACACCTACATCTTCAAAATTAAAAGTCTGAGAAAAACGCGTTTAAAGTTTGTAAGTGCATAAAATAAAAAAAAGATTATAATGCCTCTAAAACTCTAATTTTTTATATTCTATATTTTCCAATTTATTTTTTATATCAAAACACTACTTTGAAAACATTGTTTTTAATTCAAAATAAATTTTTGCATAATACTGCTAGTGGTTGTTACGACAACAAGTTGTTCAACCTAATCTAAAAAAAATGTTTTCATAAAAGTTTTGAAACCCAAAGCATTCATGTACAAAATAATAATGATAGTAACTTAAGCTAAAAATCATCAGTCTTGTACATAATTTTTATTTTTTAGATTTAAATAGGATATTAATTATTATAATATAGCACTACTATATATGTTTACTATAATATAGGTTGGTATATCATGGAAATATTCAGTTTTATCTATTATACTTGTAGTCAGAATATTTGTAATCGGAAACTTTATTGCAGTATCAGTGAAGGGCTGGATTTTAGATATAGCATTTTCAGTAGTATTCTATCTATTCCATGTATGGTTTCTTATAACAACCTAAGAAATTTTTAGCCATGGCATTTTCTCAACAGGAAAAAAATTAATGAAAAGCTTCTAAGTTATATAAACTATTTTTAAAGCATATATTGCTTTAATTAATTGATTGGGATCAATTTTAATAAAGTAATTATGAGAACTGAAACGAATCAAAACATAATCAAGCAAAAATTATTTTAGTTATAAAAATTGAAATTTATAACCATTTCACACTAAAAAAGCTCATTGTTCTCAAATATATATTTTAATTAATTTAATTTAAGAGTAGGAAAATGCTTTAAAGGTAAACCGAAATCAAAACCTTTCAGAAAAATTCAAATATCTAAAAAACTAAATTGTTATCAGACCTGAAATTTGAAAATAAGCTTCCCCATAATATTGTCCATAAGTAAAGGCAAAAATCATACAAATTTTTGCTATTTTTGAAATGTGTAGGGTCCTGTGTAACCCTAACTCTTTTAACCACAGTTATTCCGAAATCTATTTTGCGCGATATTTCTGTTGAGAAAGTTTTGAAATACGTTTGCCTTGATAAAAGAAGAGTTTTAAGTAATTTGCAAATTCAAAATACTTTTCTATGGATATATTTCATTGAGATTAAAAATATTTTAATATATATTTTCAAGATATTACATTATATACGATGCACATTCAGTTCTTTTCCATTTTATGACCTTTTCAGATATTGGAAAATAATTTTATGATTTTACCTTGAGTTTCATGAGCTTAGTATATATTTAGATTTACTTCGAGGTTATTATTTTTAACGCGTTTAGAAAATTTCCAACAATGTGCAGTTGAAACATTTAAAAGAAATATCTTAAAAATACTTTGCGTACATAAAGTATAAATATTAACAGCAGCGTTTCTCAAAATGTGGGGTGCGCCCCCTTGAGGGGCGTGATACCTCTACGAGGGGGGCGTGAGCATATTAAAAAGTGGAAAACTAAAGATTATTCACAAAAATTATTCATTTACTGAAAATAAACAAACAGAATACTTCCTGACATAATAAAATATGAAATACACATTTGCACTGATATAATACACTTATAAAAGTATCAGTACTATATACTGTATTTTGTTATTAATTCAACAATACAAGTTTGATAATTACCAGTCACCCCATGGGCTTGTATTAACACTTATCTTGATGATTTGTAAGATTTATAATTAAGAACAACAACAACAACATAATTATTTCTTTAATTGCTGATTAAAGGTTACGCGGTTCACTCCCATATGCCACCGTTTTTCACGTAGACGCACATATTTTAATGTTTTGGGGGAGGGAGGAAAAAAGAATAAATAAGCAAATGCTCTGAAATAAGTAATTTCTTCCCAAACACTATGAAGGTCATTTTATTGCATTCCAAAACCTTCGGAATAATGTTATGGACAGCAATGCACAGAAAATATCTTACTTTGGAAAGACGTATATATACGTCCAGAAAATTAATGCATTGGTTGAGAGATACGTTTAAATACGTCGGTGGCAGATTAGAAGTAAAAGTCGTAAAAAATGTAGTTTTAGTGTCAAAGTATACTGTTATTGAATTCAATACATTGTTATTGTATGGAGGGGGGCACGATGAAAATGATGATTGAATATTGGGTCGCGAATATTGAAAGTTTGAGAAACACTGGTTTACAGAGATATCATTATATGCATTGTATTTGTAAGAGAAAAACTACGATACTTCTCATTTTGTACCTGAAACCCGGATTGAAGAAGCAATAGTTTTGGTAATCAATGGATTCGGATTTAAAGTTTACTCCTTTCAAAAATTGTCACATAAAATAATATTGATTGTCGTATTTCAATTTCAAAATATCTTCTGAGTCATAACGGACATGATGTGAAGCTTAGGTAGAAAATGCCTTATTTAACCCGTTCAGGACCATGATCACATATATGTGATCACGCGTTTCTCCCTCCATGGCCCAAGGTATCATATATGTGATTGAGCTTTCCCTCCTCGTAGGCACATGATCACATCGGTGTGGTCAGAGTTAGGAACGGTTTTATATTAATTTTTACAAGCACTATAGATGGCAGTTCAAGACCAATTTTTGCGAATAATTTTCATAAAACTTTGAATTTCAATATGTGCTTTCATCTCTTGCTTTTTTAAAATTAGATTCGAGATATTTATGAATATAAATAACTGCGCATGTTTATTTTTCGAGAGAATCGGACATTTAGAGGTTTTTGATCTATTGCTCTATGGATTTCTGTGAACATTTTGAATAAGTTGGTTTATATATTCGTATTCAAATGTATTGGATTTTTGTCAATTTTTTTGAAAGTGTATATTTGTAATTTTTTTTAATTAAAATGAAAAAAAAATCTTTACAACTCGCAATTGTTTTTTTAAATATAGCGAAAATATTTGTACTCTATGTTCAAATATTATCAATGATAGTAAATTGTAAGTTTTAGCGTATTTGATTGCATTTAAAACTTTATATGAATTTTGAAAGGAAATTAGGCTTAGCTGGGAAATTCGACCGATCCTGTGCGTACGTATCCTTTCCAATCGTACGGGCCTGGAGAAGCGCTTCTTTCTCCTTCTTTTGAAGAGGTTAATATCTGATCAAATTGTAAGCCATGCCGCAAAATACCCGCTTCAAATTACCAGTACTTTGTTAATTTGAAGGCATTATCCACAATTATCTTTTCATTGCGTTAACCTTTATCTGGATACACCATTCATCTCCCATGTAATATTTGTATTGATATTTGCAAATAATAATTTGGTATTTTTTTTGTTAACATTCGTAAAAGGGGGAAAACAGTATCGAATAAATTACTATTAAACTATATTAATAAATCAATTTGAACTCACTCCTTGAAATTTACAATTACAAGAATTATCGACGTCAACGTACAAGCAGATTTCCATCTATGTCTCTTAAGAATAGATTCGAGCTTTGTTTATAAGATTTTTTTTGTAACATCATGGAAATTTCTCGAAGGGTTAATTCTAGAAAATTTTCGATGATTCATTCGCACAATATCGTACTAGTCGTCAAATTTGTCGGCAACGGTAATAAAGTTACCAATCTTGTAAACCTGGTTGCATCCTTTATGGTTGCCATAATCTTATTTTTCATGTTCTAGCTGGGAAGCAACCTTTTTCTGTAAAACCCAACTTTTTTTTCCTTTGGAGAGTACAACTGCAAAAAAAAAACATACTAGACGCATTTTAATATACTATTGTAGAAACTACAAAATTATAAACTATTAATCGATAATATGATGTAACAAAAATATTATGCATAATATGTTTCAAAGTTTTTTTCCAGTTATTTTAAATTTCTCTCATTGATTGAAAATTTATTGGTTTTAACTTTTTTTTGAAGCATAACACTTCTTCAACTTTCAGTTAAAATGTACTCCGCTTTCAAGATATGTTCACTTTAACATTCACGGCACTGTAAAGCTGAATTTTATGAAAAACAGCTAAACACGTTTTAAATTGTTTTCAGTAGGTTCAATAGTTTAATTAGTTACGCTTGCTTGGAACAGAATATCAATTTGAAGATGGAAACCAGACAATAGACGAATCTCAACCAAAGAAGAATGCACTCCTTTTCAGTCGGTTAAGACAAGTTATTGTAACGAAGGTAGCATTATGTATACAGTGATAATATATAAAGGGTGTTTTTTTAGAGGTATAGAAATTTAAATTGCAATAAAACAACGATGCATTATTCGATTGACATGAATTTTTTTTATTCGAAAGATAATCTTGTGGCATTACATTTTAAATATGATTTCTGGCATATGATTGCTACGGCTGGCTCCGATGTAGTCCAATCTGGACGACCAATTTTCGATGACTTTTTCCAACATTTGTGGCCGTATATCGGCAATGACACGGCGAACGTTGTCTTCCAAATTGTCAAGCGTTTGTGGCTTATCCGCATAGACAAATGACTTAACATAGCCTCACAGAAAATAGTCTAGCGGTGTTAAATCACAAGATCTTGGAGGCCAATTCACGGGTCCAAAACGTGAAATTAGGTGGTCACCAAACGTGTCTTTCAATAAATCGATTGTGGCACGAGCTGTGGATATGTTGCGCCGTCTTGATGGAAACACAGCTCCTGGACATCATGATTGTTCAATTCAGGAATGAAAAAGTTAGTAATCATGGCTCTATAACGATCACCATTGACTGTAACGTTGTCGCCTTCATCGTTTTTGAAGAAGTACGGACCAATGATTCCACCAGCCCATAAAGCGCACCAAACAGTCAGTTTTTCTGGATGTAACAGTGTTTCGACATATATTCAGATTAGCTTCACTCCAAAAGCGGTAGATTTGTTTGTTGACGTAGCCATTCAACCAGAAGTGCGCTTCATCGCTAAACAAAATTCGCTTATGAAAATTTGGAACAACGGCAATCTCGTTTTGGGCCCATTCGACGAATCTACGTCTTGTTCGATCATATTTAAAATTTAATGCCACAAGATTATCTTTCGAATAAAAAAAATTCATGTCAATCGAATAACACATCGTTGTTTTATTGCAATTTAAAGTTCTATACCTCTACAAAAAACCCTTTATGTATAATTAAAATTTGAAAAAAAACCTAGTTAATCCATTAAATCCGTCTCGCTCAACCGGTGTTTTATGGGTATATATATACGTCAGAGTAAAAAAACTGTTTTTCATTATGCCTGTTTTCATTATGCCTTTTTCTTTCCTCCAATACATCACGTACCTATGTGAGAAATGGTGACAGTGGGAAACGAATCATGTCACTTAATCAGCAGTTAAGGGTTAAAATCCCATCTTAAATTTTAAACTTAATTTGTTTACAAATAGAAAACAAACTTGAAAATCCTTTAGAAATACAAAAATGGTAAAAATGATTTGAAACTGATGTTAAAGGCTTTGGAATGCTTAAAATACTAAAGCGGACATAAAATACATTAAATAAATTTCTTAATAAAATACAATTTCTGGTCTCAATTTTATATGCATAAAAAGAACTCGTCTTATTTTCCATATTTTCTTCAATTCGCTGAAATTGTCAATTTTTACAATAATGTTATCTAATAATATAGATTGATAAAATATATTCCCTTATAATTGATTCAAGTATATCTGAAAAAATCCCTTTTGAGACAAAATATAAAATTAATTAACAATAAAATCTTGCTCTATAAACAATGTTTGATGGGTTCCTTTTGCTTATCATATAGTTAATTTCAATTTTAATGTGTTTTTTCAATTCCTACTATTATAGCTCGCACTCCCTACATATTTATTTATTTAACTTCGTGGAATTCTCAATCATTAATAAAATACATTTTAAATCGTCCTATTGAGATGACATTTCATATACATGATTATTTTGAATGGTACAATAATTTAATTATAATTAATAAAAAATAATTGATTAAAACTAATTATTTAAAGAAATACAAATACAGCCACGTAGGCATCATTTTTGGGGACTTAGTGACCCTTTTGGCGACTTGTGTGTAAAAACATGAAAATGTTTTTTTCTCACGTTTTAAAGCATTCAATTGAACTGAAATTTTATATACAAGTTTGTTTTAGATGAAAATACGATACTTTAATGATAATTAATAAAAATTAATTACCACTTAATGTTGTGATTCTGTCATATGTATATACATATTTATATTAATTGTAACTATTTAATAAAAAGTAGCCAAAATAAATTTTTTATTTGTTGATCTACGTAGGAATTAACTAATTTTTTTATATTACTTGTTTTTTATTAATAATACAACAAACGTGCAATAAGAGTATATTGAATAATACAAAGAATAACAAAAGAAGATCATAAAAATCCATCTTAAATACCTTAATGATTTCACTTCAAAAGAAATGGTACTTTTGAAGCTTATAAATGAGTTTCTAAAACGTTCATAAAATAACTTGTATTCTTCTATATTGCACGTGTATAAAATATTTTTGCAAACTAATAAATAATGCACATTAAAAGGTATTTTAATAAATTATATTAATAGAGTCCACGAAGTTTAAATTGTTATGAACTGAAACTTAAGCCTTTTACTACTATAAAGGGTATACGAAAAAAATATTATTCTCAAATTTATTGCCCCATTCTAACACATAAAATTTCATAATTACATTTTCCAGACTACACCAAAGAATAGAGATTTGTCCTTAAGGGGTAATTTGTATATTCAAATTGCATTATATCCTTAACTCTCTCTTCCTTTCCTTTTACACAAGACTATTATCATAAGAATGTGTATAATAAAAGCAAAGTGCTTACTTAAAATGGAAAAACCTGTAAGGCCTATTGTCATTTAAAAACTTTCAAGCTTCGTCCTCGGAATATTAAAATAGTTCTATAGTTTAGAAAGAAATTATGCTGAATTTTTTGAAAAAAATTTATAGTTCAGAGTTGTTAAAAATTACAAATATAAAGAAAAAAATCTTAATTTTAGAATGAAAAAAGCGAAAAAAAGAATTCTTAAGAATCTGATAACATAAATTATCTTTTCACATCTATCTTTATATATACACTGGTGTGCAAAAATTAAGGACGAGACGGTTTTTTCAATATAACTTTGTACAAAAGCTTTCCAAATCAACACATTTAATACCGTAAGATCCCCAATACGTAAGGACATGTGTAATGTAAGCAACACTTACAGAAAGAGAAATCAGGGGGATAAAAAGAAGCTTGATTGAGTAGCACGGAGCGCAATGCGTCTGAAGGCTGAAACATCC
The DNA here is from genome assembly GCA_019973935.1 of Trichonephila clavipes. NCBI lineage: Eukaryota > Metazoa > Arthropoda > Arachnida > Araneae > Nephilidae > Trichonephila > Trichonephila clavipes. Next base: position 494,929 of record BMAU01019565.1, read on the forward strand.
CTGTGATGGGTGTCCAGCAAGAAACATCCGGTTTTTAGTAGGAGATATGATCTCCCCTGACTGCTAGGCAGGTTTCACAGTGTCTGCCCATGCTAAGAATGATGGTGTCAATGAGTTGTTGAGGCATTGCTGTCCATTCGTCTTGCAGCGCCAATCGAAGCTCCCGAATCGTTACTGGTGGTAAGGTACGAGCTGCCAAGCGTCTGCCTAGAAAATCCCATACATGCTCGATGGGATTGAGATGTGGAGATCGTGCCGGACAATCCATACGTACAATATCCTCACTCTCTAAGAGCTATTCGGCAGCTACTGTGCGATGACATGGTGCATTGTCATCCATGAAAAGGAACTGCAGACCCATAGCGCCTCTAAAAAGACGCACATATGGAAGAAGAATCTCGTTACAATCCCGTTGACTGAACCTGCGTCGAAGATTTGAAGGTCTGTACGACTACCAAGCATGATGCCTCCCCAAGCGAGAACACCGCGACCTCCATACCTGTCCCTTTCAATGATGTTCGAGGGATGATTGCGGCTTCCCCGCTCTCTCCAGATGAGTATGCCATGAGAATCGCTACTCAAACTGAATCTGCTCTCATCTGTAAAGAGTACTCGTCCCCATTTATTGTCTCACCAATTCCGGTCTTCCCGGCACCACAGAGTATGCCTTCTCCGATGGGCTGGCGTTAAAGGTACACACCGTACAGGGCGTCGTGCAAACAGACCACCACCGTGCAGTCTTTTGGCCACGGTAAAACGCGATATCGGTCGTCCAGTCGCCTGTGTCGTGTGTCTAACGATTTCTCCCGCTGTCTGCCGCCTGTTTCTTCTGGCCTGTAAGACAATGTACCGGTCATCTGCGGGTGTGGTTCCTCGTGGACGACCACTACTGAACCCCCGGATAGCTGTTCATGTAGTTTGAAATTGTCTCCAAAGTCGTGAAACGATACTGTGAGCAATTCTGAACTCAGCAGCCACTCTTGTCACACTGCGGCCTTCCTCCAACTTCCCAATGATTCGACCTCGGGTAAAAGCATCCAGATGTCGTCTAACAGATTGATTATTCGCCATTTCTCGCTGAGACAGCAACTCGGTGTGATTTTAACTGCTATACGGCGTGCAATCTTTTTGCCAGAAATACTGATCTTACACCGACAACATGCTTTATACTACTCAGACACTCCTCCATTACGTCTACCTGCATATCTGCGCATGTGCTACCGTACATCACCTTACTTAATCTCCTGATTGGTTTTTCTGTCCCTCTGCCTCTTTGTTCAGCTGATATGCTAATTTTTCGACTTCGTCCTTAATTTTTGCACACCAGTGTATATATATATATATATATATATATATATATATATATATATATATATATATCAGAATAATTAATATCTCTCTCTTTGTAAGAACAAATGATATATGTAGATCTCCGTGCAAATAGGAATTTTGAAATTAGGTAAGAAATAAGTAAAAAAAAAAGTCTACATAGTTATACTAAAAATGCGAATTACAAATATGTATCGATAGTTCAAATACTGATTTTAAAACTATAGCCCCAAGTGATTTCTCAGTTTTAATTTCAGTATTAGCATACTTTCATACTTATATAATGAATACAGATTTTCTTCAAACACATTTAAATAATCTTATAAAATAACCCCATTTCGTTCAGAAGCATTTTTAATTTTTCAGCAATCATCTGAATTTTCTAAAATTAACAAAAATAAGAACTTCTCATTATAATATATTTCCTTTCTCATCCCTTCTCTATACTTCTTTATGAATTTTGGGCAAATTATTTGTACAATTAAAGTTAAATTATAAGGGTGTTGAAGACGATGCATAATAAAACAAAGTTCTACTTAGAAGAGGTTTAACACTATAGCGTCCGTCGTTGTTGATTGGACTCTGGAACCTGTTTAGTTTGTTCTTCTTTCCGTATTTTTACAGGAGATTTGAAAATTTTTCGCCACTTTTAATCATTTTTCATGGTGATTACAGAGAAAATGTTTTGTGGTTCTAGGTTACTTAGGGTAAATTTTACAACTATAGACACCTAAAACGTCCGTTGGTGCCGTTTCAACACCAAGGCAGTTTTTCATTAAAAATAGTTGTGTTCAGCAAAAGATACTTCACTACAATCAGTAAAACAAATTTCTGGAAGTAATATCAAACATTTATTTGGCTTTGAATGCAGTGTTTTTGGGTTCACAGCTGAAATGAGTCAGTTGTACTAAAATTGTGTTTCATCTAAGTGTTTCGTTGCATAGCATTTGCTTATCTGTTCACAAAAAATTAATTCAATTTTCAAACTTTGTGCAACGCATGCACTCTGAAACAATGACTCGTGGAAATTGCTGGTGGCCGTTTGAAATTGCTAATTTGTTGCAATAGCTTTCTGAGAATGATTCGGATGGTGGTCGTGTTCTTATTTAGATCCCGATGAAGTCATAAGATTGAGTGAAAGTGACTACGCAGAAAGTGTAGATAAAATTGATAATATTCCAGTAAATTCTAATGGCACAAAATGGATACTGCATAATAGTAATTTTTCTGACAGGTTTTTATGACTTCAAATGTTTTGCGACAAATTAGGGGTCCCCAACACTCTTCAAGAAACATAATGTCAATGTTATTTTTTAATTATATTAAGGATTATAGATAATTAATTGAAATAATATTAAAAAAGCCTTAAAACAAAACCCAACTACTGCAATTATATTTAGTTATTAAAATTATTTTATGCATTTCATATTGCAATGTCGAAACGACACCGTCGGACGTTTAAGGGTTGTCAAAATCCTCGACGAACAAAACAAGTAACAAAGGTACAAACTACAAATAATCTGCAAAATTCCTGCTCCATTGAATAATTACAGCATCTTAGAACTAGAACTAGAAAACACAGATTTTTGAGGGAGTTTGTTTCGATTCCTATCATTTACTCATACCATCCAGATTTCTTCAAATTCAGATAAACAACTACCTTCAAATATCGAATTTCATCAGGAATTTACAAAAATGCTTTGTATTAGAATTTTTTTGGTCAATTTATATTAGGTTTTAAGAAATATAAGAATTAATGAAAAAGTTATGAAGATAATTAAGTGAGACTTTTTTGTGAACTTTTTGTATGTATCAGAATTAATTGACCATTATTTCAGAAATAATTAAATTTCTGAAAAACTTCTAAGACCATTTATATAAGTATGGCAGGTATTTTTAAGAAATCGTATGTAGTGGATAAGATCCACAATTCTATTCTTTTTAAAGAAATTAAATTTGACTTATCTTTTTAGGTCATTTTAAAAAGGATTATATTGACATATAAACGCTTAAAAACTGAAAATTTATCCAAACATATTTTGTTCTGAGTGTGGGTCATGTTTATCTTTTTCATAAATTTCCAATATCTTGTTCTCATTTTTATATTGTTTTATTCTTAACAAGTTTAATTATTTTTCATGTAATTTGCCAGCCAAATTCACAAACCACAAAAAATCCTTTAGCTGATTCTTTAAAAAACTTTTTGCACATAGTTGGTTGTCTTAAAGCATTCAACTATGCGTAAGGTCACCAAACATTTGACCTCACGACCAGTAAATTCATAATTTAAATCCGATGGACCACTAATATGATTTTTTAAGTGTTAAATATATTTATAAAAAATTGTGATCTAAGAACACATAAAATGCAACTAATTAATAAAATTAAAATATTAATTATAACCAAATTATGAATGCTTTATATTAATAAACCATAATAAAATAAACAAAACTATTAAAAAACAATTAAAAATAGTTGAAGTTTATCAAACCTGTAGCATTATACATTCCTAGTATGATGGATATGTTCCTGCTTAATTGAAATAAGTTTATAGATATATATATAGATATAATTAACCTCTGAAAAGTCGCGTATTTTTTAAACATAAACCATACTCAAACTCACAACAGCCCATGATGGCCAAGACTTATTGTGCCCATCCTAGTATGCGTGACCACTGGGAGCTGAGGTGCATGAGCAGATGTCCCGATAAGATGGTTAGTCTGAAGAAAAACCTCCAGTGTTTTAATCCCCAAGCAAGCGTGGTACTCATTTATCAACCCACTGAAGGGGTGAAAGGCTGAGTTAAAATATTAATATATCTGAGAAATTTTTTTCTGAACTGAAAGCACTCTATCTTTTACAAAGCTTTTTTACTTTTTTATTAGTTTAATGTAAAGAAAATATTTTGAAGAGAAAAATGAAAGAACTCTTTAATATACTTACTTCATCTAATAAGTAAATAAGTTTATCTGCATAAAAATATCTTAAAACTTATGTAATTCAATAAACCCATGTTTTTTTAGAAATGATTTTCTTTTGTAAACAATCTTCATTGTTTGAATTCTGATAAACCATACAATAAACATTTTACGAACAATAAAACAAAGAAATTTGTAAGAATTTCGAGTTATTTACTTTTTTATTATTTTTTTTTCGTTATTAATTAGCTGTTCATTTTTTGCGCAATGTTTTAACTAGAAATTAATCAAGCAAGCAGGTCATTGTGTCATTCTGGGAATATGTTCTTGTCACCCAATACTGAGATATTTTTAATGAAAAAATGAACACGTATTTCATTCAAATTTCGTGGTGAAGTGGCAAAAGAGGAAAACTTTCGAAGAAATATAAAGGAAGAAATTAAAAATGTTTGTTTTTTCAAGGATAACTTTCTCTCTCTCTCTCTCTCTCTCGCTCTCTCTTAGCTCATTATATTAATTAATATTTATCTTTCCTAAATTTCTTTTTCAGAATAGTACTTTTTATTTATTTTACTTGAACTTCTCTAAAACTCTTTTATGCTTTCTTGTGAATTAATTTCTTGAATAAACAAATGAATTTTAAGTGAAATAGTGTACAATTTGGTATTTATGTGTTTTGCACTCCATAATATATTTGCTACTTCATAAAAATTGAATATTTTGTTAACATGTGCTAATATGGTAAAATAAAGGGTGTTTTTTCGAAAGCAAGTAATTCCTGTTTTTAAGCGTAAAATAAAAAATAAAATGAAAAGATTCCTTAGATTTAAAAATAATAATAATAAAGTGGTAAATTCATACAAGGTTGAAAAATTCCTTGAATGTTTGGGCTTGACTCTAATTTAAAGCATTCAATAAACTGTTCATAACAATGATTTTAAATGTTATTTCTTGTCGTATTATTGTTACATTATCTGTTTTTGTGGGTCCAGGAGTACGAAAAATATATAACTTCTTATATATATATATATATATATATATATATATATATATATATATATATATATATATATATATCCAAACATTTTTTTTCATTTTCTTTACAATTAACCCTTAACATCACACTGTTGCATTTCTGCAACATATGATTTATTTTAATTTAAGGGGACTTGGCACCTTTCAAAAACTTAAAATCGATGAAAATATCGATTTTTCAATTTTTAGTTTAAAATGTAGTTTGATACCTTTGGTACAATTGAGGGAAGTTTTGAAACGATCTGATTATTTTAAACGCAGTAAAATGCATTTTAAATATTTTGACAGCTCTGTCAGCAGTTTAAATGCCACGCCCACCTCAATGTTTACATTTTTTTACTTGAGAATAAATCCATTATTTTACATTAAAAACTACAGAGAAGCAGAGGGAATCCGTTAAGCTGTGACTGTAACTATCAGCAAAGTTGTTTATTTACATTAGCTTTGCCATTTTCGCTTGCTGTGTGATTTTTAGTTTCATTAGTTTTTAACTTCATAGAAACCTAAAACAGCATTTTTTAATGCTACTTCAATCATAATTTTTAATGCTACTTCAATCATACATTCATTCATTTTATTATTTCTTATCTCAATTATGCCTCTTAGAAAACGTTCAGTACGTGCTTTGCAAATGAATGAAAAGCGATGGTGTAAAGCGAAAGTTGATTGTGAAGTGAACAAAAATTCAGTTTTTTTTCAAATGTACGGCTGGAAAAATTGAACACTGTGGTAAAAAAGGATACCTCTGCTATTGGAAATTATATATTGGTGGACTTTAACCAAGTTAACAATCTTCTTCGAAGTGCAAAGTGCCAATATTGTGAAAAACAAACTTTGAAACTGGAGCTTGGAGCCAAGTTGGGATTTTCATACAATTTAAAACTATTGTGTAGCAATTGTGATGAAAACAAAACTGTTGTAAACACATCTCTGAAGTCTGTTCAGACCAGCCATGATGTGAATTTGAGAATAACTCAAGTTTTTCACATATTGGGAAAGGTTATTCAGCTATAGAAAATTTTGTATGGTGATGAATATAGATCCTTTTTCATCAACTACATATGGGAAGTGTGCGAGACGGCTGGATAATACATATACTCTGGCATCTGAAAACATATTTGCGGAAATCCACCGAGAAATTAAAAATGTGTACGAGAATGGAGCTGAAATCACAGACTTAAGTGTTAGTTTTGATGGAACGTGGCTAACTCGTGGTCACACCTCACTTATCGGTGTAGGATGTGTTATAGATATGCTCACCGGATATGTTGTTGACTTTGAAGTGATGAGTAAGGTGTGTCGTCATTGCTCTGTGGCAAAAAATAAGCTAGGCCAGTCAAGTGCTGAATTCAGCATATGGTATGAAGGACATAAAAGCGAATGTGATATAAATCACTTGGGCTCATCTACATCAATGGAAATGGAAGCTGCATTAACCTTGTGGAAAAGATCCACATCAATTGAATTCCGTTATATTACAGTATTATCCGTTGGTGATTGTAAAACGTTTAACTACTTGTGCGAGAAAAAAGTGTATGGACCTGACATTGTGATAAAAAAGGAAGAATGTATTAATCATGTTAGTAAGCGGTTAGGAACAGCTTTGAGATCTACTGTAAAAGACTGTCGTGCTCAAGGTATTTCTTTAGGTGGTAAATATAATGGTAGTTTGAAAGAAGCCACGATTAAAAAATTAACTACTTACTACCAAAAGGCTATTTTGAGAAACAAAGGGGATGTGAATGCTATGAAAACAGCAATATATGCTACATTGTTGCATAGCATTTCTACAGATGCTAAACCTCAACATTCGAAGTGTCCTGCAGGAGAAAAACTCATGGTGTTTCTACCAATCTGCGATTGCTAATGGGGGAAAAACCTAACAATCATAAATTAAATGTAGGAACACCAATAAATGAAAAGTTTCTTACAAAAATTCTACCGATTTATCAAAGACTTGCATCTAATGAATTGTTAGAAAGATGCATTCGATGTGGAACACAAAATGCAAACGAAAGTTTGCATAGCATGATTTGGGCAAAGTGTCCGAAGAAATTTTCGTAAACAAAAGACGTGTTAAGCGGGCAGTAACAGAAGCTGTCTGCGAATACAATAAGGGTACAGTACGCACCATTGTAGAAACACAGAAAGCATTAGGTGTAGCTACTGGAGGTTCAACGAAACAACTTGCTACTATCTTAGATTGTCGAAAACAAAAATTTAGAAAAAGTCGTCAAAATGCCAGTAATAAGCTGGCTCTTAAACTTATTAAAAAAATACATAAAAAAGAGTTATTAGCTAGGAGAGAAGGAATGACTTATGGCACAGGCCAATTTTAAAACAAACCTGTTTTGAAAAAATAATACATTTTAGCATAAATTTGTTTTACTTTATTTTATTTTAGATATTGATTTAAGTAGCAAATTAATTTTATAAAAGCTTTTAAATTTTCTATTGTACATTTCATGTATTTTTATTACATTTATTTCATTTATTTTTTAATATATTTCATAGATGTTTCTTGTAAAAATAAGTCACAATGATATTTCCTATTTTCGTAATTTTGGGCTCACAGACAGGCACTTTAAAAAAAAAAAAAAAAGCTTATATTTTTGTTTTAATATTTTGAAATTGAATTGTATTATGTTTTATTTTAAAGGTATATATTTATACAACATATTGAAAAATTATTACAAAATTTAGACATTGTTTTGATATATATTTGCTGATTGGTATTCTTAAAAATGCATCTTCTCAGTTCGAGTTTTTCATGAAATCATGGTCTTTAAAAGTACAAAACTTCTACAGATATTTATCAAACAACTTGAATTTTGGTGTGTATCTTTATTACAATGTGCTTAATTAAATTAGGGATCCATTTTTTAATATTTTGAATAAAAAAAATTTTATAAAAGAAAATGTAGCAGAAGTCATGTTTTTTTTTAGCTTTTTTCCATTAATGTTTACATTTTTTTTTTCCAAAACTAATTTTGTTTGTTGCAAAATCGATCCCTAAAGTTATTACTCATAGTCTAATAAATCCCAAAAAAATTTTGGTGTCAAAATAAGGATAATTGTAAAAGAAGAAGAATTTTGAAAATCGGTAAAAAAATTTTTTAAAAACTTTAAATTTTAAATTTTTTTTTTAAATTTAGGAATTTTTTCATGGTGAAATTTCTTAGTTTAGTAGTAACTGTTAATAATACACAAAAAAATATTTTAAAAACCCTTAAATAAAAAAAAATTGAAAAAAAAGGTGCCGAGTCCCCTTAACAGTCTCAATATTTTTTTAACTATTTACAAATCACTTATCCGAGACAGAAAATATTACTGCAACGAAATAAATCCTAATTTTGTCACTAGATGTAAATACATTTTTTCCAGAAATCACAACAATTATAAAAATCCCTTATGCCTCAAGAACTGTGTTTTTGCTATAAAAAGAATCCATTATATTTTATGCTTCCTCTTGTTTATCGACGAAATAAATTACCAGGTAAGAAATTTAAACATTTTATGATGAATATAAATGAATCATATAAAAAAAGTTTTGTAATTTACAGCACTACTGCGCAATGTTGCACTTGTGCAACAAACAAAAAAATGACTGAATTTCAATTTAAAACTGCTTAATTTTTTTCATATTTTTCCCTTTTATTATTACTTGAGAACTAGCTCATATAATGTTTTCAAAAAATTGCGAAGTTAAGGGTTAAAAGGGAAAATAATCCAGACAGAAGATACAATTTTGAATCTTATAAAATTCACATAAACAACATGACATCATTAAATACATAAAAATAAATTGAATGGCCCATATAATTGCAATGCCAAATGATAATGTTGCCGAACAGATATTACACAGTTCAAAGTCACTGTGATTTGGATGCGTAAAAGCCCAAAGCTCAGATAGATAAACTGAATGAAATCAGACTTTTGGAATTATTAACTAAAAAACTTGGAGAACGAAGTTTTACAAAAGATCATGTAACCAAAGTTTTTGCAAAGTACACATGTTCTGTACAAGGATAAAAAATATATATATTTGTAATAAAATCGTTGAGCATCATACTATATAGTTTCAATATACGTATACGTTATATAAAATATTATACATTACAAAAAATGCTTATAAATAACCATATTAACTGTAAGTAACTGTAAGTTTTTAATTTAAACTGTATTTTCTCTCTTCTTATTATTGCGAAAAAATACATGGAGATAGAGGGGATGTTTGGCACTTTGAAACTATGTCTAGGCCCGAGATAGCGAATCAATGGCATGCGTGCCATTGATGGCCCGTGACACAGTATTTTGGGCACGTTACTGATCAAAATGGCTTGCATTTTAGTTCAAACAACAAAGTTCGCAATGAAGTATTAGTACCAAACACAAGTGTTCAGTCGTAGTGCGCAAGGCGACGGAGAGCATACTTGTTTGTTAGTGTCTTTCAATCTGAGTACCAGTTATTTGCCTACAAATCTGCAACAACAGAAGTCTCACTAATGTTACTTTTATTTGAATTACACGTGTAACTAAAATATTTACAACTCAGTAAAAATATATTTTTCGTAGTAAATAAAGATGTTTGATTTGTTATTGTATGTAGTTTTCTAATTTTCCCAATGACCAAAAGTCGTGATTATTTGGCGGCACGTCTATATCTCGTTAAAATTTTTTCAGAAAAAAATTGCACGCTCATCCATAAAGGTTCATCATTCCTGTTCTATACCCTCAATTCTAGTCTTGAACTTAAGAGTTTGCTATTTAAAACTGTTACTACTTTTTTACTTCGTTATTCGTAAACAAACATATATTCCAATTTTGTAATAATACAAATGAAAAAGGTATGTGCAGACCTAAAATAACTGGAATAATTTAACTACAATAAACTGTGTATTAATTCTTTGATTAGATAATATAATTTTTTTATAGTTTCCCTTTTCATTTCAAAAGTAAATCTAAAAGTAAAGTCTTCAATGTAAAGGCTAATTCCTTACATAACAATAAAATAGCATTACAAAAATAATTATGTGTTAAGGTATCCGACTACGTACAGAACCATGATTTTGCAAAAGCGTATAAATGATTTATATTTATGATACTTAGTGTCACTTAGATTAGAAAATGCATATAAAATTGTTTTAAGAATAGTATTATAATAAAAAATTATTTAAGTATAATATTTTGACAAAAAAAGGAAAATAGAATGACCCATTTTAAAATTATTCTCCTTTTGTGAAAAATGCTTCTATTATAATAATATTTTGCCTGTATACATCTTAGACTTCTGTACAGAGGTTCAACTAGAATTTTTGAAATACATAATTTAGAGTGGGTTTATCTATGTTTTACGACAGCAGAGGGGAGAAATTTTAAGAGAAAAAAGCCGATAATTATTTCAAATGGTTGTAACTCTGAACATAATGTGGATTTTTCAAAACTCATAGTTGAGCGTCTGTACAGAGGTCTGAGATACATACAGGCAGAATATTATTATAATAGAAACATTTTTCACAAACGGAAAACATTTTGAAAAAAAGGTTATTTTAAGTTAATTGTTTGCCGAAATATTGCATTTAAATAATTTTGTTTGTCAAAATGTCCTTAAAAAAATTTTATACATGTATTCTAATCTGAGTGACACTAAATGTCATGAGAATGATCCATTTAAGCTCTTTTTTTAAAATCATGGTTCCGAACGTAGTCGGATACGTTAAAAATATACCTTTCCCACATTATCGTATTACAAATTACGTCATTGTAATTAACTCCCGTTGAATAATCCTTTGTAATTAACAAATACCAAATTCATCTCAAAATTTCTCAGTAAACAACCTATACATACTTTAAAATATTAAGTACCTAATAATACACTTAAATTTAAACTTGAAGATAGAATCCTTAAAGTAAACGAATACCCCAACAAAGTTATTCACATAACATAACATCGTCAGCAGAGGCGGCTGCAAAGTTTATTTCGTAAAATTCGATAGAACGCTTATGAGAGAGCGTGTACTTGAAAACTTCCCCGCATAAATGGGATGACATGTATCGAATTCTTCACGAACTCCTAGTATTCTCTCATTAAATTGCTTATATATGGGGAAGATAAATAATATGAAGTTTCTAAGAAAATACACTTTCATATTACACGTGAAATAAACAAAATATATGCATGTGTATTTGCTTTTTAAATGAAGTGCGATATGCATTAACATGATATAGCTTAATGCAAATCAATTCAGAATTATATGTAGATGCATAGATATGGATTTCTTGATTTTTTACATCAGTTTTTCTTACTTCAACCCCCCTTGTTTATCACGCATAAACGTTGAGAACATTGCTTCGGGGAGACCATTTGTTCAGTTCGTTTTATACTCAAAATAAAAGTATTTTTCTACAATATAAATATCCATAAACGATGATTATTAATAAACGAGTACTAAATAGTCAGTAGTAAAATGCACAATTCACAACCACAGCTTTCTCTCAGTGCACCACCGAATCAGTCCAATCCAAGCTTATTTGCATCTTCCGCTTTATCGTGCCCGGCATTTTTGACAGATTTTTTTTTTAAATTTAATACTTAAGAAGCTGTTAAATATAAATGATATTTTTTCACTTGTAATGGTTTAAAAAATGTCTCTGAATGCAATAAATGCTGAAAAGTACAAAAATACTTGTTTTTCTGTAATAAAAAAATAAAAATTATTACAGCGTTTTTCAAACTGTTGGACGCGGGGCGAGATAACTCTACGAGGGGACGCGAGTCGATTGAAAAGTCAAAAACAAAATATTATTTAAAAAAAAACAAAAAAAAAAACATGAATTTTCTGAAAATAAAGAAAATACATTCAGACATAATAAAAAATAAAATAAACATTTATACTGATATAATACACTTATAAATGTATGAATAATGTGCGATGTATTTTAGAATTAATTTAACAATACTAAGTTAAGGACCAGTTTAATAATTACCAGTCATCCCAGGGGCTTACCATATATAAAATTGTAGACAAAAATAAACGAAATTAATATAAATCCCTTAGTTGCCAGTTCGCTACCCATTGCGACCGTTTTCCAAGAAAACGAGTATATTGATGTATGGGGAGGTGGGAGAGAAATGGAATAAATAAGCAAATTCTCTGAAATAAGTAAATACTTCGCAAACACTGTTAAGGTCCTTTTATAGCATGCCAAAGCCTTCAGAATAATTTTATGCATAGCAGTTACCATAAATACGTATATGTACGTCCGGAGCAATTAACGCTTTGGATGTTCGAGATGTTTATATATGACAGTGGCACTTAAAGTTGCACTGTAGCTTTATCATCAAATTTAAATATTACTGAATTGATTACGATGTTATTGTTTGGAGGGGGGCGCGATGAAAATTTTGTTTAAATATTAAGTCTCAAATATTGAAAGTTTGAGAAACACTGGATTATTATGAATTGTTATCGTAAAAAAAAAGATCAAATACGAGTGCCATAATTTCATTCCTCTTATGGATGTATATAGCACTAAACTTATATGTTTTATTTTTTTATCTCTATTTATATACCAGAAAACATTTTTTCCGCATATGTAAATTATGAAATTATGAAAAAAAATTATTTTATCCTGATATATAAATATATATATATATATTCTTTGGGTTCTTATGTAAGTGTGGGTGCATCAAGCGTTCGAAAACAAGGGGATAAGCAGCAAAATGGGCATTGGAGATGAAATCGTAAACCATATGCATTTTTCTTTTCCTTATATCTTTTGTCATGTCTCCTTTGTTTCTTATTATCCTTGTCGAATCTGCTTTTCAAACAGAAAAAGAATGATGTAAAAAGAATGCCTTTCCTGTCTTGTATTCTTTTATTCTGTTCCTTTTTTTTTTTTTTTGTTTTTTTTTTTGAAAGCGATGGCAAATATTAAGCGTGCTGAAAAGAGGGGTAGTGTAATATCCAATATATACGTAAAAAAGAATGCAAATTCTGTTAGCTTCTTCTTTCCATGAAGGAATTTCAAAATCTTCTATTTCTTTCACTTTTTCTATGCATAAAAATTTACATTTTTTGCCAAAATAAAGCAATATTTCACCTTATAGCATACAACAACCTTAAGATATAGCTTAAAGAACTAAATTTATTTTCCGTTTCGTCTTTTAGGCTATAGAAAATATTGTTAAATTTTAATGTACTATGTTCTGGAAAAGTTGTTTTTAAAACTGCCACAGAAATATGTTCCATTTATTAAAGATTTGTTCTTGAGAATTGCGTTTATAGTAAAATATTTATATTTAAATATTATGAAATATTTTTATTTTAAAAAATAATCATTTGCATTTATATTTTCTTTATCCTAACAAAATATAGTTAATTTGGGCGTATTTTATAAAAAAGGGCAGCAATTTGGAGGTTGATGTTAAAAATTAGATGTGCAAATTCAAGATTAGTTTACAAAAAAATATCATACAACTTAAATAGGATCACTTGATTCTCGTTACTAGTAAAAAAAAATTACTAGGGTAATCAACCTCATAAGAGGTCAATTTTTTTGCCTGAAATGTTCCAGAAAAAGGCACATTGTTTATTTCATATAACTAAGGAATGCAAAAATGGAATAATTTTATTTTAATTTTAAATTTTAAAGTTTTCACACTATTTCTTATAACATAAATGTGGAACATAAATCCCCCTAAATGTTTGCTTTTTATAAGTACACTCTGCAGGCTATGAAGAATGTTTCACGCATCTTAAAAAAAATTACTCAACCATACTTACAAAACAAATTTATGCCCGTACCTTTTTTCTGGTACATATTGAAATATTAAGTCTTACGTTACGGAGATAATATCAGATCTTTTGGATTATCTTTCCATTTTCATTTCCTCTCAAGCAACAAATTGTACATTGACCATCCCAATCCATGTCCTTCATCGAATATTTTCAGGATTCTAAATTCCTGTTTTCAACTGAAAATTCTCACCTTTACCATAAAGAAATTCCAGGATAAGAAGTGTTTTAGTACTGTGGACAAACTACTTCTATTAACCCAGGAAAGGTCTCGCGGAGCACAGAATCACCTCAGGCTCACGAAATCTTTAATTCTGGGTAAACTGTTTATTTGTTACCAATTAGCTAATCCAGTGATTTGTCAAAGTGTGTGGCGCACCCCCTGGGAGGGCGCGAGCATATCGAAAATTTAAAGATTTTTTTAAAAAAAAATAATCGGAAAGACAAGTAAGACAAAATACTTTCTCCCATAATAAAAAAAAATTACACAACACTGATATAATTCATGTTTATCATCTGGCGTTTTTCCGTCATCAAATAGCTATCTTTGATCCCAAAACCAAATTAAGGATAAAAAACATTTTGCTTAATTTGATGTATTTCCTCAATGAGACATTTTTTATTGCGTTTTAACAAAATATTATTCCTTAAAAGAAAACAAAACTTAGACCCTGAGAAAAATTCTAAGAAAAAAGACAATTCATCACTGTAATTATTATTGAAATACTGTACATTAGTTGTAGAAAAAGAAAATGAAGACATGATTCACTTTTCAGCCAGGCTGCATAATACATTTGCTGATCATTTGATTGACCTTCAAATTTACTGGTATATAGTTAGTTGTTCTACATTAGTTCCATCCCATCTAAATGTGTTTGTTTTTTGCTTAGGGAAATTGTAAATAATAAATAGTTTTATGATATTAGGAAAAGAATTGATTGATTTGTAGAATTATTTGGAAAAAATTTATATTTTTATGGGTATTCTCACAAACATATAAAGCATAGTAAAAACGTCTGTATCATCCGTATTTTCTTCTGAATACACTCTTAACCCAGGAGCAGTGGCGCTGGACATCTGTTATCTCTATTGAAGGAAGTTGAAAAAATGCATATTATTCATGATTGAGAAACGCGATGAACATGAAACGAAAGGAAAACTTTCAAATACTTCCTAAAAAACTCCATCAACTTAAAATATGAAGCCATAAGTGTACCACAAGGTTCAGTTTGCCTTGTCAAAAAGACCCAACTAAGAAAAAAGTTTAACTTGCGATTTGTTGATCACCAAAGGAGTCACGAGTTCGATGCAAGTTAAATCTGTCGAGAGCTCAAACATCCTCTTGTTGGAGTGGCGAGGTAGTTAAAAGAGGC
Source organism: Trichonephila clavipes (assembly GCA_019973935.1). NCBI lineage: Eukaryota > Metazoa > Arthropoda > Arachnida > Araneae > Nephilidae > Trichonephila > Trichonephila clavipes. The sequence continues at coordinate 510,385 of BMAU01019565.1, forward strand.
CAGCTCAAGTATCGTCCTCGTTACTTGGCCATGGTTCAAAAATACGAGGTCCACTTCCAAAGGCCCTCGTGTAGCTGAAGAGTGGGACGTTAATATTCACTCACTCGATCATGAAAGCTCATTAAAACTACAATAACTTGAACAAAATATGACAGCTTTGCCAGCAAATAACATTTCTGTAATATTAGTGAAAAGTTTCTCTGATTTGCTTCCTTTATTAAGGTCTTACACTTTTGAATCATTTTAGTTCAGACTTATTGGATTTTATCTCAAATCATCAAAGAAAAATTGAATAGTCCTTGAAAGCTGGTAAGTATACTTTCTCTTAATTAAATTAATTTCTGGAATTACGATTTGTATTGTGTACAGTAAAAATAATTATAAACAAATGATTGGGGTCATTGAGTCCCCCCGCACTACCATTAGCGTTAGTATCAAGTGGGCGCCTGCTCCCGGCTTAAAACATTTTGAAGTCTTCTCGCTTTAAATATTAAAAAGTAAAACAGTTATTGTTCATCGGGATTTTATATTCTTTTTCATTATTTAACATTAATTCTAAATGCTAATTCTGTGAGGTTTAAAATTACAGTTCTTTTAAACAGTTATTTATAATTATTGCATTTATCTAAAAAAATCATTTTACATTTTTGTATAGAATGTTGAGCACGCAGTTTTACTCTCCTTACAGTTCAGCTATTATATCAAGAATAATGTTTATATTTTAAAAAAATGAATTCGTGTGAAGAGCCGGCGTTTCAGTCAGTATACTTTTACTGTATCAGTACTGAAGAAGGTATTTAATAAATAATTTCTTATTACTAAATGAAGAACAAATTTAATAATTATTAGGGACTTCCATGAGCTTGTCTTGTAGAGCAAAGTTTTTCAAAGGAAGGTGTAACATCAGAAATTTACACTTTGAGTTATTTTTCTATATTTAGCTGAGATCTATATTTTGTCTTCAAATCAGCCACCGCAGAAAATCCTGTTTAACAAAGGTAGGATGTTTAAAGTGGTAATAGTATACAAAGTTCTTTTGTTTTCAGTACAGAAAATTCATCATCCACCTCTACCCAAAATTCAAAGAGCAGTTTATTACAAAATTGCCTTTTAATTTTTGACTGGATGTGAAATCTATGAAGATTTCTTCGGAAGTTGAGAGCCCATCTGGAGTGCCTTGAAATAGATCCCTAATCCATTCGTAACTTGCTACCAAGTTGTCCTCATCCAGAAAATACTTTTTAAATTTCTTTGCCAACATTCATAAATGCTTTTACATGGTTTTAAAAACAATTTTCCCATGTTGTTCTTCAGATTTGTAAGTTTTAACACATAGCGAGCTGGGGCTTTTTTTCCCCATGATTTACTTCAGTAGTGGTAAATACAAAATATAAGTATTTTGGAGAATATTGCCTTGATTTATGTTTCGGAACCATGCTCGTCTGTGTATTTGTTGATCCTTTATTATCGTCGAATGTTTGCTTACGACTTAAAAATGTATGTATGATTTTGTTTTAATCTCCTGCCGTAAATACTTAATTACCGTGAATTACAATTAACGTGCAAATTAAAAAATGTACATCCAAGCTAGATTCGGTAGCTATCGAAGTATCGAGTCGACCAAAACTGACAGGAATTATACGAGGAAAAGCATTTTTACATGTTTTGCGCAGACGTCCTATAGGTTGCCCAGATTCACTTAATCGTACCCGATAATGCCAGATGTGATGGATATGATAGCGAGCAACATAGTCTAGACTATTTTTCTAATGACATTTGTACTTTAAGAAATGGATGGTGAAGGAAATAAATCTTTTATTAAATATATTATTTTGCGATCCAATCAATTTAAAAATTAGAGAAAGAAAAATAACATAATAATAAGTAAGTAATATATATTTTAAGTAATTTTCTTAAAATATATATATATATATATATATATATATATATATATATTAAAAGTTACATATACAAAATACTTATCGTATTAACTTGTACGGTTTACAATTAAGATCGTATTATAACTTTAGCATCTCTCTCTCTCTCAAAGTGCATTTTTATTGCAGTAAATACATTATTGTTGTACAGGGTGGGGGCGACAAAAATTATGATTGAAATTGGGTCACCAGTATTGAAAGTTTGAGAAACACTGAGCTAATCGGTATCCTTTTATATGGCAGCCTTCGTGCCAACTAAAATGTATTTGTCACATATTTTTAGGGAATTGCAACTCTATTTTTTACAATTTTAAAGGTTTTGGGTGACTGATTTCTCCGTGCGACCACATTTGTTACAAAGTATTTTCTATGAATAGGCTATATTTTCTCCCTTTTACTACTCAGTGGTTCTTATAGCTGCGCTGTACGACTCATTAAGGTTTATAAATGTAAATGAACAGAATGTGAACACAGCTCCCTGTCAAAAAGACACAACCAAGGAAAAGTTCAACATGCTATTTGTCGAAAATAGAAGCTCAATAAGACTACAATAACGAACAAAGTATGAGAAATTTGCCTTCAAATACCATTCATTTAATGTTAGTAGAAAGTGTCTCAGAGAGTGACGAACATTGGAAATATGTTAGTTCGGTTTGATTGAATTGTTTGTGAATTATCAAAGAAAAATTGAGGTCCTTAAAAGTAAGTATATATACATCCTCTTTTTTAAATTGTTCATTGGGAATTACGATTTCTATCGAGTAAGATACAAATAATTATAAAACAAAAATGATTGAGCGAGGTGGCTCCGTCACCTTGTGTGGCCTCTAACGTCAGTACCAACTGTTCGCCTTCTTCCGAGTTAAAAACAGTACAACTAATAATCTCTAAATAAAAATTAAAAATGTATATCAATCTGAGATAGAAAGATGAAATTATCAGTATTCGAAGAGTGTGCGGGCTAACTGATTGTGGGGAACTTTTGATAGCCCGTACGGTATACGGGTAAACGTTTTAAGGGGTTATATACTGGAAGTTCGAAGAATTAAATACTAGTGCAATTATACTCATTTATATGTGCTGTTAATAAGCATGAGATTCCTCTGTGTCAATTTACAACTAAAAGGACTCAAACTAATCGGCCAAGTGGTGAGCTGAACAAAATACGTTGTACCATTAAAATGAAAATTGTACACCATTTGTATGTAAAATTGACAACGTTAGCTATTTAGAGAGTACAAGGCCCCCAGACATGCCGCCAATGTTACTAATTGATAATCATGTCTTTATTTTAAATCTTTACGTAATATATTCGTAATCTTACAGCTACGTTATTTCCTTGTTTTGTAATAGAATATTTTTCTGACTGTTGTTAAATTAGAATTGAGACATTAAATTTTGAAAAGCTACAGATACTAATCTTCCAGCCGCCACTTCCTCTGTCAAGAAAATTACTTTATACATGTCAATTATTCCTACATTACTGTTTCCCTCAATTCAGAGAAACCATTGTTTTTTCATACGAGTCAATTAGGAAATTTATCAATTTATTGGGTAAAAAATTCTTAGAAATAAGCCCCAGGATGTTCTTACCGACTGAAGATCTACAGGGTAAAATATTTCAAGTTTAGAATACAAGAATGCCAGGATTCTTTCAGTTAGAAAGAACTAATAAGAGGGAGAAGAAGTATCTTTATTTTTGGTTAGTTATATTTTGGCTTAGAAAATTTAATAAAATGATTCGACTTTCTGAAAATGAAAGAAGAAATGTATGTACATTGTGAAAAAAAATAAAACTTTTTCTTTTCGAAACAAAATACCTAAAGCTGTCCGGGAAAGTTTTCAATTAAATTGTGCATTTTGTGTGTATGTGTGTGAACACGTTTCAAAACTTAAAACTGTTTTCGAGACCACGAAAGATTTATTTCTTCGCTCTAGAAAAATGTAAATTTTACTTCCCATATTACTAATACTTATGACATACGGATTTTGAATATGGTTAATATTAAGATTGTGGTGATTCTTACATTTCCTCGCAGTTTGATGAGTACTGATAATTGTCCCATAAATTTGTATATGTTGTACAGGGTTGGCCGTGGGAACTTCCTGTTTTGAAAATGCAATAAAACACACTAAATGTTTCATTTTACTTTATTGTTATTTTCCGCTTACCACACAACATTGGGAGGGCTGTGGTAGCCCATTGGTCAAGCTCGAGTTCGAGCCCAATACCACTAAAAACCCACCGTGTAGCGCAGCGATGCACGTTAAATATGTCGAGAGTTGAAACGTCATCCCGTTGGTGTGGTGTGGTAGCTATGAGAAAGGGTGACAGCTCAGGTGTCGTTCACATCACTTGACCAGGGTTCAGAATTACTTGGCCCGTCGCCAAGAGCCCTCGTGTAGTTGAACAGTGCGATGTTAATATTCACTCACTAACTCACACAACATTTTTTAAATATTATTGGTTGTGAATTAAATATTTCAATTTATGTGTCTTACTTCCTTATTTTGTATTCTATATGTTTAATGTCAGTTTCCTTTTATGTTAAGTTTTAAGAGTTGAAGTCAGGAGTATATGATCAATCATGAAATTTTGATAAGAGTTTACACATCTTTCACTATTAACTTTCTCTCCATCTGTAAGTATGGTCACAATGAACATTCCTTTCACCCATACGATGTCCGGTGCCAGCTATCCAAAAGGAGACGGGAACAATAAGAGTTTTATATAGATAGAGTCATAGCAGATGTTTTATTTTAGTCTTGAGTGTAGTCACTATATAAAAAAGTAAACGTTTGTGATCCCCACAAACAATAGAAGACATTAGCATGCTGAAATGAGCGGTTCCTTCTCTTTAATTTTACTCGTTGGAAATAATAACAGGTAATTATGTCCTACATTTCGAATTTTTTTTGTACTTGACTTAAAGCAATATATATATATATATATATATATATATATATATATATATATATATCCGGAATACCTAAAATTAATACAGACGAATTTTAACTCAAACAAAGTTGAATTTTTGGATTTGGATTTAAATATTATTGACAACAAATTATATAGCAATATATATGATAAAAGGGAAGCATTTAAATTCAATGTCATAAAGATACCAAACTTCAATAGTTGTCTTCATATATCTGTATTTAGAAATATAATTTTAAATTTTTGATGAGAAATAATAATTTAACTACGCACAATATTGATAGATTCAAAAATATCCAGAAATTTATATTATTGTGCATACAAAATGATTATCCCATCAATTTCCTGAGAAAATATATACATCAGAAATATTTCTTAAAAATATTTTTAAACTCGTAAATGCACAAATCCACCACACAACATTAGGTCCACAAAGTCAGCTTGTTAGTGGTCCAGCTGTGAAGAATTTGTGCATTCCACACACACAAGTTACATTTTAATATACATTTTAATACACACACACTTAAAACAATATTTACACGACTATATATACACTTTAAAATTATTTATTACCAGTTAAACATTTATGTCCAAACAGACATTTATGACCAATCAATCAAGCAAGTCTTTTACATGTGATATGGTTTGCATCTAATGCCAAGTAGTCATACTCTAGTGTTGGATCAAGAATCGATGGATTGACATGGTTAGATGTTATGAGCAAAATATGATGTGTAATTGATATATTAAAAATGAAAAGTCGTGCTATAAGAAATGGATCATATTCTTGATGGGATACTGTTTGGTGAGTCTTTAATAATTTACTCTATTCATTTGTGAATATACTGTATTTTTAATGATTTACTCTATTCATTTGTGAAAATACTGTGTTTTTAATGTGAACATTCGGTTTTTAGAAATTTTTAGTTTGTACTTTCGGATTTTTTAACTTGAACTTTCGAATTTTTTAGATTGAACTTTCAGATTTTTAACTTGAACTTTCAGATTTTTTAACTTGAACTTTCAGATTTTTTAACTTGAACTTTCAGATTTTTAACTTGAACTTTCAGATTTTTTAATTTGAACTTTCAGATTTTTAACTTGAACTTACGGATTTTTTAATTTGAACTTTCGGATTTTATAATTTAAACTTTTTGATTTTAGATAGTTTTTGATTTGAACTTTCGAATCTCAAATATTTTTTGATTTAACTTTTGGATCAGGAATTTATTTTTTCTACCTTTACAACTATTTTAAAGATGGGTGCATCATCTTGGGAGTTTGAAGGTTCTCTTATATTATGCACTAAATTGTTTTTAAATTTTAATATTGCAATATCTTTCGGAATGTGATGGCGAATAGTTTTATTTTTCAAGTATAATGATTTAATTTTAACTTTTTAATTTAAAGTATAATGGTTTAATTTTAACTTTTTAATTTTTAATTTTTTTTTTCTGAAATTTGAAAAAAAATAATTTCCAATTAACTTACCAAGTTGCAATAGGGGGAAGGTTGGCGCCATCAAACTAGTTTAACCCCACTTATCGGTCCTAAGTCCGAGATTGCAACTGGATATTTTTTAAATTTTTATTTTATTTTATAATTTTTTAATTTTGTTTGAAAATGATGGAACATTATCTTTTATATTCGCCATTGATATTCTGAAGTGTTTTGGTATTTTAGGATTCATTTATTGCAATTTTTTAAATTGATAATTGTGATTGTTTTTATATTTATTTAAATAAATATATATATATATATATATATATATATTGCACATATTGTATCCATCCTATATTCCTCAATGACGTAATGCCAAGAGAACGCCACCTATCTGACAAGGCGGTTCGAGGATAACGAGTAAACTAGACTCGAATAGAACGATTGCGCGGACGACTGAGAGAGACGACGGTGAGGAGACGATGACGAGGGCGCAGGAACAAAACGCCTCGTGAAATCCAACGATCTAATAATATTTCGATTACTTTTTACTAACTTTTAGTCCTCCCTTGTAAATAATTCCCCTTAATAAATGTATATTTAACTCAATCTGGCCGTTGTCACTCTCTATATGGGGGCTCGGCCTTTCCCTTAACTTAAAATCTTCTAGAAAACCGAAGTAAAAGGACGATGACGATGCAAGAGAAGTGAATCTATTCAATGTGTGTTTGACGATTTTCTTCAATTTTAAATGCATTTATTCTTCAAAGTGTTCTTCAACGTGTGTTTGACGATTTTCTTCAATTGCAAGTGCATTTATTTTTCAAAGTGTTTTTCAACGTGTATTTGACGATTTTCTTCCATTTCAAGTGCATCTATTCTTAAAAGCGTTTTTATGATTTGACGCTTTCATTCAATTTCAAGTGTTGTGTGAAAATTCAAGATTGTGTGAAGATATTTATTCGATAATTTTGCCGACATCAAGATTTTCTCTTCAACACTATTATACATTTATGAAAGTAATATTCAACAAGCAAGACGTTGTGTGCAAAATTTTACCGTGAGTTTTTATTTCCATTGTTTTTCACAAACTATCAGTGATTGTGAAAATATATTTTGAAACTGATAATGTGACTGTGATACGATATTATTTAAACTTGTACAACTGATACTAGTTACATTTTATTCTAGACTTTAATCCTTTCATAGCGTATTAATTTTTTTTTCTATGTTGAAATATTTTACTCATATATCATTTTAAGTGATGTGCAAATATTTGTATATTTTACGTATTTTGGTTCAATTTAAGTGATTTATTATGTCTTACTTAACACTGAATGATATCCCAGTTATTGCGCAAGCTTTGAAATTTGGCAATACTCAAAATGTAAAATTATTGTATTCTGTTATTTTTAACGATCAAACATTCAGTAGGACCTATAGAGAACAATTGCGAAAATTTACGGGTTTCGCACCAGATTTTGATATTGAGGACTACTCCGCCGTTATTTTAAAAAAAATAAACCTACCCGATTTAATCTGTTTACCTAATTTTTACAACTAGAAACAAATGGAACTGCTGAAGAACTTTGTAATAATATTTGCTTTCACTAGCTGATTTTTCCGCTTTTCATAATAATTTAAGAGAACAGGGACATCATATATTTTCAAATAATCGATTTTTCAATTTTAGTTCTAAAAATAGTGCTTATTTTTCTGAATCTAAAAATGTATAATACTTATATGTTAGTTGATAAAATAGCCCTAAAATATGAAAAATAAAAATGTAAATAAATGACCACGCCCCTTTTGACACGCCCCTTTGAACTTTAAATATGTAGTTTCCCCTGTGTTTTATTTATATTAACTTTTGATTGTTTTTTCGTTTGAATGTTAACCCTCGCTACTTTTTAGCCACGCTTGTGCGTGAGCTATTGTTCCAAGCTGTGTGACAAAATTTCTTACTTTAAATTTCAGTTTATGGCAATGTTTTGAACCGCGTTCGTCTATTCCGAAGTTTCTTGTGGCATACAACTACTTAATTTTACATTAATTTTCGTAAGAAATATTTATTTTTTACTTATAATTATTAATATTCATAAGATTTTAAAAGTATCTTAACTTTTTTTTAAACGAGTAATTATGCCAAGAATAAAAAGAATTTGGCAGAAGGAAGTATAGTAGCAATCAACATAAAAGTCTAAATCGACCGAAGAATTGCTTTTGAATTCCGTGGAAAGTGCTTCTAGGAGAAAAATTAAAATACCGATTTACAAAAAGAACAAGATTCTCAAAATGTAAACATAATCGTTGAACTGGATTTATTATCTTCCCTTATGAAAATCTCTTATGTTGTAAATATTGCTGTTCTTCAGAGAAAATTGAGCTGAGAGAAGATTTAAAAAGTCGTAGAGGTTTAGCTGTGAGTTTGGAAATAATTTGTCACAACTGTGGAGAATCGACGAGCACAATGTCATCAAAAATATCAAATAAATGTTATGATGTTAACCTAAGATTGACATATGGAATGAGAGCTATTGGAAAAGGTGGAGCTGCTGCTTGAATATTCTCTGGGCTCATGAATTTGCCTCCACCACCTGCAAAGTTTGAACGCCATAATTCTTTGTTTTTAAATGTTTTAAAAACAATTAGTGAAGACTCCATGAATGCAGCTGTTCACGAAGCAGTCACAGCGAATGATAATAATTCAAACATTGCTGTGGCTGTGGATGGCACATGGCATAAAAGAGGCTATTCTTCATTGAATGGAGTTGTATGTGCTACGTCTGTTGAGAACGGAAAGGTTATCGACTTTGAAGTTCTCACAAAATATTGTTCTTCATGTAAGGGTAAAAAAAACCATGTGAAAATTGTGCTAAAAATTGCGAAGGATTCAGTGGGGGAATGGAATGTCGGGGGTATTAAGTATATTTCAGCGATCTGAAACATCACGAAAAGCATGTTATACGCAGTATCTTGGTGATGGGGACTCAAAAGGATTTCTTACTATAAAAGAAGCAAAAGTATATGACGACACAGAAGTTGAAAAATTAGAATGTGTTGGCCATGTGCAAAAGCGTATGGGCACAAGGCTGAGAAACATTCTAAAAATCAGCAAAGACATTAAGCTATCAGATGGGGAAAATATTTCGGGACGTGGACAGCTAACGCTTAAGGAAGTGGACTCAATCCAACATTATTATGGGCTAGCAATCCGTAAAAATTTGTCATCTGTGGAGGACATGAAAAGAGCCATATGGGCTATTTATTTTCATAAACTAAGTACTGAGGATAATCCTCAACACGCTTTGTGTCATCTTGGTGAGGATAGCTGGTGCGGTTATAACCGTAGCATTGTTACGGGGGAATTTTATATTCACAAGCATTCTTTACCTGAGTCAATTTTATTGAAAGTAAAAAAAAAGTGTTTCGGGATCTCACAGAGAGGACTTATTGAAAAAAGTGCCTTCATGGAAGAACACAAAATCCCAATGAAAGTTTTAACAAATGTATTTGGGAGCGAATTCCTAAAACAGTTTTTGTTGGCATTGAAACTTTGAAATTTGGAGTTATGGATGCTGTAATTTGTTTTAACGATGGATATGTAAGTAGGATAAAAGTCTTTGAAGCTCTGGGCATTAAACCAGGATACAACACGGAACGTGCCTTACTTATAATTGATAACAAACGAATTTTTTGAGGCTGAACGTATAGTAAATAAAGTGTCATTGGAAGCCAGAAATAAAAAAAAGTTCTTTAAAAAGGAAAATGGATAAACAGAATTTAGATGAAGAAAATGAATACCAAGCAGGGAAATATTAATCAAATCTATAATGTAAGGAGAAATTTTTTTGTTAAGTTTTATTATATTTTTTCTCGAATGTTTAATATTTTTAAATTTAGGTACACTTTAAAAAACTATTGTAGCATATTGTTTGAAACCTTTTATATATCTAAACAGGATACATGTGCATACAGTGAACAAAATATCTTTTAGTATGTGTCTAATTTTTTGAAAATTGATTTTACATGTAAAAAAAGAAAATTATAAGATTTTTTCATAATTTTAAGGTTTTATGATTATTTTTAAGAAATTATGCAATTAAATTAGTTAAAAAACAGATTCATTATGTTTAATATGTTACTTTATATATATTTGTAAATTTTTGTATATTCAAAGAATATTTTTTGTAAGAAATGGTACCTATACATGAAAATATGTATTACAAGATCTCGAAAATTATGTTCATGTTAACTAAAACAAAGGGAAAAAAAAACATATGAATTTAAAATTACTTTTGTAACTCTAGAAAATGGTTAAGGATTATTATTAGTCATATAGAAATAGGCAAGGGAATACTAATTAAGTGTATAATATGTGAAAATATTGTTTTTTTAGTTTTTTCACTTTTCTCAAAAGCATATTTTTTTTGCATTTAGGTACATTTTAAAAAAAAACTATTGCACTGTATGATTCCTGATTTTTTTTACTTCTATACAAGATGTCTATGCATATAGTGAACCTATTTTTTTCTATTAAAATAGTGCCTAATTTTTTAAAAATTGTTTTATGCATAAAAAAGCAGAAAAAAAAAAAAATTCAAATTTCAAAGTTTCATAATTTTTTTTTAAAGGAACTATACTAAAATTTTACTAAAAAAAGGGTTTCACTGTATTTTATGTATTGTTTTATATATGTGTAAAAAATATTTTGCATAAAAAAAGGATACTTTTTTAAAAAATGGTACCTAAACATAAGTATATATTACGAGTTCTCAAAAATTATGTATTACTTAAATTAAGTTGTAAAAAAAAACTTTTGAAGTAAAAAGTTATTTTTGTAGTTCTACAGAATAATTAAATTATCTTTATTATAGACATAAAAAATTTAAGCTCTATTGGAAATTTTAAATGATATATTTCTCATAAACAAAGGGTCTTAATTTTGGCATTTTACTCTTTCGAGCATGTCCTGGTTCCCTTAAATACACGAGGTGTAGAAGAATGCCCCCCGCGGGATGCAGAAAATTCCTTTGCTTTCCCCTCACTTTCTACAGACAGGAAATCGGCTGACGCCTTTAGACAAGTTAATGAGTCAGCTGTTCCCTCTATTTCGAAAAACGATTTATCGTGGCTTTTTGTTAAAGATTTACTTCAAACTCTTCGTAATTTCAGTGCAGATGACTCATACACAATCGAACATTTTTTTTTCTGATGTGGAAGAAAATTTAACGTTTTGCCCAATAACCGAACAACAAAAAATTATTTTTGTAAAACGGCTTTTGACAGGAACTGCAAAATTATTTATTCAATCTCAGCGTGGTATAAACTCTTACAGTTTTATAAAAACACTACTTATTCAGGAATTTGGAAATAAATTAAATCAAGCTCAATTGCATAGGGAATTAAAAAAATAGAAAAATGCGGCCTAATGAAACGGTATTCCAATATTTATTCGCTATTCGGGAATTAGCGAATCGAGGTCAAGGGTTTCTCGACGAAACTTCAATTATGGAATATTGTATTAATGGAATCCCCGATTCTCCTTCAAATAAGCTAATATTATATGGATGTACAACAATTAAGGAATTTACAGAAAAATTAGGAATTTATATATATGACAAAATATTTCAAAATAAAAGCAAAAATCACTCTTATGATATGTCGCGTAATCCAAACTTTAGTAGCCAACGCCGTGATGTTGAAAGTACACTTCATAAACATCGATATGATAGATATCCAAAATTCCATGCACCAAAGCCTAATTCAAAATTTGAGAATAAAAATTTTAGAGATATGAATCACGTAACTTGTTTTAATTGTTCGGGATCCGGTAATATTTCTAAATTTTGCCCAGATAAACATCGTGGTCCAAAGTGTATATTATGCGAAAATTTTGGCCATAAATCTGATGCTTGTCCTCAAAAAAAATATCCTTTCTTCTAATAATGTTGATGAAATTACCCCATTAACTACTATGTGTAAAGAAGTTAAAATTTTATCTAAAAAAATATTATCTTTAGTTGATACCGGAAGTCAAGTAACCTTAATGAAAGAAAGTGTATGGAATCAATTAGGCTCCCATTCTTTAATAAATAGTGGTAATATACTAACTGGTTTTGGCCTTTCAAAAACTCATGTAATAGGTTCATTAAACTCAACTGTTTCAATTGACAACCAAGACTTTCCTGTTAAAATTAATGTTGTCCCCAACCACTCAATGAACTTTGATATTATTATTGGTTGTAATCTAATTAAACACAAGCTAATTTGACTATCACCTCTGATAGTGTTATGTTTTCTAAGCCACAAATCGAAGTATCTGACGCTTCTCCACAACCATTTGTTTTCGCAATTACTGACGATATTCCTAAATTTGATATTGGCCCTGAAATTCCAAAACAAACTCGTAATGATGTTGAGGCATTACTCGTATGTTATAGGCCGAATAAAATTAAAACGACGGATATTGAGTTAAGCATTACCGTAACGGACGACAAACCAAATTATCATTCTCCAAGACGGTTACCTTTTACTGAACGTGATATAGTAGATAAACAAATAGATGAATGGACACAGAATGGTGTTATTGAACCATGTTAATCTGCTTATGCTAGCCAAGTCCTAGTAGTCCACAAAAAAGACGGCAGTCCACGAGTCTGCATTGAATTTCGAAAATTAAATCGTGTGTTAGTTAAGGATCACTATCCTCTGCCCCTCATTGAGGATATTTTAGATAAACTTCAGGATACTAGAGTATTCAGTACCATTGATTTACGTAATGGTTTTCCATGTGCCTGTTAACAAACAGAGTCGCCCATATACCTCCTTTGTAACACAAAATGGTCAATTTCAGTTCCTTAAAATGCCTTTCGGACTCTCTACATGCCCTTCAATGTTTCAACATTTTATCAGTACAGTTTTCCGTGATTTAGTTGTTCAAGGAATTGTTCTCCCTTACATCGATGATATAGTTATCCTTGCTAAAAATGAATCTGAGGCTATTGATAAACTGAAAAAAGTTCTTAAAGTGTCCAGGGATTACGGATTGGAAATAAATTTTGATAAATGTTAATTTCTGCATAGGAAAATTGAATTTTAAGGCCATATTATTGAAAATAATAAACTTTTTCCTTCCCCTTCTAAAACTAAATCAGTTGTCCCTTACCCCGAGCCAAAAACAACTAAAGAAGTTCAACGTTTTTTAGGTCTCACTGGATATTTTCGTAAATTTATCCCTGCTTATTCTGTAATTGCTAAGCCACTTAGTGATCTTTTACGTAAAGATACTCCTTTCAATTTTGATGTAAAACGAAAGGCTTCCTTTGACGAGTTAAAACGTTTGCTCTGTCAGAAACCTGTCTAAGGTATATATCGACAAAATTGTGAAACTGAAATACATACTGATGCATCAATGGACAGACTTGCTGCTGTTTTATTACAAAGATCCCCCGATGATAATTCCTTACATCCTATATATAACATGTCTAGAAAAACGTCCGAAACGGAGAGAAAATATACCAGCTACGAACTCGAAGTTTTAGCAATCATAGAAACTCTCAAAAATTTAAAGTGTACATTTTAGGAATGCCTTTCAAAATAATTACTGATTGTAATGCATTTACAAAACCTATGAGTATGAAAGATCTAAACACACGAATCGCGCGTTGGGCCCTGAATTTACAAGATTATGATTACGCCATTTTACATCGCTCTGGCTCACAAATGGCCCATGTCTACGCTTTAAGTAGAATACAGGTTTTAACAAATCAGTGTACTGATTCTGTTGTGCATAGGATAAAAGAATCTCAAGAGCTGGACCCACACATTATTTCCATAAAAGCTCTTCTTCAAAATGGTCCATATGATAACTACTGTATTAAAAATAATATACTATATAAATTTATTGACGATGCCAAAGTCCTTGTTATTCCCAATGAGATGCAGCATCACTTTATCAAAAATGCTCACGACAAAGGGCTTTTTTCAGTTAAAAGAACTCTAGAACATATAAAAAATAAATATTTTATACCACAACTTCAATCCAAAATTGAAAAATATATTTCTAATTGTGTAACATGTATATTGAATAATAAAATGTCTGGTAAACAAGAAGGAATTCTCCATCCTCTTGTCAAAGATGATATACCTCTAAATGCATACCATATCGATCATCTTGGTCCTTTAGCAACTTCAAGTAAAAACTACAACTTCATTTTAGCTATCATTGACTCTTTCACTAAATTTGTTTGGTTATACCCCACAAAAACTACATCTACTTCTGAGGTAATAAAAAAATTAGAAATTCAAAAAACTACATTTGGAAATCATCGTTTTCTTATCACTGATCGTGGAACTACTTTCACTTCTGACGAATTCCACACTTATTGTTCGGAACAAAAAATTACACTTCATCATATTACTACAGGTTTGCCACGTGCTAATGGTCAAGTAGAATGCATTAATCGAACAATTATTCCTGTCTTATCTAAGATGTCAGAAGACGATCCCACGAAATGGTTCAAACATGTTCCTTCAATACAAGAAGTCTTAAACTCAACATTCCAACGAAGCATTAACACCACTCCTTTTGAATTACTCTTTGGAACACAAATCAATAACAAGACTGATTTACACATTCAACAATTAATCGACGAACAACTACAACTCGAATTTAATGAAAACAGAGAACTCTTACGTAAAACGGCAAAAACGCAAATAATTAAAGTGCAAAATGAAAACAAAAAGTCTTATAATCTTCGACGAAAATCTTCTTATTTATATAGTGTTAAGTACTTAGTTGCTATTGAAAAAAACGCAACAAGGACCTGGACAAAAACTCTGCAATAAATTTATCGGTCCATATAAAATAACACAAGTAAAACCTAACGATACCTACAACGTCGAAAAATGTGGAAATTTTGATGGACCAACCAAAACAAGTACTTGTGCCGAATACTTGAAACCATGGTCTAACAAATGAATGTTACATTACGAACGAAAACTTTTACTTTAATATTTTTTTGACATTATCACCATACTTAAGATTTCTTTGTATTGTTTGTCTTCTTTCCATCTGTATACCTATTTTTTTATTCTTTATTATTAATTTTGATTTTCTGATACATATTTGTATGTTTTAATAATTGTTTTATTTGTAAGTTTATTTCCTCTAGCTTTTCAGTTTTATTTCATGAAATTTTGAAATACACTGTATTTTACATGCGAGGACGCATGCTTGGTCATGATGGCCGATGTAGGAATGGATGTGCACATATTGTATTCCTCCTATATTCCTCAATGACGTAATGCCAAGAGAGCGCCACCTATCTGACAAGGCGGTTCGAGGATAACGAGTAAACTAGACTCGAATAGAACGATTGCGCGGACGACTGAGAGAGGCGACGGCGAGGAGACGATGACGAGGGTGCAGGAACGAAACGCCTCGTGAAATCCAACGATCTAATGATATTTCGATTACTTTTTACTAACTTTTATAGCCCTCCCCTGTAAATAATTCCCCTTAATAAATGTATATTTAACTCAATCTGGTCGTTGTCACTCTCTCTCTCTCTCTATATATATATTCTTAATATGAAACTACTTTTAAAGATATAAAACAGAAAATATAGATGAATTACAAAAGAATTTTATCATAGTTTACATTGATAAAGTACCTGGTAACTATATATATTCTGTGATTTGTAAGTATTTATATTATAATATTCTTAATGATCGCTTTCTAAATAATGGATCTTTTAAAAAATTAGATTTGTCACATAATAAATTAGTAATCGTATTATTGCTATTTATAAAAAAATAGGTTTTTTTATTCCTAAAATTAAGTGTATCCATACATATATTTAACTCCAAAATTCCATATAAGTCCTGTTGAATTTAGAACTGTGGCAAATAGTTTTAAAACATACATTACTACTGCAGGCAAATTACTTCCTAATATTATACAAAACTATATTAATCAGCAATGTGATAAAGCTATAATTAAAAATAGTGGAGAGATTATAGATTTTTTTAATAATAAAAATATTTATTCAGTTCATAGTTATGACTTTGAAGATATTTTCAATTCCATTGATACATATGATATTATTAAAGTAATTTTAGAAAACCACAGTATGTATAATCTTAATATTAATATTAACAAATTTAAAACTCTCATAGATTTTGTCTTAAAAGAAAATTACATTATTTTTAACGGTTCTTTATAAAAACACGAGAAAGGACTTCCTCAAGGGGGCCCGGCTAGCATTAGTTTGGCTAATCTTTATTTACATTTTTGTGAATATAAGTATATTATTAATAATGACTACTATATTTTAGATATATTGATGATTTAATTATTTTTGGTAAAAATGATAATTTAATAATTTATCCGGCTTACTTAAACTTAGTTAAAATTAATAATAATCCAATCACAAAACAAATTACCTAGATGAAACACTGTATATTAAGGATTTGAAATTACATAGTAATATTTATGATAAAAGACATGCCTTGAATTTTAATATCATCAAAGTGCCTTACTGGAATTCAAATTTATAAATATCTCTAATATAGAAATATTATTTTTAACTATATTTATCGTAATAATGTATTAGTTAGCGATAAAGATAATATTTTTTTTAAATCTTACTAAATTTTTAATCACTGTATTGAACATGGATATCCTGCTAACTTTCTTTGTAATTATATTTATAATGGTTTTTAATGATACAATTTGTATTACTGTAATTATTTACTGTTATTATGTTTTGTAATGATTTTTTAAATTTCTACAATATGTTATTTATTCTACAATTATTAAATAGATGGCGCCACATGCTTATTAAATTTTAATAATATTATATTTTTTGCGTTTCATTTATATTTTACACTAATTTTATATGAATAATATTTTTATGATTTTTTAAAAGTATATATATATATAAATTTCTTAATATCCTATCGCCATTAATTTATGCGGATCTGCTTTCACTCCCTTGCATTTGGCGGGAACACATTACTAGTTGATGCACTTCCGACCTACGTCTACACTCCGAATAAAAGTAAGTTATGTTTTTGTTGATATGTTATTTAGTTTAATGATTTTTTAATATTTAAATTCCTCATATATAATTATTTCTTTTCCTCTTGGTACATAGTATGACAAATTACAGGTTAAGGTTGGTTGGCCGCAAAACATGATTAAACCTGCAATACTGGCTCCTAAGGCCAGGAGTTTGTCATTATACTACTGTGCCTTTTTCCTAATTATATTTATTTTAGGTTTATAACTATCTGTTTATTTTTATATTTTTGTTTATATATTTGTGTATATATATATATATATATATATATATATATATATATATATATATATATATATATATATATATATATATATATATATATATATATAGTCTAATTCTCTACAGACAAGAGATAAACATTCACCAATCACATTCGAAAAAAACACAGAGACAGTAAAGAGAACATACAATGAAGGACACTAGATTAAAAATTATAAAATGGATGCTGCAGTATTATAAACATTGCTGACTTAGGACAGCTAATATATAAATTATATGAAAGTGGGGTTGAACACGTTTTTTGGTCAGCTAACCTTCACCCTTTATGTAAATCATACTGAGCAAAAACCTATTGAAAGTAATGGATATGTGAATATCTAAATCCATTATAATTTAGAGGTAACTTACCTAAAAATTGCACTTGAAAATGCAGAATCCGCGCTAAATATGAGTGCAATAAACAAGTAATTGCCAGATTCTGAACCCTAATGCAGATTCAAAGCATGTGAATGACTGAAAAGTAGCACTTAACAAAAGTATAAAAATAATAGAAAACAAAAATTAATGAAAGAGTTACGAAAAACTATTACTTTAGAGACACTAGAGTATATATGAATTAAATAATAATAATTAATTTTAACTAATAATAGAATATGGAGGTAACTATAACTATGAAATGTGTAACTTTATAGTATTAAACTATAATTAATCTAATTAATCTAATATACACTGGTGTGCAAAAATTAAGGACGAGACGGTTTGTTCAATATAACTTTGTACAAAAGCTTTCCAAATCAACACATTTAATCCCGTAAGATCCCCAATACGTAAGGACATGTGTAATATGTAAGCAACACTTACTAAAAGAGAAATCAGAGGGATAAAAAGAAGCTTGATTGAAAAAGTAACATGGAGCGCAATGCGACTGAAGGCCGAAACATCCCTGTGCTGGGTGTCCAGCAAGAAACATCCGGTCTTTAGTAGGGGATATGATCTCCCCTGACTGCTAGGCAGGTTTCACAGCGTCTGTCCATGCTGAGAATGAGGGTGTCAATGAATTATTGAGGGATTGCTGCCCATTCGTCTTGCAGTGCTAATCGAAGCTCCCGAATCGTTACTGGTGGCAAGGTACGAGCTGCCAAGCGTCTGCCTAGAAAATCCCATACATGCTCGATGAGATTGAGATCCGGAGATCATGCCGGCCAATCCATACGTTCAATATCCTCACTCTCTAAGAGCTGATCGGCAGCTACTGTGCGATGACATGGTGCATTGTCGTCCATGAAAAGGAACTGCAGACCCATAGCGCCTCTAAAAAGACGCACATATGGAAGAAGAATACTAGATACTAAATCATTATTTCTTTTTATGTAATTTAGAATAATATTTCTAAAATTTGAAATGGGAAGAGAGAGAGAGAGAGAGAGACAACAAAGGATTAATACAGCCACAGAAATATACTAGCAAACTTTTACACTTAGAGCTGAAATTTTAAGATGATAGTTTTCGTCTCCACTTATTTATATTACAGGCCTGAAATAGTTATTTTTAAGAAGATCAAAACGAAAAAGAAATAGAATTAGATGAAAATAAGTTCATTTTTCAATTTAACTAAAATTAATTTACAAAGTTTTGTAAAAGAAGTAGCAATTTTTCTATATTAAAATCGAAAAAACATGCATTGAAAAAATCAAGTTACTCTAACAAAAATTAACATACTTAATTTCATATAAATTAAACAATTACTTTGTTTTAGTTGCATTTTTTAAAAAATAAAATGCATTAAATGATACCTTAACAAATCATATTTGGGTTACAAGTTGGTATTTGACTAAGTCACAAAAATTGAGGAAAAAATATTCTTTAACCTAATCTATCCATTTAAGCTTTTACTCTTTACCAAGGAACTGTACTTAAAACAAATCGTTTTCTAAACCATCTGTGATAACGTTCAATTTTATTGGAAACCATTACTCTAATGAATTTTCCACAATCCATCAATTAGTAATGTAATCAATTCTAGGCGTGAGCAATTCTTTACGGTAAACTCTCTTTATTTAATTTAGGCCGGAACCAATAGTTTGCTCTAACAAATCCATCACCAACTGTAATGGTAATTGGATACATTTTACTTCAGGCAATCTTTCAAAAGTAAAACATATATATAAAAAATACCATTATGGCAGTTAAATGTAGAGGATGCAAAAATTTCTGATTAGGATGATACTTTCTAAATAAAAAAATAGTCATGAAATATTTATTCAGAAATAACCAACAGAAAGGAAAATAAATTCAAAAAAGTAATTATACTCATGGGATTTATACTTTCATTCCTTAGTTAACATTGAAAGCAAGTCTACACATTTATTACAAGGTTTATATTTAGACTTAAAGCATTGTACTTCATTTGATTAATTAGTATTCAGAATTTTGTGACGTCAAAAATAATCAACAGCTAAAATACATCAGTAAACGATCCTACAATGTAAAATATATAAAACTTTCATATTTATCTCATTAAAACTAATAGCATAGCTTCATTAAACATTATAGTAATCTACCTGCCTTAAAATAATTCCTATATGATTAAAGAGTCAACATTTTAAAAAGAGCCTTAAAGTTTTACTAAAAAAATAGGGAACTTCCATAAACTATACAAAATGAAGCTTGCAAAGTAATTCATAGGGATTATTTTGTGTAAAGATTCCATATATGCTTTTCATATGTTTAGTAAATTCCAAGATTTAACTTAACATGTATAATGTTATACAATAACAACGTTACCTGGATTAAAATTTGAGTCTTTTATGATCTGTTTAAAACAAATTTAGTTTGATTTATCGTGCAAATATGAATCTAATTAATTATTTTCTGCTCCATTATTATATTTGACTTTAATATTTTTTTTCAATTTGAAGTATTATTTCAATACATTCTAGTTTTTTATGCTCCAGCAGAGTTAAAAACTATAGTTAAAATTATTTTCATAATATTCAAATCCTTTTTTTTTTTTTAATTCAGATGCAACTTCATTTAAAATGATGGAATAAAAAGTAATACTGAGGTTACGCACGTGTGTTTGTGTTTGTCAATTTTAATTATTCGTCACAAACTTTCTGCTGGAAAGAAAGTATATTTAATTAAAAGTTTTTACAGAACGGATTGTGTTTTCTGTCATAAAAACATTAAACTTACGTTCAAAATGATTAGCTTATTAAATTAATTTATTTTTAATCGGAATAATTACATTAACATTCAATCAATTCTGAAAATTTAATTTTAGAGTTCTAAAACATCCAAAAAATCACTCTTACTTTCTGAGGGTAGTTAAAGTAAATTAGCATGGCATATATTTAAAAAAAAACAAAATAATTTCATTCTCAACTTTCAACTATTACTTAATTTTAAGAAAATATTTTAAGACAACAAGATTTTAGTTTTGTCATTAGTATTTTACTGTACGAATACTTTTGTGGCTGATTGTGTCTAAGAACCGTGATGTAGGATTAAGTTAATTTATTTATTAGTTTATATTTTATTTATTTATTATTATTTTCATACAGAACTTCCACCTTTCCTAGTAGCAGATAATTTATGCAGAACAGTTCAAAAATAAATAACGAAGAAAGGTCTAGTGTGAAGTTTAAATATTTCCCATGTATACAAGCATTTTGTCTGTAGTAAGAATAAAAGAATTTGAAAGTATAATATATATCAATGGAAATAATGCAAAATCGAAAATTCTTTAAAATAACAATCCTAATTCAAAAAAAAGACATAACGAAATTTTAGAAAAGATAAAATTAAAAAACGAGGCCCCGAGTAACATTTGGATATAAATGTATACTGTAGAAAAAAATAATAAAGGAATATAAACTATAACTATAGCACCATCTTATAAACATTTTGAAAATAAAATAATATTAACAGAATACAGATTGACATAAGAAATATAGAAGTATATAAAAGTATGATAATCGATTTTTTACTTACATTATATCTATAAATATAATTATGCAGAAAGCTAACATGATAATATTGTTTTATTTAAACCAGCCTTTCTCAAGCTGCGGAGAGCGTTCCCCTAGGGGGAGGGGGCGTGATAATTCTACCAGGGGGCGTGAGCATATTGAAAAGTCAAAAATAACAGATTTAAAAAACTTATTAATTTACAAAAAGTAATCAAACAAAATACATTCTGAGATAATAAAAAAATACACATTCACAAATAAATAATATACTCATAATTGTTTCAGTACTGCCCAATGCATTTGATCATTAATTCTCCTCAACACTAATTTAAGAGCAGATTTAGTAATTACTAGTGACCTCATGGACTTGTCATATATAAAATTGTATGCAAAATTTAATACTTATCTTAATAATTAGGTCATTTTTTATTAAAGTCGTATTGTAGTTTTAGTGTCTAGGTGTACATTATTAATGAATTCAAAGTATTTTTATTGTATAAGGGTGGGAGTGGAGCGAAATGAAAATAGTGATTGAAAATTGAGTCACAAACATTACAAGCTTGAAAAAGACTGTTTTAAACAGTTGTTTTAAAATTGACTGTAGTTATTCATTTTTGTATTATATATAACTAGATCTTTATTTCCTTGTAAATAATTACCCAATTTTTTGCATATACAACGTAAATTTGTGTGTGAATATTGTGTGTCCAAAAATACTTTAATAATGTTTTAAATTTAAGTCTCTCTTCCATTATAAATATTTCATTTCAAACTACGATTACATATATTAACTTGTAAGTCCAAAAATGTTGTTTTGCTTGTGTCGAATTTATTTTTTCTTATATATAAATAATCAAAACAAAAATTGAATGCAGAAATATAATCAAAATAGTTTCTAAAAATAATTCAGTTTTTTATAATTCTCTCTCTTCCTCTGTATATATATATAAAATAATAAGGAGTTTTGCTATTTAATATATATATATATATATATATATATATATATATATATATATATATATATATATATATATATATATATATATATATATATATATATACGAGGGTTATTCAGAAAGTAAGGAACGTTTTGGAATTAAAAAGAAACAAAGTACAAGAGAGAGAGAAAAAAATTATTATATACAGCAGAAAGAGAGACTAAAATTTTACTTTTCTACATAGTCACCAAACAAATTGAGGCACTTATCATAGCGATGGACAAGCTTTGAAATTCCTTCGTCATATAATTCTGCCATCTGTGATCTCAGCCACTAAGTGACGCGCACCCGCTGCTGCTTGTCGTTGTCAAAGCGCTGTGTTGCTAGCCAGTTCTTCATTCTTGGAAACAAGTAAAAAGCACTAGGTGCAAGATCGGAACTATGGGGCGGATGAGGGAAAACCCCCCTTTTCAATGAATTAAGGAGTCCTTGGGTGCAGTTTGCAGTGTAATGTCGAGCATCGTAGTGCAAAAACAAAATTTTAGACGTCAACTTTTCTCAGCGCTTGTTTTCAACTGCTCTCTTAAGGTTGCACAAAGTTTGACAGTATCGTTCAGAGTTTATTGTGGCAATCAGAAGCACGCCACGCCATGCCTGTCGTAGGCCTCCAGAAATGTCAAAGCTGCCCCCATTCGCTGACCTTTATGGTGGTCTGTAAGCAATTTCGGCATCCATCTTGCACAAAATTTGCGGTAGCCTAGCTTTTGTGCGACAATTTCAAACAACAAAGTCCGTGAAACTTGTGGAAAACTAAGCTAAAAGCTCCATTAATGTGAAACGGTGGTTTTCACGAATCTCTTCATCAACTTTAGCGACCAGTTCGTCAGTTACAATGCTAGGGCGTCCACTCTTCTCTTCATCGCGAACGTTAGTTTGGCTGTTTTTAAACTGAATGCACCATTTTCGGATTGGACTTTCATTCATTACGTTGTTTCTGTACACTTCACACGCTTGCCGATAAATTTCGATAAGTTTTAGGTTTTTTTCCAACAAAAACTGTATCACAGATCGCACCTCACAATTGGCGGGATTTTCAATTACAGTGCTCATTTTAAATTGGAATATCGAAAAAACGGGCAGAGAGGAAATGTTCCCGTTGTGATGGCTGCATTCCGACTGAGATGCCGAACACTTAGACACCAAAATGTACGTGATGGGCTCGCGCCTAGCGACGTCAGATGGAAACGTGCCCTACTTTCTGAATAGCCCTCGTATATATATATATATGCGCGTGCGTGTGTGTATGTGTGTGTGTAAATGTAGACAGATAGATATAGAAATGGGTTTCTTTTCGTGAGGGAGAATCAGATTACTCAGGTACTTCAACGAGCACCTAGAAGGATTCAAAACAAATATAGGGCACTACAACAAATGTTTTTCACCAACCAAGCAAACGAACTTAAATTCTAACCCGAGACAATAACCTTGTATGCAATGCTGTAAACTTTATTTTAAAAATTTCTTTCTGGGATGCAGGTTAAACTTTGTGAGCATGTCTCTAAATAATAACCCTTACATAAATGTCGAGTTTCCAGGAAACAGTAAAGGTATGCAAAAAAGTATATAATAATATTAATAATTTATTTTTAGAAAGTACTATCCTAATACGATTAACAATTCAAATAAAGAATTATTTTCAAACTTCTTTGGCTTATTGGTTAGCTTGGTGTGTCCCCATGCGAATATATATTTTTAAGGTAGCGATACATATGTAATTAACTTTAAATGTGTTTGAAGTTTATCGATTGTGATTAGTCTCGTAAGGTATCTTTGCGTATTTAAAATATTTTATTACAATTTTTCATTTTTTACCACGCACGCGATTTTGTTTCTATAGGTTTTTAGGTAGTTTTGAATTATTTTTAAATACTTTCACATGTATGCATATATGTGTGTGTTGTATTTCTACAATGTAAACAAAGTATAAAATAGGCATTTTAAACAAACTAGAATTAAAATATTTTGTACTTGTGATATTTTCATTTGTTATCTTTAACATTCCTCTTTTGTGCCTTATCAATTCTGCAACTAAAGTATAAAAGTAGTGGTATGGACTGAATGCATTTTTCCTCTACATTCTCTTTGCAGAAATGTTAGGTGATTTGGAAAAAAAAAAAGGAATAGGGTAAAATTCAATATACATGTCGAACAGACTGAGAATTCCATTTATTTTTATTCAGGAAAGGTATTTTCTTAGCCTATGTTCCTTTTCACTGTTTCTATGCATATAAATTTGAAATTGTTATCCAAATAATGCATTTGTATACAGAGCATAATGTTTGCCGAACATTTTATGCAATTGTCACAGGTAAATGTATTCAATTTAATTTAAAATACACTGAAAAATATTGTCCAATATTTAAACTATGTTCCTAATTTCACACAGATTAGATCTTGAAAATAAAGTTAAAATGTGCGCGTGAGTGTTTTATTTTATTTTATTTAGTGAAATACATTTCTATAGATGTGCAAATGATGCTGATTATATATATATATATATATATATATATATAATATTAGACATAATATTAATTCACAATAATAGAGAAGATGATAATCGTCTTTTGGCTTTGAACAAAAGACTGAATATTCATCTAAATAATATTAAATATCCAAGAATTTTTTAACACCAACATTTCATAAAAACCCTATAAAATTCTATAGTATCACTAATGGATACAATACATATATCACGAAGTCTGGGAAGATCTTACAATCTCTTCTTAAAAATCTAATTCATAACTTACAAAACACGGCAATAATTAAAAATAGCTTAGAGATTGCTAGAGTTACTAAGGATATGTTAATTTTTTCCATGTATGGCTTTGATTTCGAGGACCTTTTTAATTCTATAGATATTGACGATATGATTAAGGTTCTACAGTTAATTTATGGTAAATATGAATTATATACTTCAATGAAAAAGAAAAAATTGATATTCTTGTTATCCTCGTATTAAAAGAAAATTTCATTGCATTTGCTCAGAATTTTTATAAACAGATCAAAGGATTACCTCAGGGTGGTCCAGCTAGTAATTGTTTAGCGAACCTATATTTACATTTTTTTTTTTGAAATTGATCATGTTGTAAATGATTCTTACTTGATTTATCGTTATATAGACGATATAATAATTTTTGGTAAAAATAGTGAATAAAAACCAAATATTACGTTCTACCCTGATTATCTCAAGCTCCTTAAAACTAACTTCAACTCTAATATGGTGGAATTCTTGGATTTAAACTTGCATCTTATTAACAATAATGTAGTCAGTAACATTTTTGACAAAAGAGATTCGTTTAAGATCCATATAATTAAATATCCTGTATGGAATAGTAACTTGTATACATCAATTTACAGAAATATCCTTTTGAATTTTTTATTTAGAAATGATAACTTAACTACCCACAAAATAGATAAATACAATATAAAAAAATTTGTTCAATGTTGTTTAGATCATGAATACCCTTTTAATTTCTTAAGAACTTATATTCATCACAAATACATTAACCGCATTGCTACTTCTAATTCCAAAACCACCACACAACAATAGGATTTCAAAGTCAGCATGTTAGTGGTCTTGCTGTGAAGATTATATCATAAGACTTGGTAGAACCCCCCTCAAAATAGAGGGCGCTGCTTGTAAAAACATGCTTTGTTGACACCAGAGATCTTGTGTACGTGACCGAGTGCAGACGCACTCCATATTCCATTAAACTTATTATTTAATCTTACACTTGTCTTCGATGATTTATTGAATTTAATTGAGTCTAATGATGATATGAGCGTTGATTGATATAAAAGCATTCTACCACTGATTAACTGAACCATCGATGATCGTAACATTGGTGTATCGGCCTGAAAATTGATGAAATTGATGAAAGAATCATTTTTGATAGCGTCGACCAAGAAGTTGAAACATCATCGTCGACAGTGAATTCAGGTAAGCCGAATTTTTATTGAAACTGAATTATACCTGAATAGAAGATTAAAATGTCAGAAGATCTCTCAAAATTTAAAAAGAAGCGTACTGCGGTACGTTCGTCGTTGACAAAATTGATAAATAAAATTGAAGGAAAGATCAACAATGAAAATGAACCTGTTGATCAATTTGAAGCTTTTTAGAGCAATTAAATGATAAAGAAAGTAACTTAAGTTTATTAAATACACTAATTGAAGATCGTTTGTCTGTTGACACTATTACTGAAGATATAGAAGCTTCGGAAGAAATTAAAGAGAAGATTATATTTTGGAAAACGAAGCTTTCTTCTAAACTTAGGAGAATAAATTCTGACTCTATCTAGGTTGATACAGTTTCTCAAAATATTCAAGTTATTGATTCCAATAGTTTTGAATGTATGAACATAAATTTACCTAAATTGCATATAAATAAGTATTCTGGAAATTATTCTGAATGGTTAGATTTTTATAATTTATTTGAAAGCTCTTCATAATAACAATAGACTAAGCAAAGTTGATAAATTTAATTATTTAAAATCATATTTGTGTGGTAATGCGCTTGCTTGCATTAATGGATTTCCAATTTCTGATGATAATTATGATAGAGCTCTTGATTTATTAAAAGATAGATTTGGAAATAAAAACATGTTAATTAACGCTCATTTGAGCAATTTATTAAATTTAACACCTGTTAGAAACCATACTGATATTGTGGGCTTAAGAACTTTGTACGATAGAGCAGAAACGCAAATAAGGAGTCTTGAAAGTTTAGGAGTTAAAGGAGAATACTACTCAATCTTATTAATACCCATCCTGTTGAAACAGATACCCTCGGAACTCGTTTTGGTATTCAATCGTTCTTAAAAGGACGAAGGGTTTGACCTGAGCGCTCTTTTGCGGTTCCTACACTTAGAAATCCGTAGTAGGGAACGAGCTTCTCAAATAAACAGTCACAAACCATGTCATTATTCCCCTCCACCGCAAGACAGAACAAAAAATAAAGGCTCCTATTTCCCCGGACAACACATGAAGCCACCCCCGAATAGAGTACATTTACGACCACATTCATTTCCAACCCCCTGGGAGAAAGTACAACCTAGAAAGATCACGTTTTAAAAATGACAGTTCCTTATTTGAGGATTACAAATTAGTTGTAAATAATTAACTTTCTGAGAAAATCATAGAACGCGTTCCATTTGAAGAAGAAAATCTAGAGCATAATATTTTTTATCTACCACATAGAGCAGTAATACGTACTGATAAAACTACAAGCAAATTGCGAATCGTATTTGATGCGTCATCACATGCGAAATCACAGCTATCTTTGAACGATTGTTTACACACAGGACTAAATTTTATACCTAACCTATTTTTTCTATTAATCAAATTTAGAGTGAATCCAATTGCATTTGTAGCTGACATAAAAATGGCATTTTTGATGATTGAGATAGACGTAAGTGAAAGGGATTTTACAAGAATTTTCTGGGATGAAAATCCGGGAATTGATTTAGAAAACAAACGGCTTGATATTTTCCGAATGACTAGGATTTTATTTGGAGTAAAATCAAGTCCATTTCTTCTTGCAGCTACGATAAAGCATCATCTTAAAAAATATGTGGATATTTTTCCTGATACTTTTAACCATCTTAACCAGTCATTGTATGTTGATGATTTTCTGTGTGGAAATGTCAGTGTCCAAGTAGCCTTGACGACCTGCATAGAAAGTAAACAAATTTTGGAAGATGCAAGTATGGATCTTCGGAAATGGAGAACCAACTCTTCCGAGCTAAATCAAATGTTAAAAAATTTATATTTTGAAGTAGATGAACATAAAGAGTCATTGAACACGTTGATAGCTTCAGAGGTCTTAGGAGTTGGTTGGAATGAAAAATCTGATACATTCTATTTTGATTCCAGCGATTTAGGAACATTTCTTTCTAAAAGAATTAATACAAAAAGATATTTGTTACAAGCCGCAGGTCGATTATTTGACCCAGGAGGTAGATTGAAACATTCGACCCTATCTGAATTCTAAAAACATCAAATGATGTTGCCAAAGGCTCATCATTTAACTGATTTAATAATTGAATACTATCACAAGAAATCATTACATTCTGGCTTGCAAACCACATTATATTTAATAAGACAGTTTTATTGGATCCCATCGGGTCAGAACCGTGTAAGAAGAATATTAAATTAATGTATTACGTGTTTTCGCACGAAAACTCAGACAATAAACCAGATGATGGGAGATTTACCACGAGACAGAATTGTGCCTTCTAGACCCTTCGAAAAAGTTGGATTGGATTACGCTGGTCCTATAATCACGAAACCAAATTTAAAAAGATCAAGAGTGACTTTAAAATCGTATATTGCCATTTTCATCTGTTTCAGTACAAAAACCACTCATTTAGAAGTTGTTTTCGACTTGACCACAGAAGCCTTCCTAGCATGTCTCCGACGATTTATAGCAAGGAGATCCAAGCCATCCATCATTTGGAGTCAAGGGAGCAAGAAACATTCTTAGTGAATGGAACGAAATTTGCAAGTCCAACAGAATTCACCTATTCAGCGCGGAAGAGGGAATCGAATGGAACTTCATTCCACCCGCTTCTCTCCATTTCGGTGGATTGTGGGAAGCAAACATTAAGTCCATGAAACGCATTTTATTGAGGGTCGCGAAATCAGCTATCATGAACTTCGAAGAGTTAACTACGTTGATGGTACAAATCGAAGCAGTTCTGAATTCACGTTCCTTTTCTCCACTTTCTTCAGACCCCAATGATCTTAACCCTTTGACCCCGGGACATTTCTTGACGAACTGTGCAATTTCATCCTTTCCTGAACCATATACTGATTCGGATTCTTTGTCCTATCATTCCAGGTGGAAACTCGTTCAATCTCTGACAGACAAATTTTGGAACCGTTGGAGCACCGAATATCTGACCCATCTGCAGACCCGTGCTAAGTGGAGTGAACAGAACCCTAACCTGATGGAGAAACAGCTCGTTCTTTTAAAGGATCCCAACACCAAGCCCCTGGACTGGCCTATGGGGCGTATTCTTGAAGTATTTCCCGGTAGTGATGGTCTTGTAAGGGTAGTTAATGTGAAAACCTCAACAGGTATTTTAAAACGAGCCATCACAAAGGTAGTGCCTTTACCTATTCTAGTTGATCCTGCATCTGTAGAAAAGAACATTTGAACATTTTACAATTTCTTGAACTTTAACCTTTATATTATTCTATTTACATAATTGCTAATTTGATTTTTCAGTATTACTGATAACTCATGTGATTTAAGAATTGCTAATTTTATTTCAGAATTATTGATAATGCATGTGTTTTAAGAATTGCTAATTTTATTTCAGAATTATTGATGATGCATGTGATTTGAGAATTGAATTCATAGGATTTTATTTTATTATTTCACATTGCATGAATTTTATTTGTATTATTTCACATTGCATGAACTTTATTTGTATTATTTCACATTGCATGAATTTTATTTGTATTATTTCATTTTGCATGAATTTTACTTGAATTACCTTAGAATTTTAATTATCTTAATGTAAACTCCGCAGGAGTTTAAGTGGGGGAGTAATGGTAGAACCCCCTCAGTATAGATGGCGCTGCTTGTAAAAACATGCTTTGTTGACACCAGAGACCTTGTGTACGTGACCGAGTGCAGACGCACTCCATATTCCATTAAACTTATTATTTTATCTTACACTTGTCTTCGATGATTTATTGAATTTAATTGAGTCTAATGATGATATGAGCATTGATTGATATAAAAGCATTCTACCATTGATTAACTGAACCATCGATGATCGTAACAACACTCATATCACAGTTTACATTTTTTCCACACACATCTTGAACATCTTACACATTGTTGACAACCAACCAAATTAGATCCTAGCAAATTTACATTTTTGTCAATCAACCAATTCAAATTCTATCATATTTGATTGTCGTTTTTTTATACCTGTCTTTGCTGGCTTTTTTAAAAGTTAGCTCAAAAGATGTGTTTATGTATATTCGAATTTTTTAACTTGGTGAATAATTGATTTTCATTAATGTCAAGACGCTTGATTCTCTTCGTAAAAGCTCTGTGAGTAAAGAAATTTTGTTAAATTATTTTTTGAAAGATACTTTTCTTATGTAAATGTTTGGCATTTTTCTACTTTTCTTACGTAATTATTTTGCGATTTTTCTGCTTTAAGAGTTTGGGAGAGTTTGTTTCATAATAGTAGTGAGTGGTTTTATCATGCTCTCTGAGTTATCCATACTCTGAAGTTTTGTTTATTTTATTTTATTTGGTTTTTCCTACCGAGTTGCAAAGGGGGAAGGTTGGCGCCTTCAAACTAGTTTAACCCCACTTATTCGGTCCTAAGTCCGAAATTGCTTTGTGACTCGCTAGGTTCTTCTTTTTTGTAGTTTCTTTTTTTATTTCTCTATAATTTTTTTTCTCCATATTCAGCTTTTGTATTTTTATTACGCTATTTCTTGTTATGTTCATTATGTTCATTATCTATTATTTCTTGTTTTTGATATATAATACATATTTCTTATATATATATATATATATATATATATATATAATTTATGTAATCTGAATTTTTTGTACTGCTTGAAGTTGCAGTCAATAAAGAAAAGAAAGGTAGCTTATATACAGAACGTCACACACACTGACTAATTTAATTGTTTTAGATCACAAAACAATATTGTTAAACTGAGGCAGGTGTCAACAACGTATGGCAAATCTGCGAAATTTGGTACGTGGTACAATTCATAGTGACACACTCACCTCTCTACAAAATATTTAATTTTTTTCAGTACAGTTGATAATTTTGAAGTAGGGTTTTTTTTTTTTTTTCATACTGAAGGGATAATTTTATATTCGTCTATTTTTATATTATTAAACATTTTTAAATATATATAATGCGTAGTTACTATATAATAATACTCTCAATTGTGTGTGTGTGTGTGTAGTATTATTGACCTCTATCCACTAACTCTACAGGTATTGCAGCTGGAAATTTACTGCATTCTCTTCCCAATGCCAACCATTTCCCACTTAGTCGTGCTAATCAGATGCATAACATGGACGGGGAGAGGAATAAAAAGAAGCATAAAATATTCTGAAATAAGTAAATTCTTAGCAAACATTGTCAAGGTCATTTTGTTGCACATTTCAAAGCCTTCAGAATAATTCTATGCATAGCAGTGCAGAGAAAACATCGTACTTCTGAAAGGCGTATATATACGTTCTTGAAAATTAACGTTTTTACTGAGCGAGACGTTTATATACGCTGGTGGCACTTAAGAGGTTAAGGTCGTATCGTAATTTTAGCGTCGAAGTATAGTATTATTGAATTCGATATATTGTTATTGTTTGAGGGTGGCGCGATGAAAATCATAATTGAAAATTGGGTCGCGAGTATTGAAACTTTGAGAAGCACTGCTATAATACTCTAATTATTGATCATGGCTCGGCTTCCGTGCATCTGTGATGTGCCAATTCAGTATACAAGGAAAATCGCTTAACACGTGCTAAAAGATATTGCAAAAAGAAAAACAAATATGCGTTCCACAAAAATAAGTTTATTAGAATAAATTGTATTTACATATATCTTTTTATATATGCAAACAATCAATGAAACAAAAACATTCATAAGTACTTAATGAAATTTAATACAATGTTTTTAAGTTTTCTGAATAACAAAACATTTATTAAGTTTTTGGAAAACAATTTGAAAATTTTGTTTGCAATGTCAACAAATTGTTCGATGTCATCCATTTTGTTATTCATTTCACTATTAGGAGTGGCGTCTCAATAGCTTTTCCCCTTTTAAGAGGACTTGATACCCCAAAAATGACAAACTTAACGTTTTTTTTTTTAAATTTTTATTTAATTTTATTTTTTGCATTAATATCTTTCGATTGATATATCACTTGTGTGAATCGGAAAGTTAGAAATTGAATAAAACTTCATTTGAAAACAAATTAGGCAATTCGGAAACGCTCCCTTTTAAGAAAAAAAAGCTAAAAAATCGTTAGTATGAAAAATATATTTTATAAAGAGAAATAAAAAAACTACAAAAAATAATGTGTAATTTATAAAGCAGAATATTTCAGAGGCAATGCAATAATATAATGTTTCTTCTTTGTGAAATGTGTGCATGTAAAACTTTTGGATTAAGGCATCATTTTGTATTAATAATTTCATAATTTCAGTTCTTATTCCTGATGTGTTTTTTATACAAATGTAATACTTCAATATTATGTGAAGAAGAAAACTAAACTTTCTGTCGTTAAAGAAAAAAAAAATAACATTTTTCTTGAATTTTCTTGTGCAATTAATACTTTCTTAAAATTGATCATTTATAAAACTGTATTTGTTGAAAAAATACGAAAATCCAATTATTTTAAAGAAGTATATATAAATAATATCTTAAAGTGGTATTTTAAATTTATTTAAGCTCATTATATTTGTTTTCAGAATTATAAACTTAAAGTGGTTTTTCTCAGTTTGTGTTTTTCGAAACGTTAGTGCATTCAAAATGCTACTCCTTCCACATCTATTTAACTATCACTTCCATTTTTTACTGTGTGTCGCATATAAAGCACGTAACAAAATTAGGAATCCATTTTGCTGTAAACTGAACACTTTTTTTTAAAAATAATTTTAATGTAAGATATATTGGCTTTTTTGTTGATTTTTAGCATGCATATCAACATTTTGTTTTTATTCTCAAAAACGAATTAAGTTATTGCAAAGTCGATCCATTAAGTTGTTTATAACATCCATAAGCAAATTACAAAAAAATCAGATTAAAAAAAATAATAATTACAAAATAAGTAAGGTTTTAAAATTTTCCAATTTTTTTTTCAAAAAATTAAAATTTTTAAAATTGTGTGCATAGTATGTGAAAAATTTCATCTCGTATCATTTTATTGAATTGAAACATTATATAAAATGATAAAACATAATTTTTAAATACATAAAGAAAGAAAGTTGCTAAAAGGAGACAAAGTTCTCTTAACCTTTTTTAGGATAACGTGCTACCTTTGCCACCTTTGTCTACCTTTGTCATTTTATTTTCGTCGTCAGAATCTGCATCAATGATATTTTTTGGCTTTAAATAAAATCCAAAATGCCTTTGTCTGTCATAAATGGTGATGTCCCCACATCATCATCATTGATTGCAATGAATTCTTTGAATGATACAGTATGACAATCCAGTAATAAAGGAAAATAATGTAAAACCACCACTCTTTCTTTTTAAATCTCTGCTATCTCCCATTGTTTGTACATTCTAAGAAGGGAAATCTTTCGTTTGTTTCGTTTGAAGAGAAAAAAAATGCATAAAAATGCATAGTACTTGGTTGGTTCGTTGTATTAGTTCGTGTTAAACCATCTTTCATCTTAAGGTATCCGACAACGGTCGGAATCATGATTTTAATAAAGCAAATAGATGTATAATTTTCAAGATATTTAGTGTCACTTAGATTAGAATACATGTATAAAATTGTTTTAAGAACATTTTGACAAAGAAAAATTGTTTAAAAACAATAATTTGGCAAACAATTAACTTAAAATAACCTTTTTTTTCAAAATGTTCTCCTTTTGTGAAAACTGCATCCATTATAATAATATTTTGCCTGTATATAGCTCAGACCTCTGTACAGACGCTCAACTGTGATTTTTGAAAAATTCACATTATTTTCAAAGTTACCACCAATTGAAATAATTATCGGCATTTGTTTCTTGAAATTTATCCCCTCTGTTGTCGTAAAACATGGATAAACCCACTTCTAAGTTATATATTTCAAAAATTCTTGTTGGACCTCTGTACAGAGGTCTGAGCTATATATAGGCAAAATATTATTATAATAGAAGCATTTTTTACAAAAGGAGAATATTTTGAAAATAGGTCATTCTACACTGCTCAAAACAATTAAAGGATATTGTAAGTTTTAGATAAAATAAAGATATAAGCGAAATTTTTTGCCGAAAATGGAAGAAGAGAATCACAAAGCAAATTTTTCTGATTTTCACAATGTGGAGTATGCTAATTTTGAGTTCGACGTCAAAAACGTCGCTTCAGCGGCAGCGAATGAAATTTGACTTTCAACTGAAATGAAGACAAGGATGATCGGCATTCAGTGACTGCCTTGTTTCGATGAGTACGATGTCTCAGCAAAGTCATTTAACAGATTCAGAATCTTGGAGAATTGTTGGTAGGTCAGAAGAGGGCCAAACTGAAGCCGAAGTAGCGAAGCCATTGGAATGTCAGAAAGTGTTATTTCCAGGATTTGGAACCGTTTTTTTGTAGACTGAAAGTGCAGGCCGAAGACCAGGACAAGGTCGTAGACAGGCAACAGTGCCAAATGAAGATCATTATTTAGTGTTAACGGCTCGGCGACACCGAAATATGAACGCTACTCTTCTCCAACAACACCTTTGCTCGGCTACTGGCACCACGGTTTCAAATCAGACTATCCAAAACCGGCTCCATGGGGTAGGTCTGTATGCTCACCGACCAATGGTATGTGTTAGATTAACATCAAGGCATCGTCGCGACTGCAGGGAGTGGGCAACAGAGCATGTGAACTGGGGGAGAAATGAATGGAGCAATGTTCCTTTTTCTGACGAGTCCCGTTTTTCTGTTCATCGGGATAATAGGCGTATTTTCATCTGGAGGGACGGTGGCAGTAGGAATAATCCTGCTTTCCTGCACAAAAGTGTCAGATTTGGCGGTGTGGGAGTATTGGTGTATGGTGGCATCTCCATTGATGGGCGCACATACCTCTACATCTTTCGAGATGGACCTCTGACTGCTCGGAGATATAGGGATGAGATACTCAGACCTATTGTAGTCCCTTACGCTATGGCAATCGGAGATGACTTCATTTTATTGGACAATAACTGCAGGCCACATCGTGCTAACTTGGTGGAGGATTTCCTTTTCGAGGAAGGAATCGTACGAATGGAATGGCCAGCGTATTCTCCAGACATGAATCCAATAGAGCACGTTTAGGACGCTCTAGGAAGACGAGTTGCTGGCCACCAACCAATCCCACAAACTCTCCAAGAACTGGAAAGGGCTCTTCTGGAACAGTGGGACAGAATACCCCAACTCATGATTAATAGCCTCATTGACTCCATGACTCAAAGGTCCTCAACGTTGCTGGCCGGCCGTGGAAACCATACCCCCTACTGAAAATGATTTCCTTTGAAGAAAACACCTTTTCTTATTCTTTTTTTCTCATATGCACAAATTGTGTTTTTTTCCTTTTGTACACAAATGCGTAATAAAATGCATTTTTTTCTGCCAAACATGTGTAATTTATCCTCTTATAACCTACTACGTCTGTCGACCGTGTATCAATCAGCTAAAAAGTTTCCCAGCCACAAGATCCACCTAAAACCGCAATATCCTTTAATTATTTTGAGCAGTATGTTCACATTTTGTCAAAATATGGTACTTAAATAATATTTAATTGTAATACTATTCTTAAAACATTTTTGTATACATTTTCTAATCTAAGTGGCACTAAATGTTACAAATATTATCAACTTATACGCTTTTGCAAAACCACGGTTCTGAATGCAGTTGGATACCTTAAGCGTATTCGTGTTAAACGTATTTCACTGTCATAATAACGTATAGGATTACACACAGTAGGAAATTTTTTAAAAATCTGAATGAAAGGGAAAAAAGGGGGCAGAGAGTGCGTGAAGGGTAGAATCAAGAGACAGTGTGATTTAAAGTAATCTGTTAACTTTGCAAAATGGTTAGAGTTTGACTGAAAATTGTATCGTGGGAAATGTGTTGCCAAAAATGTTGCATCGGGATTGATTATTTTGTTTTTTTCTAGAAATAAATGTTTCATTGAACTACGATATGTAAAACTTGGTCTAACAATTATAAGGAAACCAATTCCACTATAAAACAAGACTTTTTACTTCCGTTATGCTATCCCAAACGTATAAGTGCAACGAAAAATATTATTTTTGACAAAATCTTACAAAAAAAATTTACTTTGTAAATAATAGATTGAGAATCTATAGAAAAACAATGTTTTTGATTGTATTATTTAGTTATAATTGCTCGAAAGAAGTTTACATGAGTAGTTACACGATAACTACTGGAGATGAAATTTTTATCTATGAAACACAATCAAGTCATACGATGAACATTTGAGAGGGTATCTTAATCTCTTTTCTGGAGCTGATCCTCACATATTTATTATTTTATCATGTGACCGGAAGAGTGTTTTTTATATGACCACACACAGATAATATGAAATTATAGAAGTTTATTGAAGATGATAATTTCCTACAGCTAAGTAGAGCATAATTCAAATTGGATTGGTCCATGCTGTATAAAAAAGTTAAGTAAGGCTTCACAAAAGTTGAACAGTAGTAGAGAAAAAGCTGTTTAATTCTTCATCATAAAAATATTAACTCATACCAAATACATCAATAACATAATTGACTAATTTCACTGAACATGTTATTCACTGAATATTGTTTTATTACTTGAGTCAAAATGACATTTTGTTGATACTAAAGGAGAATATAAATTGCTAGCACTAATTTTTAGAATTTAAAATATTGAAAAAATGCATGATCCATAATTTAAGATGCAAAATATTTAATTGGCTTTTACTTTTTTCATTTTGCAGTAACTTAATATTTCTTTTCTGTATAGGTCGATACGACCCATTTCTACAACTGATGTTTCGATATATTCCATAGACTTTATTCCGATTGTGTTAGAAGTACACATTCCTTAAAATAAGTACTATTTTAATGAGTAACATTATTAACCTCATGTAACTTTTAAATTATGAAGGAGGAAAAACCATATTATTAACTTTCATCCATCTTATTAACCTACATAGAAATCCTTGTAATACCAATTTGGTATTTTAATAGACTTTATTTTATGGAGTGTTGGATGCATAATTTTATTGTCCAGATATGACGAAACAATAACTTTATTATTAAGTAGCATGTGATGTCATTCTTTTCCAATTTGTTTACTGCATATAATGGATACCACATGCAAATATGTGACCAATCATTGCAAGAAAAACAAGTTAACTTTATCATGGGATGCGAAAAATGATTATTATAAAGGCAATGTCTCTAGATTAACTGACTGTAATACTAATAGCACTCTTAAACAAGTTTTTTGAAAGGAATTAAATTAAATTAATGCAATTTCTGCATTCAAATATGGTTTATGTGTTGCGAGCTTGAGTCCATGTTACTATGATGAACTACTAAACGAAGAGACATTGAAAAGTCAACAAATTTACTTAAGGTATATGACTACGTTTGGAACCGTGATTTTAAAAAAGCGCATAAATGGATAATTTTCATGATATTTAGTGTCACTACGATTAGAATACATGCAGAAAATTGTTTGAAGGACATTTTGACAAAAAAAATATTTAAATATAATATTTTGATAAAAAGTTAACTTAGAATAATCTTTTTTCGAAATGTTCTCCTTTTGTGAAAAATGCTTCTATTATAATAATATTTTGCCTGCATACAGCTCAGACCTCTCTGCAGAGGCTCAACTAGAAGTTTTGAAAAATTCACATTACTTTCAGAGCTACCAACAATAGAAATAATTCTAGGCGTTTTTTTTCTTACAATTGCTTCCCTATGTTGTCGTAAAATATGAATAAACACACTTCTAAGTTATATATTTTAAAAATTCTAGTTGAGCATCTGTAGAGAGGTCTGAGCTAAATACAGGCAAAATATTATTATAATAGAAGCATTTTTCACAAAAGGAGAACATTTGGAAAAATGATTATTCTAAGTTAATTTTTTGCCAAAATATTGTATTTAAATAAATTGTTTTTGTCAAAATGTCTTTAAAACAATTGTATGCATATATTCTAATCTAAGTGACACTAAATATCATGAAAAATATCCATTTATGCGCTTTTGCAAAATCACGGTTCCGAACGTAGTCGAATAGCTTAAGCTAATTTGAAATCTAATATGGTTCCGATTATTTTACGGGAGCGCGTAAACTCTAAATAATTTTAAAAATACATTACTTATTTTGAATAAATGATAGATAGTCGCACTGTATTCGAAAACTAGTAGACTTCCTGACAATGATAAGATTACGAATCAAGCTAAAAAAAGTTGCCCTTCTGAAAAGTAGTCTTTACAGATATAATTCAATCTAACACTATAGAAAAATAACTAACTTCTTCCTCGAATTCTCATTTAATTTAGTTTTAAGTGGTTAGAAACATTTACATGTGTCGTAGTTTCCTCATAGAATAAAGCTCTCAAATGTCAAACAAATCATTGTAAGATTCCTCTTTTGAGTATTAGTTGGAAGGCATGAAGCCCGTAACATCAATTTTAATGTCTTTTGTCGAGAATTTAAGAGCAATACTTTAAAAGATATCTTCGAATTAAATTAATTTAAATTAATTATTTTTATTCTTATAAGGATGATAAAAATTGTTTCAATGTATACTCTTAATATGCCTAACAAATTACCCGTGATTTGTAAATAATTTATATTATTATGCTTGACAATTCTTTTCAGAATAAAAAATACCTCACAAGTAAGATCTATGTTAAAGAAATTAATCAGCTGAGGGTTATTTCTCAAATAATTATGCATACATATTCTAGAAATTAAATTTCAACAAAATTTTAACTCTCTAAATTCGATGAAAATCCTACGAAATACATTGTAATCCTTAAAACTAGCGTCAACACTTCTAGTAAAATATTACGAAGTTTTATTTACAAAGTTTTTGTGTTAAATTCATTATTAAACACAGTAAAGAACTTAATATGTTTCTAAAAAACAACGATATTTTGACTCTGTCTATAGTTATGATTAACACTACCGAAAGATCCAACGTATAATGTGCACTTTTAACAACAAAAAAAAATGTCGAAAATTATGTGTGCGCGCTATACGCCGGGTTTCAAAGGAAAAGCTTCAGAAATTAGAGAAGATATGTGAGCGTAAAAAAATCTTGACTTCTACAAAAATCAGAATACTGTTTATTTAAAAGAAATGACACATCTCTAATAAACTTAAAGGTTAATAGTTCTATATAGAAGTATACTATTTTCAAATGCCTGGAATAATCCTCGAATAAAGGACTTCAAAAAGTAAGAGCATTACGCACGAATATTTCAGGTTCCTTCATAAAAAAAGGTGTGCGTTATGCGATGAATATACCTAAAAATTTTAAAAATGCACCTTGAAAGTATAGGGGCGTGTTATAAGCTGGATTTTACGGCATTTTCTTTTTTGAAAGGAATTTCTAAAATTTTAAAAATAGCACCACAGTGAGTAGTGCCTTTATCTATTTGAAATCCAATGCACTCATATATAAACGTATTGAATTCACGAGTGATAATAAATTCTCAAATAAATCTCAAATGATTAAAAACTAGCTAGCTCTAAAAGAGTTTTGTAAGATGCACAAAGTAAAATGCATTGATAAATAAATCTATTTTCACTTCCGGAAATATAGTTAAAAATCACTGCATGGATGGATTTCATTCATTTTCTTTGTCTATTTTTTGTCCTGCCAGTTAATTTATTTCTTTGGTCCATACTTAAGTCAGTGAATGAACTCAGTGACTATTATGTGCAGTTGGCAAATCGCCAAGGATTACGTAACTTTTGGTGACTATCAACGCGGTGTCATTATACTAACTATTCCAACAAAAGACAGTGGAATAAAAATAAATTAATAAAGGAACTTATTTGTAGTCAATACAGAATAGCTATTTGTAACAAACTTTATTTTTTATTAGACTCTTTCAGCTCATTTTGTGGATGCCCTATTTTGTTTACAACTTAATGTTAAATTAAGTGAGGTAAAATACTAGGATCGATTTTTTCGAGAAGTTATCCTTAATTATCCAGTGTAAACTGAGTTCTTGTGAATCTTGGAAGTAAAGGTATTGTTTCAAGAAATGGATTTTTATATACTTCCTGTAAGTAAAATAATTTATGGCTTAGAGTGAATCATGTTTTCTACATATATGAAGCGAAGTAATTAAACTCTTTTCAATGATTTGTTTATTCCCCATACATCGTCGGCATTTCTTTTAAGGTAAATCTTCCTATTGATTTCAGATGCTTGTTGTTTATTGAAATTATTTATGATATACGTTGAAATTTTTTTCTAATAAATCATGAAATTCAAAAGCAATTTTATTATGTACAATTGTAAGTCCATGTATTTGATTCATGTGAATGTCTCTAAGGCATTATAATTTACTTCATTTTATGATTTATTGGAATATGTTGCATTTAGAATTACGAAACTATAATGGAGCTTGAGACAATACATGAAACTACTATTCAGTTGTCATTGTGTTACTTGTACATTGAAGGGGATAAGTTATTGAAAATGATAATTAGATATAATTTTACAACTATTTATTTATGTATTTCATTATTTTTAATAAAATCATTACTTTAAAAATTTTGATAAAACATCAATTGATCATTTTTTTATTCATAATTTTTTAAGTTTCCATCTATGTTTTAATAAACTGTTATAATTCGACCTAAAATCCTACAGCAAAAAAATCTAAGCATTGTTTTTTCGAATATTTACTTATTTCCACAAATTGTTTCAATATTTAAAAAAACAACATAAAAACATCTTTCTCGGTATCACTTTTTACTACTTCATTTCTAACACTGTTGGCCAAACAAAATGCACCCTAAGAAGAACCAGAGATATCACAGCTAAAATTATTTGGCAGATAAAATGTTATACAAAGATCAAACGAATAAAATTACCGCCTCTTATAACGTGTAGATGATGATGAAATTAGTAGTAAATGCAGACGTCATTGCTGGCTATAATCGCTTCCATACGCCTCGGCATAGGATCAAAGATACTTTGGATGTAACATCAGGGTACAGCAGTCCATGCAGCTTCCACAGATTACCAAAGTTGATCTGGTGTAGCATCGGAGGGCGTATCCCGGAAAGTCGTTGTGCAAGCAATTACCACACGTTTCGGATTGGCGATAGATCGATAGAACAAGCGGGCCAAAGAAGTAATTCAATCTGATGGGTAAGGAAGAAATCTTGAACATCGCACCACGCTTGTGGACGCGCATAATCATGTTGGAATACAGCTGATGGCAAGCCCTCAATGTATGGGAGAACCACACGTGTTCCAACATCTCAGGGATGTAGCACTCGCTGTTCAGTGTACCGGCAATGCACACTAGAGGAATGCACCAATGAAATCCAATACCACCTCAAACCAGGATACCAGGCACAGAACCAGTGTGGCGATGCATAACGCAACCGTTTAGAAGTCTCTCACCCCGGTGTCTCCAAAATCGAATTCGAGCATCGTGATGTTTCAGGTAGAAGCAAAAGATGCCTTGCGGACATTCCACTCTTATGCAAACGGTGTCGAATGGTACGAGCGGACACCCAATGATACGTAGCAGACTGAATCGGTTGTGTTATGGTTTGTGGTGTAGTTTTACGATCCGTCACTGCCATGGGCACAATCCAATTAGCACCACGGGTCATGGTGCAACGAGGTGGGTGTGATCGGCCCTTTCGGTTCTTCTTGCATTCAGTGATGCCAGATTCACATTGCAGTTGCTTTGATTCATCCAACACGTTGACCGATACATCTGAAGGATAATCCTCAATCCCTATAGGCTACCATTCTTGATTGGAAGAATTCAGAAACTGAATCAAAAATTGATCGACGAAGCATAAAAAGCAAAATCAAAGCTCAAGCAAAAAAATATATATATATTGTCGTACTTCAAATCGCAAATCGGTTCTCCCCTTATATAGCACTTGGGGTGGGGCTACGGTTGCGCGTGATGTGCGCCTGCGAATTAATAAAAATGATTTGCATATTTTATCGCTGCCAATACATGATGTATATTTCACATGGTTTGCATACTTCTTTCAGGTTGTTGCATTTTGTTTGACCAGTACTGTATATTATCATAATTACTTATCATAAATTATTATCAGTTTATAAAATCATATTTTATAAAGACTTCCGACTTTTGAAATGTTTAAATTAAGTGTGTATACTACGTGACACTTCATTATTCTAGATTTGCGATTTCTTCAAGCACGATTTTCTTGACCTATTAAATTTAATGTGGAGCATCTCTTTCTTGCCCGTAATGTACATTCGACATGTGGATTTAATTCTCGACAAAACTGTCTTGTCTTATGTCAGCATGATGAGTCACTTTTACGTATGGGGATTATAAGTTTTAGATTAATTTATAAAGTTTGCACGACTGATAGCAGGGACAACCGATCGCCAAATGAGAAGAGTTTCAGCCTACATGTTTAGAAAAATTATACAAATAAATATAACCTTGAATGACAAAAGATGGTGTTCCGAATTACCTTTTTTGAAGGAACACATTCTTCTATTCTACGTTGTTGTCATAAAGTGATTTACATTTCAATAACAGCGTTCAGTTCTTGGCATGACAAATATCTCTAAGAAATACAACTTTTTTAGTGAACTGTATAAATTTCGAATTAGTCCTTTCCTTGGCGCCGTATAGTACTAGCATAAACCATTGAATTAAAATCAACTGATTGAGTAAATGTTTATTTTAGTAAGAAAGAAAACATGACATAAGCATGATATTTTCTGGGTATATAAACATGGATTTTAATTGATATTTCATGCATATTATCAGTTATTTAAATCATAAGGACATTTTTCAAAGTACAGGGGCAAGTCCTTTTTCTTTCCTTAATGCCTCTCCAGAATTGTGAAAGGAACGTTGATAACGGACCCCTTATTTTGAAATCACAAGATCTAGATATCAATCCAAGTAATTTTCGTGACAAAAAGAAAAAAAACAGCTTAATGTTGTTGTTTTTCTTAGACATAATTCTTCTAGCGTAAAAACTATGTTACATGAGATGTGTGAGTTACTGTAATGACAGTCAAGCGGTGAACTTTTTTTCCGAATCGACAGCCAAAACCTTAGTTTTGTGGGTTCTCCCCCTAGAATCTTGCTCTACGTATGATTTGGATTTGCCTAGGCTGATTAAATTATTGTTTACATTGTGATAAAAGTTACATTCCTCTAATTATTAAATTTTGTCTATGCATAAAGTAAATGTGTATGTAAAAAATTTTGGTCTTCCAATTTCAACGTTATATTACCGATATGTATGTGTTACAAAGATATTCATATTGAAAGATATTCTCTCAACATAAAAATAATAATAATAAATATTTATGTACCGTAAAGTCCAGCGCCCAGCACTTTTAACACAAAAAATAAAATCAAAATATATGGATACGCGTTATATGCCGGGTATAAAAATGAGAGCTTCAAATT
This sequence comes from Trichonephila clavipes, assembly GCA_019973935.1. Classification (NCBI taxonomy): domain Eukaryota; kingdom Metazoa; phylum Arthropoda; class Arachnida; order Araneae; family Nephilidae; genus Trichonephila; species Trichonephila clavipes. Next base: position 554,333 of record BMAU01019565.1, read on the forward strand.
AAAAGTAAAATGGATGAGAGCATAGATAAAAATACGGCAAGAATAGATATCTACATGTATCGAAATATTGTTTATTTAAACAAAATAACGCCTTTTTTTTTTAATTTAGGGCTTTATTTACCTACGTTATTTATTCTAAAGCAGCGTTTCTTATACTGTGGGTGCGTCCCCGAAGGGGGTGTGATAACTGTAAGAAGGGATGGCGAGCTAAATGAAAAATCAAAAACAAGAGATTCTCTTTAAACAAATTATTAATTTACAGAAAGTTATCGAACGAAATACATTCTGACATAAAAAAAAAAAAATAAGAAATACAAATTTATACTGATATAAAACACTTATAAAATACATTGTGCGATATTGATACATTTATAATAATTTAACGATACTAAGTTAAGAACCAGTTTAATAATTACCAGTGACCCCATGGGCTTGTTATATATAAAATTATATACTAAAATTAACACTTATCTTTCTAATTTGTACGAGCTATAATTAATCCCTTAATTGACGATTAAAATATACACGATTCACTCCCAAATGCTACGGTTTTTTAATGCGTAGGCGAGTGTATGTGGTGGAGAGAAAAGTATAATAAATAATCAAATCCTTCGTGAAATAAGTAAAACATTCGCAAATACTTTCAAGGTCCTATTATTGCATTCCAAGGCCTTCGGAATAATTTTATGGATATCTGTATAGATAAAAGACCGTACTTCGGAAAGACGTATATATACGTCTGGGACAATTAACGTTTTGGCTGGGTGAGACGTTTATACACGCCCCACAGTGAGCAGTTTCCCCAATATGTCACACGGAAATAATTTTATGGCTTTAAAGTCTTCATAGTGATCTAAAATCATAGTAAATAATGTAAATAAGTTTCTGTTTTTACTAACAAATAAGGTTAATAGGGTCTTAACTAATTTATGTCAAGTTTGAATTTGACCAAGAATAAATTATAGCTAAGTGGAACTAGTCTTTGAACAAGGATCTAAGGATATTAATGGAAGTAGTAACTGACACGTGGGAGAATATATACAAGAAATAGTGTGGCAAATTAAAAAAAAAATTGAATTTAAAAATTGTTAAAGATTAAACAAATACAACCATAAACAATTTTGTACATATACAATAAAAGATAATAGGTAGTGATTAAAATGATTCGAAACCATTTGAGCAATATTGTTTATTTATATATTTAAAACATACGTTTTAGCATTTCATATAATGTTTTTTTAAGAAAATGATACGGGATAAAAATTTTCACATATTATTCACACAGTATTACAAATTTAATTTTTTTAAGAAATTTAGAAATTTTTAAAAATGTTCTTTTTTTGTGTTAATTAATTTTTTGACATGAAATTTTTGTAATATTTTTGAGGATGTTTTAAACACTTTTAGGGATCGATTTTAAAATACCTTAATTATTTTTGGAGAAAAAAATAACAAAATGTTCATATCTATATGTATATATGTGCTAAAATTTAACCAAAAAAACGCCTAATATTTCCCGCATTTAATATTTTTAAAAAATTTCAATTCACAGTAAAATGGATCTCTAATTTTGTTACATGCATTACATATAAGACGCAGGGGAAAAAAGAATGTGATTGGTAAATAAATGTGGGAGAAGTGGTATGTTGAAAGTGAAAAAACACAAACCGAGAAATACCATTTTAAAGTTTATAATTCTGAAAAAATAATTATTATAAGCTGAAATAAACATAAAATACAGCACTAGTATATATTTTTCTTAAAAATAATAAAACATAATTTAAATCTTACTCTTCCGACAACATCATTCGACTTGGAGAAGAAATTTTTATTTCTATGGCACCTCATCCATTTTTCCTCTACAAACGAGCAGAAATTTTTAAGAATTTTTCTAAATTTTAATTGCTGCTGTTCCTCATATTTATAAAAGTCCATTGTAGTCCTAACTAACCTCAAACAACATAAGTTTTGTGCTAGTATCTTGCTCTTCCTTCCATACATTGAATAAGGCGCGCCGAATAATACCATCGGCCAACGCTGAAAAAGATTTCATAACTTTAGGAGAAGCAGGAAGTAGCAGCTATAAATTTGGTATTTAATTAATGATCTATATCTAATCTATGTGGTGTAAGTGTTACTGTGATCAATCAGTGACAATCGCAAAAGTTCTACTCCAATAAACACAAAAATACCGGCATATATTTGTAGGAGTTACATGTTGGGCTAAATGTTATATTTTCACAATATTTAATCAAACTGGAACCTAATTTGAAAGTCAAATCAAGAAATTATGTATCTATGGCATGCATTTAAAGAAAACGCTTAAATATTCAAAATCTTTTTCAGACAAAACGATTGAACTTCTTACTAGAAAATGACGCTCGCAAGTGTTTCTTGTAGCAAAAAGGAACTCGATCTAAACCTCTGATTGTAGAATATTTCCATTCACGTACTGTCGAAAACTGTCTTCCCACATGTCTAGGGAACCTATAAGGACCATAAATAGTTTTTTTTTTTACTTCGCGCAATATTATTTTTGGACTTTGCTAACGCTAGATTGAGAAAACTGCCCACTGAGCAACTGTGGCACTTAAGAGGTTAAAGTCGTATTGCAGCTTTAGCGTCAAAGTACAGTATTTCTGAATTCAATACATTATGTGTAGGGGGCGCGATGAAAATTATGATTGGATATTGGGTCACAAGCCTTGGATCTTTAATAAGCACTGTTCTAAAGGTTGAAAAATGCCTCGAATACCTCAGACTTCCAAACATTGGAGCATTGCACACGTATATTTCAAGTATCTTCCTAAAAAGGGAGTGCACGTTATATGGCAACTATACCGAAATATTAAAAACATGCAACTTGAAAGTATGGGTGCATATTATACGCCGTATTTTGCGGTATACATATATGTTCTAATCTAGAATATGAAATAATATAAATACTTTAAAACTTGTTGAGAATAAAATTGGGTTTTAAGTAACAGCCAAAGTATCTATGAATGTTTTGGAGACAAAACAAGGAGAGAGAGAAAATTTCTTTGGATAGAAGCTTTCAATTAAGTTTCATTTGTAGAACCCATAAAATAAATGTTAGGGTAAAACCGGAATAAACAAAAGATGGGAAATTTTTATGTCAGTAACTCTTTTACAATAACTTTAAAATCTAAGTAGGAAGTTCTTTAAAGACAGGCTTAAAGTTATTAATGCACGCAAGTTTCCACAGATACATCTTCCAACCAAATGATATAAAAGAAATAGTGGTAAATTAAGAGCTCTTATTTTTCCTAATTTTATAAGTTTAGATTTACTAAGAGGAAAGGTATGCCTTTTAAATATATAAACATAATTAATAAAAGTAGTTTAACCATTTCAAAGAATAATGGAAGTGTCTTTAAATTGATATATGTCTAGTTATACTAAAAAAAAGTTTGGATTATACAGAGATCCGATTGTTTATTTACTAAATAAAATTAATGCAGTCATGTAATTACATGTTTTTAAATCCATTTCACTTTAACAGAATTTCTAAATTTGTCACAAAATGCCTTATACTCGATTTCTCTAAGGCTACTTGAAATTTTCATTTACTTACAAGAAAGTAAATAAGAGAATAAATAAAAAAAAATCAATTTCTAAAAATTAAATTATTTGTTTGACTCAAGCTGAAAGAGGAAAAAATTTCACCTTGCAAAGTGACCGTAGGAACCAAAGGATTGTAGTCGCAAACCTATGAAAGGTATTCTTTCCACCGATTCGGAGTTTAAATCATGTTGCTATTAAACACTCGCTATGTAGAGATGCTGATGTTTGATATCTGGTGAGGTATGAAAGCATCGAGTTGGTACGGTGTGCAAGTATGGAGAATCGGCTACACAATCTCATGTACTGATCCTCATGTTTTAGCAGTAGCTCAAAATTTCGATGTCAGTTACCAGAAAGGGGAAATGCAGAGAAGGTTGTTTCTCTTGTGGCTTGTTTGTAGTTCCAAGCACTTTTGGCTATGCTAGGTCCAGTACTGTCAATAGCATTTTCCCCCTCAAATTGCGATGGAAATAATCAATCCATATAGTAAAGATGTCGGACAAAATGTACTTTATCCTCCAGAATTACAGTAATATAAAGCACATCTGCGAAAAAAATGTATACAAAAAAATCTGCTGTTATCTTTGCACAGAATAATTGTCTAGATAAATTGCATTAATACGATTTACTTTTACGATACGTTCAAGCAGGCAGACTTTTAAAATATTTTTTTCAGAAAACTAACTTAGTGTTAAAATTGCGTATAAAATAATATTCTATAATGAATTGTGCTAAAGATTAATATTTATAATCATTCTCTGTCTTTAAATCATGTATATATATATAGTATAATAAAATAAAGTGAAAAAGCTCTAAAACCTACAATGCCAAAGAAAATCTATATCTATATCTATATCTACCTATCTATATAGGTAAATGGATAGATTGATAGATATATACATAGATACATAAAATATATATATATATATATATATATATATATATATATATATATATATATATATATATATATATATACGTAACTGGGGTGTGTAACTTCTCAGAATTTGTCTTGAATTCGCCAATTTTCCTCTTTTCTTATATTTCTACAGTTATAACCATAAGTTCCCTTAATCATATTTTTCCCATAAACTTAATGTCATTCACACTGCATAAATGTTTGCAATTTCAAAACACATTCATGGTGATCTATTTCTGAAAATTTCTTAGCACCACTGTAAAATATATTACCAGATTACCCCGATAAAATGTTGATGCATCGAACTCTGCTTAGAAATTGTCAGGAAATAAATAAAAATTGACACGAATTATTTATTTATTTACTTTTAATTACATAATCAACCTTGTTTCTCAACGTGGGTCTTCATGAAACATGAGATCCGCGTCGAGAAATAAGGTTTAAGATATTTGTGGTTTTACATACTCTAATGAGAATATGAATCTATTTCGAAAACATGTTTCTATATTTCTTTGCAGATTTTTACTTTGCTCCTGAGAATGATTTTTGGAAACCCATGGTTCCATGGATCACAGTTTGAAGCAAGCTATTTTTTTAAAATTGACGAGCAATGTGATTAGAAAAATTATTTTTCTCAGATTGAAGAGATTTAACAAATACAAAGTATTCCTCTAGAAATTTCCTATTATCATCTCTATTTATTTATAAACAATAATTAGAAGTGGAAAATAACTTTAAAAATATAAAAATATCACTAAAATTAGCGTTTTTCAAACTGTTGAGGGTGCTACCCTGGGGGGCGTGATAACTCTAGGAGGAGCGTGATCATGTTAACCCTTTCGTGGGCCATTTATTTCTCTTTTGAATTTATCGCAGTACTTTATGTTTTATTAACAATAAAGCAATAACATTTAAGGAAATATGTATTTTTTTACCGAATTTTATGTTTACATTTAAATTTTAGGAGTGGGAAGAATACTTTTCTGGCACCATTCCCCGTCATAAAAAAATTATTAATGGTGATTTTTTTAACATGAAAAAATGAGAAGCATGTTGCAATGCAAAGAGGCACATCACATTCTGCACATATGTAGTGGGTCATCTTTTCTTGTGCCTTTCTGCGATAGTTACTACAACATCTATAGTTGGAAATCATCTTTGCATATGATTTTCCTCTCTGGCTAAGCGCTTAGAATATATATATATATATATATATATATATATATATATATTGCGCTACGATCGCTTAAAAGATTTTGTTTTTGAAAATCACCCCCGCCTGTTTTCAAAAGAGAAAGGGCAGCCATATCTAACGAAGTACGTGTTCTAATTTTTCAAATATACAAATTGCAAATAGTTATTATTTATGATACAATAGCATTTTTACATTTCACTGTTAGGCCTATTACTTATTATTCAAATTAGACACTTACTCACAAAAAATGTGCAAAAATGTATAAGAAATAAGTACAGTTACAATAAAAAAAACCAATATTTCCTTTATTTATTATCTAAATGTATTATTTATGAACTAAATATTCTAGTTTTTCAAAAAGTATCAAACTGCAATGGCACTTTCACATTTCAACCATTATTTATTATACAATATTATATAGCCACTGCACACAATATACATAAATATGTGAAATAAGAAAGTGTTATTACAATAAAAACAGTATTTTTTACGCCCATTTGCAGTAGATTCTTTGAGGAATACAAATGTTACATCGAAAGAGGTGTCATAGGAAAATAAATTTCACTCAACGTTTTCAAACTTTTAAAGTAGAAGTGTTAATTATATTCACACACAATCGATAGGGCAATATATGGCAGCATAAAACTGAAGCGGGACTTAATCTTCTCAGCATTACAACAGAAAGGTGAATATATTATAATGAGTTTTAGCAGGTGTGTTTTGTAGGATCGTGTAGATGGGAAGTAATCTTCCCAAGACTCACGAAATGATTAAAAAGTCGAAATTAGAAGATTATTTTTTATAAAAAAGTATTAATTTACTGTAAGTAACAAACGAGATGCATTCTGACCTAATAAAAAATAAAATACACATTTACACCGATTCAATACACTTATAAATTTATCAGGCTATACAACAATTTTATAGTTAATTTAACATTACTAAGATAATAACAAGTTTGATAATTACCTGTGATCTTATGGGTTTGTATTAAAACTTACCTTGATAATTTGTACGTTTTAAAATTAATCCCTTAATAGCCGAATAAAAGTCACGTGATTCGCTCCCTAATGCCCGCGTTTACCACTTATACGAGCGTATTTTGATATTTTTTTTATGGGGGAGGGGAGGAGAAAAGAAATAAATCTGGAAAAATCCTCTGAAATAAGTAAATCCCCTTCACAAACACTGTCGAAGTCCTTTAATTGCAATCCAAAGCCTTCGGAATAATTTTATGGACAGTAGTGCATAGAAAAGATTCTACTTCTCGGAAAGACGTATATATACGTCCAGAAAAATTAATGCTTTGGCTGAGCGAGACGTTTATATACGTCGGTGGCCCTTAAGAGGTTAAAGTCGTGTTGTAGCTTTAGTGTCAAATTATAGTATTTTTAAATTCAATACATTGTTATTGTATGGGGAGGGCACGATGAAAATGATGATTGAATATTGGGTCACGAATATTAAAAGTTAAAGATGCACTGACTAAAATAGAATTTATTGTTTACTTCAAAGGTTCTTAGACAATCACACACTCATTAGTAAACGCCCGACTGAAAAGGAAGAACTACTAAAACTACATATTTTTATAATTTAAAATAATCTTGACACTGGATGGGAAAAGTTGGAGAAGTAATCAGAGGATATTTTTTTTAGAAAACGGAAATTGTGTCCCTCGTTTTTGCATCGATTTTAGTTTCAATTTCCGAAACGTTTTGCAAAACAATATAAAATTGAAAACTTTTGTTGTACATTTTTGTGATTGTCTGTACGAGAAAATTTTTTAATTTTCGCAATGCTCTTCCTTCCTTTTTTTATTAAAAAAAGTCGATTCTTTTCATTATGCACTTCAAATTGAAACGGAACGGTAATAGGAAAAATATCCGTTTCTTTTCCATCATTTCTCTTTCAAAAAATAATGACTACCTCTGTTTTGGTACCGTTTTGGCTGAAAAGAAAAATGGATGAAAATTCTTCTTCGAATCTTATTGTAATCTGCGCGACGGTTTATTTTTAACAAGGAAAACTTTAAAAGATTGTAATTGGTGGAAAACAAGAAATTTAAACGACAAAGGACATTTTCCTTCCATCTGGTGCGTTCCGTCATTATTTCCATTGTGTTTTAAATTCCAAACTCTGTTTTTACACAAAGGAATCTTGTAAGGATTTCAGACTAATAATGAAATCTTAAAGAATGCATTGTATGGATAGTATATACTTTTTCAGCTCCGGATTATGTAGCTTCAAAGTTAGGATAGAATATCATTTCTTTAGAAAATATTTATTCATATGAAAATCATACTTTTCATAAAAGCTCATGAAGCCTCAAATAAAGACTGCATCATGTTTTTATTGTTTGCCTAAAGCAAAACAGGAGGGCTCGGCTTTTTTTCTTTTTCTTTTGGTTCTCAGATTAAAAGCAACTTTTTGTGCGTCTTCATTTTCTTCTCAATAACAAAAAGACAATTTGTAGGCTAAACTTACATCTTTGTTTGACAGATATATTTCCATTACAAAAAATTGAAAATTAAAAATTGGTAGTTAAACATTTTCTATCATAAACTTTCATGGTTATTGGATTTCATTTTAAATTTAAAGAAAACAAATTTTAAATTAATTTCTTGGTGAAAAATAATTTCCAGCATAAACTTCATTTAGGAAAAAAAAATTCATAATTTTATAATTATGGCATTCATTAATGAAAAGTATTTGTTGATAGAACTTGATAAAAAAACACTAGATAGCATAAAAATATTTAAAATAATTGTGCGTTTTCATTTGCATTGTAATTTTTTGTATGTATGTTAAATTAAAGCATCAGTAAAATCATAAGATAACATTAATTGTATTTAGTTTTTATTAACATTAACATTGTGATAGGTGACTTCGGCTATGTACACCACAAAATATTCAATATCTGATGTCATTCAGTCACGGCGTGACTTAATTGACTTTTTCCAGTGAGAAATAAAAACACTGACACGAAAGAGGACCTACATCACATTTTCTTACCTAGATCATCAACGGGTTCCCAATATTTTCTGCAGGATATCTCGTTAATCCTACTCAGGATATAATTTCATTGAAAAAAGTGCGAAATCTTGATCCTCAAACAGAACATTTTTCCAACGCTCAGCAGATCCCTCGTATTTTGTAGATGTGAATACCAAGGTTATATCACAGCACTGAAATATTTTTTCATGACTACGTTAATAAGTCTCAAAAATAAATTATCATCATTTATACTGAATCACTGATAATTCTGATAAACGAGCAGTTGTGGCATAAGATGACCTATTAAGTGTTTTGTCATAATGAAGCAACATCATTTAGAATTGCCAAAGTGCAATTTTCCGCATTGGTGCAATGATTACAGTGCTAACAAATAAAATTATTTCGTTCTCTGAAAGAATCCTGTCCTGTCCTACAGCTAGGGTCTGAGCTATATAACCCTCAAACCCACTTGAGTTAACGCCTGCTATTTTGTCGTAAAGACTTGGTCAGCTGACTTCATTAAGTCTGTTGTGTTAAACCTGGGTAAGCACCATTTAAAAAGAAAGAACCGCAAGGTACCCTAAACTTTCCCTCGCTGGTCTTATCTGTTATGGTCATGCATTCATTTCGTTGATGTGTCGTTGCCTCGTTCGTTTCGGTCCATTTACTGCCCAAAGGTCGTAAATGAAATTCTCTTTCTTTTTGTTCTGTAGTTATTTAATTCTAGGTGTGTTTTTTTTTCATGGATAAAATGACTGATTTGGGAAAAGATGTTTCCTTTGAAAACAAAGTTGAAGTAAAGATGCCAATTATTCAGAGGTTGAATATTTTAATTTCATCAACTAATCTGATGTCTCATTTAGCTTAGCCCAGTGCTTCTCAAAGTTGCAACACTCGCAATCCAATATTTAATCATAATTTTCATCGCGCCCCCCATACAATAACAATGTACTGAATTCAATACTAGACTTTGACGCTAAAACTACGATACGACTTTTACCTCTTAAGCAACCCCTCCCTTATGTATATAAACGTCTCGCTAAGCCAAAGTGTTTCTCTCCTCAAACGTATATATATACGTGTTTCCGAAGTACGACCTTTTCTGTGCACTACTATCTGTAAAATTATTCCGAAGACTTTGAAATGCAATAAAAGGACCTTGACAATGTTTGCGAAGGATTTACTTATTCCAGGTTATTTTTACTTCTTTGTTCCTTCCTCCTCCCACAATACATCACATGCGCGTGCCTACGTGGAAAACGGTTGGCATTTGGAAGCAAATCGTGAAACTTTTGATCGGCAGTCAAGGTTTAAATATAAACCGTACAAAAATTATCAAGATAAGTTTTAATTTTTGTTTTGAATTATATATATATATATATATATATATATATATATATATGACAAGCCAATGGGCTCACTGGTAATTAATAAAGTTGTTTTTAACTCAGTATTGTTAAATAAATTATAAAATACATTATGTAGCACCAATGTATTTATAAGTGTAATATATCAGTGTAAATGTATATTTTACTTTTTATTATGCCAAAATGTATTTTGTTTATTTACTTTCAGTACATTAATATTTTTTAAACAATGTTTTGTTGTCGACTTTTCAATATGCTCGCACCCCGTTGTTGAGTTGTCACGCCCCCAAGGCCCCCCAAAGTTTGAGAAACGCTGGCTTAACCTAGATGGCTAAGGATTAAACTAAATTCTTCCAATTAATCGTAAGTATTGATTCGGAAACCTAAGAACGTGTATCAGATTTAATTTCATTCCACCTTTAAGTAATAAATTTTCAACTCTTAGAGATGTGTTTTTGGAATTTCAGGATTCGAAAACGCAAAAAAAGGAAATTAAAAAAAACACTGTCTGATATTCAATCAGAAGAATAGCCCCCGAGTTTTTCAGACAAGCACGTGAGCTTTCGCTAAATAATAAAGGTTACCTAAGATTTTCTAAACATATATGATAACAACGATTGCTGTCAAGCCTGCACCGACATTGACTTACTAGATTAGACCATAGAGCAAGGATCTGCGACGCGTTCAACAAATGAATACTGGTTTTTTTAGGGTCTCTATACAGATGATGTGCTGTAAGCCTTTAAATATTGTTTTTATGGCGTAACCAACATAAAAATTTAAATTTTCAGAGCAAATTGCTAATATCATTGAATTTATAGAATAGCTTTAGCTGCATTATAATTATTTCTATAAATAAAACATCAAAGGGACTTTAGTTTTTAAACATCCGTGATGTAAGCAAATGAAGAACCAACACTAACATGAAATTATAAAATTACTGAACAGAACCATTTAATTTGAACAAAAGTAAATTCTGTGCTTTATTGAAGGATGGAGAATAAGAGTATACCGATGTTACGTATCCAGTTATCACTTTAAAATTCATAATTTAATTTGCACTTTGAATAATTGTGAATTATATGTATTTTGTAAAATAGTATAATGATTAATTTACTGCAAATTTAAGGTATCCGACTGCGTTCGGAACCGTGATTTTGCAACAGCGTATAAATAGATAATATTTATGATATTTAATGTCACTTAGATTAAAAAAATGTATATAAAATTGTTTTAAGAATATTATTATAATAAAAGATCATTTAAGAACAATATTTTCACAAAAAATGAACATAGAATGACATATTTTCAAAATGTTCTCCTTTTATGAAATTGTTTCTATAATAATAATATTTAACCTGTATATAACTCAAACATCTGTACAGAGACTGGGCATGAATTTTTCAAATATATATCTTAGAAATGGATTTATCTATATTTTACTACAACAGAAGGGAGACATTTTAGAAAAAAAATGCCAATAATTATTTCAATTGGTAGTTACTCTGAAGCAAAATATATATATAAGCAAATTATTATTATTATAGAAGCATTTTTTTTATAAAAAGGAGACCGTTTAAAAGAAAAGTTATTCTAAGTTAATTTTTTTGCCAAAATATTGTATTTAAAAATAACGTTTTTTGTCAAAATTTCCCTAAAACAATTTTATACATGTATTCTAATCTAAGTGACACTAAATATCATGAAAAGTATCAATTTATTTTAAATTTATCCATTTTTAAAATCACGGTTCCGAACGTATAGTCAAATACCTTAACTAAGTTTCAGCAATAGTTTTCTTAATAAAAAAATTGATCTAATTTACCGAAAAAGAAACCCTTAAAAAACAGTGTAATTTTTGTTTAAATACAAATTTTGTGAAGCACATCGTGCTTCAGTAACATAACAATATTTTATTTATTTTTGCTAAATTTTATTTATAAATTTCGTAATTAAATTGTCTTAATGTAAAGAAACAATATCTAGAATTTTAACGAAAACAAATACGTATTATTAAAATATTGGTAGTAAAACTTTGGCTAGAGTATCCTTTAATATACAACTTGTATCAAAATTTTAATATTCCAGTACAGGACTCTGTAAAATCAAACGCTATAAGCTAGGAAGAAAACATTTTGAGTAATTAATTTAAATAAAATAACATATAAGAGTATCAAAGTTATGAAGCGCATCAACTAGTTATATACTACCTTTAAAGTGAGAAATATGCAAGAAATACACATTTTTTAACATGCGAAGTTAAGAACACCTTGAGCATTACTGAAGTATAGAATAAAAACAGAATGAAGGATAGAATATAAATATATGAATTTTATGCAATCAAAAATTAATTCATGCATATACAAATAAGTGTCGTAATATAGAATATTCTGCTCTGTAAAAAATAACAATGTCTAAAAGTAATATTGTTGTTTAAAAATTTTCTTGTAAAAAATGTTTCCATTCTGTTTTCTATTGTTTAAGAGGACACAGTACGATTCAATTAACCAAAATCGGTCAAAAAATCAAATTTCAATTTTTTTGACTAAATTTTTCTTTATATACTTTTCTACATCCTCACAAAATTTGAATGCTCTAAACTAAAAAAATGCAGAATTATGATAGCTTTTACGTTCGTTTTTATTCACATCCCTATGGCAAATCAAAACTTTAAACTGACGTATCTCAGAAAGATAAAATAACTAGTTTGTCTTCATTTAAAATACTAAGGCTTTTTTTCTATTGTGCCTAACGCTTTGAATTTTTTTACCTATTGCCAATAGTGCATGTAACAAAAGTTGGTATGCATTTTTGAATCAAAGCAATGTTTCTTTTTTTAAAAAATAATTAAACTTAGAATTTATACATTTTTTAAGGAATTTTCAATAAACATTCATAAAAATAAGTATTGTATGAATACCAATCATGTTAACGCAAAACCCATACCAACCTTTTTTATACATAGTTTGATGTACTTGTAAATCAAATTTTATAAATGAATGTCAACTTTTGTAGGGGAGGAGTAGCACTTTAAAATCACTTCAAAAATTTCAAGTTTTTTCCTTAAAAAATTACATGGCTAGCTTTTTATGAAATTTTGAGCGCAAAATGTGTTTAACATAGTATGCATACATAGGAGGCAACCAAAAAATTTTAAAAACCCTTAAATTAAAAATTTTTGCGTAAATCCTACCATGTCCCCTTAACAAGGCATGTTAAAAACCTTAAAACCAATGTTCTTGTATTGAATCATGAAACGACAACGAAATCCATTCATCTCATTACTATTTTGATGCCAATTGTCAAATTAAAGTTCGTTGACCATTTAGCTCAGTGGTTCTCAAACTTTCAATACCTGCGACCCACTATTCAATCTTAATTTTCATCGCGCCCCCTTCATACAATAACAATGTATTGAATTCAATAATACAATACTTTGATGCTAAAGCTACTAAAGGATTTAAACCTCTTGAGCTCCTCCCGTACATATATGTGTCTCATTCAGCTAAAACGTTATTTTCGCTGGACGTATATATACGTCTGTCGAAAGTACGATCTTTTCTGAGCACTGCTATCCATAAAACTATTCCGAAGGCTTTGAAATGTAATAATGGGCCAGTGTTTGCGAAGGATGTACTTAATTCATAGGATTTGCTTGTTTATTCGTTTGCTCTCCCCTCCCTTAATGCACCCCATACGCACGCTTACGCGGAAAAGGGTGCCACTGGAGAGTGACTTTGCATAACTTTTAACCGGCAGTTAAGGGATTAAATATGAACCGCACAAATTATCAAGAAAAAGTATTAATTTTTGCGTATAGTTTTATATATGACACAACCATGGTATCACTGGTAACTATTTACTTGTTCTTAACTTAGTATTGTTAAATTAATTATGAAATACATTGTATAATACTGATACATTTATTTGTGTATTATATCAGTGTAAATGTGTATTATAATTTTTATTATGTCAGAATGTATTTTTTGTTTGTTTACTTTCAGTAAATTTGTAATTGTTTTTAAGTAGTCTTTTCTTTTCGACTTTTCAATATGCTCGCGACCCCCTTGTACAGTTATGACGTCCCCAAGGGGGACGCGCCCCACAGTTTGAGAAACGTTGATTTAGTTCTTTTCGGTAGTAATTAGGTTGTCTGGGGGAATCTTTATTAAAATTCGGAAAAATTTCAACAAATATCATTACTATGAAAGGTAACGCTATAAATCTAATTATGTATGTTATAAAAGACGTATGTAATGGAACTACTCTGAAGTGCCACTTAATTAAGGATAGCAGCACTAAGGAAGCTAAAAATCAAAGGCTTTACTACTCTGCGAAAAGACAGAAAGGACCGGCCAGGTGGCGGTCTTGCTTTCCTTGTTAAATCAGTAGACATGAAATTTAGAGAAATCTCACTGCCACCAACTACAGATTACGATGAGAACAGCACGGAAGTACAAGCAATCACTGTACTCCTGCCGCAGCAGGAAGTAACAATCATTAATGCCTTCCATCCAGACAACTCTGACATCAGTTTAGATCTCCTTAACACGCTTTCGGTCACAAAAATTCTTTTAGGAGACCTAAATGCCAAGAGCCCAACTTGGGGGTCCCGGACCCTAGACTTGAAAAGCTCACAGATTGAAGACCTGTTCTGTGACAACGATCGCTCCATACTAAATGACTAGAGAAGTACCTACCTCTCCAAAACCAACGGCCCAAGATCAGCCCTTGACATCACGGCCATTAACCACCAAACAGCAAGTCAAGCGACATGGAAGATTCTAAAAAGTGCTATTAGCGATCATTTCCCTATTATAACTTCGATAAACCAAAGAGTTGATGGCACCATCGAAAGCAAAAGATCCTGGAACTTTCGGAAAGCAAACTGGGGTAAATTCACCTCTGAACTTGAAACACAATGCTCCCTTTCTTTGCCACACACACTCGACGAGAGACTACAGTCCTTTGCTTCGCATATTAAAGCATATTAAAGCAGCTGCAAAACGTTCTATCCCTATGGTCAAAAGAAGAGATGACTGGGTCCCGTTTTGGAAAGACACCAACATAGAGAACTTAATTAATGAACGTGACAAACTAAGTACAGAACTTCAGAAGAATAATACTGAAACAAACAGAATAAGATTCACGAACCTTTGTCCCGAAGTTGAAGAGGTGATTTCCTCCTGCAAGCGTAAACAATGGACTGAATTCTGCGAAACTTTAGATCCCCCCAAAATATCTCAGCATTGGAAAATCATCAAAACTCTTAATAATCAATCAACACACCAAAAATCAGACCTTCTTACTAACATTATATCATCCTATGGAAGAGATGCAGCCACAAATAAACTGCTTCCCTACTAGCAAAGCCCTTTGGAAACAAAGCAAGCTAACCTTCAACGCAAATGACAAGAAACTGCTGCGTACTTACAGGAAAACCAATAAGACTCAAAACGATATAACCATAAAAATATCTTCTCAATACCATTCTCAATGGAAGAGCTAGAAGCTGCCATTGCTAAAATGAATCCCGGCAAAGCCCCTGGTCCGGATGTTATTTTTAGCCGCATGGTCCAACACTTTGGAAATCTTGCAGAAAAATAACTATTGGAAATTTTTTACCTTTCTTGGGATACCTTTCTTGCCCAAAATCTGGAAACTTTCCACCGTTATTCCAATTCTGAAACCAAACAAGAATGCTTCTGAGTGCAAAAACTATATATAGGCACATTTCCCTCACCAGCACCCTCTGCAAGTTCATGGAATGGGTAATACACCGTAGACTTACGAACTAGCTCATCGGAAACAAAAAACTTCACTTCTATCAAACAGCTTTCCGAACCCATCATAAATCTACTGACCAGCTCTTTTACCTGAGTCAGTCGATAATTGATGGTTTTCAAGAAAAGCCTCACAAGAAAACTTTAGCAGTATTTTTGGACATCTCAGCAGCATTTGATAGAGTTTAGCGGCAAAAATTGGTCCATACTATCCAAGGCACCGGAATTAATGACAAAGCGTTATTGTGGATAAATGATTTTCTCAGAGGAAGAAAATTTTCTTTTAGATTTAACGGGGCACTTTCAGAATCTCGCAGAATGTGGGCTGGAAATCCACAGAGCGGTGTCTTAAGCCCTTGCTCTTTCTCATCTTTATGAACATCATCCACCATCATATCCAACCAGGCACAAAACTCGCCTGCTACTCTGACGATATTGCTGTATGGCACTCACACAAGGACATTGCAGAATCGGAAAAGGCCCTAAACACAACACTGAAAGGTATTGCTGCATGGGTAGAGAATTTTTAGTTAACCATCAACGCAGACAAAACAAACTACTGCATCTTATCCACCAATAGACGACACAGAAGCAGTTTTAATGCTAATATCAAAATACAGAACTCTCAAATGAAAACAGTCGATCTACCTACCTATCTTGGAGTAACCTTAGATCCCGAACTCCGCTTTTCAAAGCACATCGAACAAACTGCCAACAAAGCTCTTGCAAAACTGAATATTCTTCAAACACTAAGTGGAACTTCATGGGGCTCAAGACCTCAAACTCTAAAAGGCACTTTCTGCAGTGTTATCAGACCGGTTTTAGAATATGCGACCCCAATTTGGACTCCGGCCTCTATTTCTGTTAAGCGGAAACTTGATTCTGTACAACACAGAGCTGCCAAAATTATTATTGGAGCAGTGTCATCAACCAATAATGAAAAGGCCGAACAAGAATGCGGCCTGCCTCCGCTAGAAAGCAGGCGCAAACTTGCCACTATCAAGTTCACTAATAAACTACGCACATATGGTTTGGACCATATCTCTAGAAGAGTTTTTGATAAATGGAAGCATTCTACAAGGCTCAAAAGATCTTCGACTCTCCAACTTGATAGTGAAATCAGAAAAGAACTCAATGTGGATCATTCCTCCTTGGAGTTCCTTCAGGAGCCCCTCCTTCCAAAAACCCACCAAAGAATACCTGTTTCGAATTGGAATTGTTGCAGCCATGTTCCAAAAAAGAAGACCCTGTAACTCTCAGACAAAAAGGACTTGAAACGATAGCAATACTCTCTCAAGATAACTTTTGCAATCGCCTACACCGATGGTTCCTCAGACAGATCCCTCAGCAATGGAGATGCCGGAATCATCTTACTCCTCCCAGATGGTAATAACTACAAACACAAAATTAACACAGGCATAATCACCTCAAACTTCACAAGTGAACTCGTGGCAATTAGAGAGGTCCTTATATTATATCAACAAAACCCACATGTTATTGATTCCACAGAAGGATTAGTAATCTTCTCAGATTCTAAATCAGCTATAGAAGCCATAAGAAATGGAGAGACTAACATCTCCTGTGATATTATTACCCTTCTAGAACAGCTGCACAGCAAAATATAATCATGTGTCCTGTAATGGATACCCGCACATGTCAACATTGAGGGTAATGAATGTGTAGATATATATATATATATAGCCTCGCCAAAGAAGCTAGAGACATGGATCATAATTGCACCACCATCACACTTGACGAAGCTAACGCAGTAGCCAAACATAGAATTATGAACCACACTTAAAAAACTCCTAGCTACGGAATTTGACTGTCCCCGAATTATAACATCCATAATTGCCAGATTGAGAACTGAAAACCTTAAGGACATGAAGATTCACCCAGACAAGACAAGATCATATGTTCAATGCAAACACGTTCCAGATCTTCAACTCACGCCCAATCACAGCTTGGAATGCTCCACCATCGCAACAAATTTACTAAAAATGGGAAGAGTCCCTCTGAGGGACTCTTTGCAGGAAATCCTGTACAGCCCTGATGCTCCCCGAATAGCAGAGACAGTGATCAAGGCTTTCGACGGAATTTAGTGATATCTACTTTATTTATTCATGGACACGAGAACAACAACATCAACAACAGCTATACGAATTCTGCAGCACTGAGCATCATTCATGCGCAAGTGAAGGCGTGGTGGTAACTGCATATATAGCATGTATTGTACTTGTTCTGAATTAGATGTTGTAATATCCAGTATGAGTAAACTACCTTATTTAGATGCCTTTGATCAATGTCAAATCGTAGATGCGCGATGCATCAAAGTGGGAAGTTTTCCCAATCTAGCTCACGGAAACCCCAAAAATGAAATTGCGCGAAATAAAGCAGCAACCCTACACTTTATGGTCCTCTTGGGTTCCCTGACCATATGGTAAGTCAATGTAAATCGTCAACAATTGTCGGTTTAGATTGGATTTGTTCTTGTTAGAAGAAGCACTTACGAGAGCTCCTTTTACAGTCGCAAGTTCTATCGTTCCGTTTTAAAAGGAATTTGCTAATTTTAGCGAGAGTTCTTGAAAATAGGTAACATGAGTAAGCAATTTCTTGATTTGACTTTCAAATTAGGTTCACGTTCGATTAAAAATTGTAAAAAACATAACATTTAACACATAATTTAACTCTTACTAACGTATGTCAGTTTTTTGTGTTTAATGGACTAGAACTTTTGGAATTGGCACGGATTGATCACAGTAACATTTAAGTCACATGTAGCAGATATAGCCTTTTAATTTAATACCAAATGTATCTGCTACTTCCTGATACTTCCAAAGTTAAGAGTTTTTTTTCAGCGTTGGTCGATGGTATTACTCGGCGTGCCTTATTCAAAGTGTGGAAAGAAGAGTAGATACTAGCGAAAAATTAAAATTGTTTTGAGTTTAGTTAAGACTACCACAGACTTTGATAAATATGAGGACCAGCAGCAATTAAAATTTCTAAAAATTGTTAAAAATTTCTGCTCGTTTGTAGGGGAAAACTGGATGAGATGCCATAGAAATGAAAAGTTCTTCTCCAAGTTGTGTGGTTGTCGGAGGAGTGAGATTTATATTATATTCTATTATTTTTAAGAAAATTATATAGCTAATATTTTAGTGGGGTATTTCATGTTTTTTTAAGCTTATAATAATTATTTTTTCAGAATTATAAATTTTAAATGGTTTTTTTCTCAGTTTTTTCGCATTCAAAATACTGCTTCTTCCACAATTATTTACCAATTTTTCCCTGTGTATTTTATGTAATGCATGTAACGAAACTAGGGATACATTTTTCTGTAAATTATATCCTTTTTTTAAAAAAAAATGAAATGCGGGAAATATATTAGGCATTCGGTATAATTTTAGCGTATACAGTGGGTGATCGGCCAACGAATACTTTCACGAAAGATTTTACTGTTTGGATAAGGAACACATATTCGGATAACGAACACTTTCAAGAAAGATTTTTTTGTTTGGACAACGAACACATATTCGGAGGTGATCAGGGAGGGACCCCTAAAATTAAGGATGGAATTTTGACAACTGTTAGAGATCTGGAATTGGAGGTGAACGAGGATGACATAGAAGAGCTCATAATGGGACATTAAGATAAACTGACGATAGAAGAACTCCAAGAAATTTTGAATGAATAACACCAAGAAACACAGCAAAATGTGTCTCCTACTGAGCAAGAGGAAGAAGAAAGAGGACCAATGCCGACATCTGCCATCTGGGAGGCTGTATGAGCAATGGTTTTAGAATGGCACCCAAACCAAGCTGATGTCAGTAGGGTTGGGGAACTTTACCATGGCAATGCTATTAATTATTTCGGGAAAATCTTGAAAATGAGAGAAAAGCAATAGACATTGGAGTTGTTCTTCAACGCCCCATAAGCAAAAAATGTAAAGGACTGATTAATATGCAAGGCTATATATGTATGTATTATTTTTTTAAAAAAAACTTACTAAGAACTTATTATACATTTTTTTAAATTTAATTTTTAGGGTCTCCAGAACGAATTAATCGATTTCACATAGAAGTCTATGGTAAATGGATGATCGGTTAACGAACAATTCGGATAGCGAACTTAGCCTTGGAATGGATTATATTCGTTAACCGATCACCCACTGTATATATTTCAACATTTTATTCTTTTTTCCCTCCAAAACTAATTAAAGTACAGTATAAACGATCCCGAAAGGTGTTTAAGGCATCCTCCTAAATATTACAAAAATTGCATAGCAAAAAAATAATTAACACAAAAAGAGTAGAATTTTAATAAATTTCAAATTTTTAAAATAAATTAAATTGGTAAAATTGTGTGAATAATGTGTGCAAAGTTTTATCTCGTATCATTTTCTTAAACAAACATTATATGAAATGCTAAAATGTAATTTTTAAATTCATAAATAAAAAAGAAATGTTTAAAGTGTGCCGAGTCCTTTAAGCACTAATTGTTATCCTTTATTGTACATGTACAATGTTAAGTTTGATTGTATTTTTTTAATCTTTAACAATTATTAAGTTTCATTTTTTTACTTGTCACACTATTTCTTGTTTCTATTTCCCATCTTATTTGTTATACCTTCTTAACCTTATTTGTTAGTAAAAAACAGAAAATAATATCGAATTTACATTAACTACTGTGATTTTTGATTATTAGATAGATATAATTATGAAGACTTTATACCCATAAAATAATTTCCGTGCGCCAGATTGGGAAAACTGCCCAATGTGCGTACGGGCCGTTCAATTTCCGCTAGGAGTTTCGAGGTCGACAGTGCCAAGAGTACACCAAGAATATATTGATGGGACACAGAAAACTATCGATCGGGCAAATTTCAAAGGGCAATTAGCTTTTTTGAAAAATGGCTCAGGCGTATATTACGTGTCCAGTGAAGACAAGCGTTAGCTCAAATTACCACCGAGTTGAATGACGGAGCCAGTCGTACAGTCAGTAAACGGACTGTGCAACTCTCACTTCATGGTACGGATTTTGGGAGTCGTTGACCTACGAGAGTATCATTGCACAATACTTGTTGTGGAGCTACACGTCTTACCTGGGGAAGATAGCATAGGGACTGGAGAGTATAGAGGACTGGAAAAGATTAGCATGGAGTGATGAGTCTTTATTCCGACTACTTAACACCAAGAGGAGGCTTAGAATATGGCGTCAGGCTTATGAAGCCATGGATCCTGCATGCCAGATTGAAACTGTACAAGGGTATGGTGGGGCTCAATTATAGTCTGAGGTGTTTTTTCGTGGCACTGTTTTGGAACTTTGATGCGTGTACCATACTCCCTCATTGTTATTTGCTTACGCAGAGATTCTGGGTGATCACCCCCATCCGTTTATGCTGTTCTGTTATCCTCCCGGTAATAGAGTTTTCCAGCAAATCAACTGTTCCTCTCACAAGTCCCGGTTCGCTACTGACTTGTTGGATGAGCATTCTTCTGACTTTTCTGTCATAAATTGGCAATCTAGAACCCCAGATGTAAATGTTCTTGAGAATATTTCTGATGTTTTAGAACAAGGCGTGACCTGCTATTTGGACAGGTTTAGCCAATATTTGGCGAGTCATTCCCGTGGTACGTACGTTTCCAGAAACTTATTCAATCTATGCCTTGTCGTGTGGCAGCCATTATCAAGGCTATAGAAGGTTCAACTCGTTACTTGGTAGTTATGCTTAATTCAGTGGCACTTTGGTGTATATAAGCGACTTAATCAATGCTTCAAAAATCCAGGATATTGACTTTAAATAAACGAATATTTGACAATTTAGATTGATATATATTGCAGGATTGTGTTTGTTTAATAACTGGCCCATTTTTAAAAGAGCTCACGTTATGATCTATTTAATTAATTGCAATCGTTCATTGCATTGAACTCCGTAAATGGTATTAGTCTACCTTTTCCTGTTTTCTAAATGTCAGTGAATGTAAAAAACAAGATAAAAGAAAACACTCTTAAAAATGTGTTTTTATTCGAATAGTTATAACTGATTTTTAATCAAAATTTATAATTATTTCTCTCTAAAGATATAAAATCATGAAATGCATACTGAATGATAGGAAAAATCTCATTGTCATTAATTATCTATATTATTTTAGCTAAAATTCCGTTGGGTCTATTTGGTTTCATTTACAATCTTTATGCGTTTATAAGCTCAAAACATTAATTACATTGTAAAACTTTTAACAAAAAGTCACATTCAACTTTTTTAAAATTTCATGCACCTTACAGTAATAGTCTTATTATTTTTTTTCTCTGTTACTACCTAAAAAAAAACCCATTTTATCAATTTCCCTCCTTCCCATCCAAAGTAATTGATCATAAATATATGATACAAACAATTAAAAGTAAGTTAATTTTAGATTAGCATGATATTTTGACTATTGGCAACTTAATCGGAAAAAATAAGAAGTTTCCGGTAAAAGAAATTTGAAGAAATATTGTTAATTATATAAAGTAAAATTAAAAGAGCGAATTAATCAAACTTGGTTGATTATTTCAGAAAAGTGATATTAAGGCACCTAACTGAAATATTGAATGATTTAATACTATTTTCACTTGTCTATTACTATAATTATTTTCTTTTGATTGTCACATGAATATCATGTACTATTTATTCTTTTTCCGTTGTATTCATGTGCGCACTTTCTTAAACACATATTATTCATAAATATTCGTAGCACAATTTATTTAGAGTCAATTATTCAGATAAAAAAAATTATGCGTTTTATTATGTTTTGCTTTTGTGTCATTTAGGCTAGTATTTTAGGCAATTCGTATTAGTTCTCACCCCCATGAGTGTAATTTTTTTTATATTTCAAAAACTGACGTATAACTTGACTCACTGCTGTCACTGTCTAGAATTTTAAAATTTTTCATTGTTATAGGGTAGGAATTTTCGGTACCAGTATTGCACATGAATACACAAATTGTTAAATTGTCTTTTAAATAAAATTTAACTGTGCTTAATTAGTTATACAACTACGTAAATCTTTGCATCTTAACTTGTGATGGCTATATCTGCGTCCTTCTTATAAACGAATCCTCTTGGGGAGTCATTGGTCATATTTATTATTTTAATTGAACACACCCTCTGAAGAAAAGAACGTGAATATGTAAATTAGATCTAATATATAGTCTAGGCTTTCAAACTATAGAAAGGCAGAGAGATGATAGATTACTCTCTAGCGGAACAGTAATTAATCAAATTTAAAGCGTAACGCAGATATTTGCTATTTGATAATTGTAATAATTAAGGTGAGGATTTGTCACTAGAAATTGAATAGAGATTAAATAACTAGAAAGGCAGTGTGTTCGAGCCTGAGGTAAGTGTACTGGTATTTAAAGTCTTCTCATACTTCGCGTACCTTGCTAATGGTCTCCATATAGCTTTAACTGGGTTCATCTCTTAGTTTTGATTGATTGAACTTGTGCTGTTGATTGTGTTACAAATAAATTAACTGATTTTGATTAGCTAGTTTTCCTTCCCTTTCACCCACATCTCTAGGCATGGGTCCGAAAACCTTACGAACTTTCATCAAAATTTAAGGAGCATAGCTGTGATAAAAAGAGAAAAAAATCCTGTGCATAGTCAACTTATTCGGATATCGACTATTCAACATTTGGTCCGTTGAGTAAAAACAAAATAAAGAAATAAAAAAACCATGGCAAATAGAGCAGTATTATTATTTTAAGTCATATGGGAGGGTTTCGAAATTCACACTTAACAAGTGCTGCAACGTTCATACATTGGGTTACGTAGATGGGACTTCAAGAATTTTATGCAACCTGTCGCACAGAGACAATTCTTCAGGAGCAATGGAAGTTTGTCGAAAAAGAATTCTTGAAATTCAAGATACAGTCAGGGACGTCTTAATACTTCATGAGGCTCTGGGTCCCAACAGAAAAGTAGGCTCTGAACCCCTACGCAAATGTAGGACCTACCTATAGCTCTTTAAGGTAGACAGTGCATAGCAAACATTTCCAAATACTCGCACAAACAATGACCCACAACAAATAAATTTTCATGACTTACAATCGCACAAATCGGCTCAAGCAGCTATCGCCTTTTGACTGAATGAATAAGGCCTGAATGCCTGAAGGATCTTTCGTAAAAGATCCGCTTACATCATAGATCGTGATATTCGTAGATGCCTCTAATTATTTGCAGAATTAATATACTCACGAACTGGCCAAAAATGGTCGACAAGCTGCCAAAAATGATGTCAAATTGGCTTTATTACCAAGTTTCCATTGAATCGCCATTATAATGTAAGGAACGGAGTTTCTGGCGAATATTACAATTTTAATATAAAACTAATACGACTTAGAGTAATATAAACGTTTTACACGTACATACATAAATTTTTTGCACTTTCATTACAAAAAATTCTAAACAATAGTGAAAAAGACAAGAACATTATTGGAAGCGAAACGAGGCTGAAGGTTAAAGACGAGGTTCTAATTTTTCTAGAAGATTCAAAAAACAGAATTAGGAGAAATTTAGAGTAATTAGAAATGACCTTTAAAATAATTATTTAATGAAAACTTTAAAAAATGTGCGATAAAAAGTTATTGACATGACACTATAAGTGTTTTTAAGTAAAACTAACCTTCTTCTTTCCTTCATTAGTGTTTCGACAGCCCAGGGTGGGCCTTGACTTTTTTAATAAGTCTTCGTCCTGTTAATGTGTGTTCCCTAAGTATTAGTTCTCAAAACTAGGAGATATTTTTCTAGGCTAATAATCTGTCTAAGATATTTGGCCTGCGTTTTCTTCGTGTGTCAATTGGTTGGGAATGGTAGAACTTTTTAATTGTGCGGTCTTTGTCCAATGTGACTTCCCCATTTAATTCGTTGTATTTTGATGAAATTAACAATGTCAGATTCATTATACGGTTGATAGAGCTCGACATTTGATTTCCTTCGCCACGTTCCATATTCCTGAATTCCTCCAAAAATAAATCTTAAAATCTCCCTTTCGTAGATTCTTTTCCTGTTCTCATCTGTTTGGAACATGGACCAAGTTTCCCATGCATAAGTTAATACTGATCTTAAGAGACTTTTAAAAAATAGAACATTTTTTTTTATTTTTGATTAAATTCAATTTCATATATTTTCGCATTCCATTAGACATCTCTTAGCATAGTAATTCTCTTTTGGATTTCAGTAGTACAATCATTTCTATTAATTTTCGAAACTAAATAAGTGAAAAAACTAACCTTAATTTATCAATATTTTCTGATAATTATCAGAAATGGTACACTTTTAAATTTCAAGTTTAAAAATTCAATTGATTTTAATGTAAAATTGAGAGATTTCTAGACATTTTATTACAGTAGCTTCCCAAAAAGTTAGCCTAATGTAGACTGAAGAGTGCCTGAGTTTTTGAAAAAGTCGTGAATGGGATTATAAATGAATATGTACCCGGAAAATATTGTAATATACGTATATGTACTTTTTTACTTGATAGTACAATAGAAAATAAACTGCCCAAATACCATTAAACAAAGGAAAAGTAGCTACCGTAAACTCCGGCGTATAACGCGCACTTTTAACTCAAAAAATAAGATCGAAATTTAGGGGTGCACGTTATACGACGGGTATAAAAATGAGAGCTTTAAAAATGAGTATCAAAAAAATTTTGACTTATATATATAATCGAAATACTGTTCATTTTAAAGAAATAACATACCTTATGAACTTTCATTGTTGGATAACATGAAAAGGTCGGCATATTCGTCTTTCGTTATATCTTTAGGCCCATCATCGAAATCTGTATCATTTTCACCATCACTTTTACTCTTCTCCATAAATAAATAACCATCTTCTGTTCCATCTAGACTGTTAGATATACTACACTTTTAAATGACTTTTGAATTAAGTCAGGTTTAATTTCATTCCATGATTTTATTATCCACTCGCACACTATTTCCAGACTGGCATGACGCATTTGGCCTCCTTTCGTAAATGATTTTCTCCTTCTTGCATCCATATATTCCACTGTCGTTTTAATTTTTTAAAGGTTTATTGATGCCCACATCTAATAGCTGAACTAATGACGTTAATCCGCCAGGAATAACTGCTATATCTGTGTTGCACTCAGATAGCAATTTTTTTCGTATTATCTGTTAGATGGTATCAACCAGTGGCGCACACAAGGGGGGGGTCTGGGGGTCTGAACCCCCCAAAGCCCTTCATATTTTTTCCGATTGATTATAATTCTAAGTATATAGTACTTAAAATTTAATTAAGTATTTGTTATCAATAATTGTTTTTATTAATTGATGCTAATTATTTATTCAATAATTAGTTTTTTACTGTGTTTTGTTCCCGAAAATCGACAAAATCAAAAGGAGCATGATACAAGAATAGTGAAAATTCAATCCCGGACCCCCCTTGGAAAAGTCCTGTGTGCGCCACTGATCTGAACATATCCCAAACTAATAGACTTTGTGGATTCCCTAAGGCCCCTGTATGTCTTTGCCAAATATTTGTTATCCACAATTTCACATCATTTTCATCCATCCACCCTATTTCGTGTACATGAATTAAAACACCTTTCAGGAAATTGGGGGTATTTTGGCATCGGACTGTTTTCGTTTTAAAAATATCCGTTGGTGTGGGTTTTAAGGGGGTGCCAGCTTTGTCCACGTCACTTGACCATGGTTCAAAATTCGCGACGTTAATCTTCACTCACTCACTCATTCAGGAAATTGGATTTTGGCACTGTTTTTCTTTTAAAAATATCCATGGGTTTTAATTTTGTGGCCTCCGCTAAGCAGGAGAGAACTACTGTAAAATGAGATTTCTCGTGTCCTGTGGTTTTTATGTGAATCGTTTTTGTGTCCCTTTCATATCTTTAGTTTTATTCCCTATCATGTCAAACATTACTGGAGTTTCATCCATGTTTCCAATATGTGACAGTAAATATTTCTTTTGCTTTCGTAACCCAATGACATACTTCTGGAAACTTATGAATTTGTTGCCCACGTCTTTAGGAAACATTTGTGAAACTTTTGTTTTTTTCTCTCAGAACTAAATTATTGCGTGCCATAAATCGCCTATACCAACTGAAAGTTGCTTTAAATTTTTTACTTTCATTTGGATTCTTTTTTGACCATTTTAAGGCGAATAAAAACGTACACTGTTTCTTGTTACAATTCATCTATTCTGGCGATTTTCTAGGACCCAGTTCCCAACACTTTCTTCTAGAATAGGCCATTTCGTTACTCCTTTACGTAAAGCACATTTCTTTTTTGACATGTTAATTATTTTACATGTCATTTCATTTTTTACCGCTCCCTTGTGGAGCTTTCACCAATATCAAACATCCTTGCTGAAGCACGATTTCCATTCTTTTGCAAATTGAATCACTTTGATCTTGAAACCAGCGCAGTGTTTGCTTCGCCTGTTTGAAGCGTATACAATATTATTCATAGTATTTGCAATATTGAATATACTACAGACAGCCAGCGTAATAAGTCTCAGGCTTGTTCTAATTTATTTCAAAATTAATCGTCCGTCTCGTACATCACATGAAATGGGAAAAATGAATCGATGTTTATAAAAAAGGGTGGAGAAAATCCAGCCATGACGCCGATTTGATCTCCCCCCCTCCTTCTTGCGCTTAAGAATTGTATACTTCTAGAAGTATACTATTTTTTCAAAAGAGAGTCTGGAATGATTCATCCAATAAAAATAATGACTTCAAAACATAAGAAAATTGCACACGTACATTTTAAGGTTTTACGGTGAATATACCTAAAAATTAAAAAAATACAGCTTGAAAGTATAAGTGCACGTTATACGCCGGATTTTACTGTACTTTATGAAGCCATAGAGCGTTTACTATATGAAAATGAAAATTCAGGAATAAATATTTTACAGTAATATACCTGATCAAACATACCTTAGAAAAATACTTTAAAAAGGCAAAAATTGTTTGTAAAGAAAATTAAGTAGCCGACTTCACAAAAACTGGATACTTTTTGTTAAATATATGCGTATTGTCTTGTTTTATTCCGTGCTGCCCTCTACGTTTTATTGCTTCGTCATGAAGATGATAATGAAACACTAAGTCCAGTACCGACGCATCTTGTTCTTGATATTACTGAAGGGCAATTTCAACAGCTTTTAGTTGCTCACTATGTGAAATCTTAGGAGTTTGTATGGTGTCCTCAATGTTAACGTCTTCGCAATTTCCGGCAGTTTTCATTAACTCTGACAGAAGCAATAACTTCTGCATCGGGTATAATGTTTCACTCGATATCGATCTGAAACCACTATTTGATATAATTTTTATCGGCCGAGAAGGGTCAAACGGCGTAATTTCCATCGGTTTTCAGAAGGTCGAGTAAGTTTGCGTTTTCTGCACCATCCTGTTGAACGAGCTCATTTCCCTCGTGATCAAGAAATTTTCACTAAGAACGAACTAATGTTAATAATTAACTCCTTCCAGGAGGTCGCAGCCCAACCAACACACACACAACATGCAATAGGTTAATTTTCTTTTGGTTCTGCATGAGACATTGACCATCGTCATTTGCAGAAAAAATGGGGGATAACAGCTTGTGCTTATATATTTTCTAGAGACGAACTTAAACTCCTTGATCCTTTTACTGGCATATGACACGTAGGGTCTATTCGACTTACAAGGTGTGACCGAGTTACCCGGAGTACCAGGTTATCGAATGCCGGTTTTCGGGACTATAATGTATTTCGAATTGACCCTGTGTGATGATGCAGGCAATGCAGTAGCTTTAGATAACGGGTATTTGTCAGATGACCAGTTTTTTCCAATTATAAGGATGACGGAATATTTAAGAAATAATTACAACGTAAATGTATGAGAAATATTTGATTAATTCAAACAAAAATACGCTAAGTACGCTTTTAACTAATTACTTTCACAACTATTTTTCCATTGATTGATTTTTTGTCAACATATCATATTCTAATATATTGGAAATTTCGGAACCAAAAATATCCTTCTTACTAAATTTTACGTGTTATGCACTGTAGCTAATATATTAACATTCAATCTTAATTTCTCACATATCCAAAAATCATTACCAACTGAAAAAACTCTTTCAAATGCTGCATTAGTTCCAAGGCAGCACAACGTAAATTCAACAAGAATAAATAAATTTGTATATAGAATGTGTTCATATTTGTGATGGTTTAAATATTTTCACCCATCTTTTATCAATTTCAGCATCTTGATTATCTAGTTGTTCTAAATTATTAGTATTTTATGCATTCCGCCTTCTTTCTTCTTCAAACAGACAATTGCCATCGGTTTTAATATCATGTATTTCTTTCATTTCTCTCTACAAAAACCCCACACAATTTTCTATATCTGCTCAATTTACTTGTGATGGAGTCAAAAAATACCATTAAAAACTGTTATTTCCTGTGATATTTGTTTCAGAACATTCTTCGATATATTGGAAACATGTTCGGGTCGTCTCTGCATACAGAGATTAACATATCAGTATTAAAGTATTGAAAAGGAGGACTCTTCTCGAGGAAGGACAGAACCGATAAAAGGAGGACGGTTGGTCACCTTAGTATTATCCTTATGTAACAGGTTTGATTGATAAAGATAATTTATTAATGAAATCAACTAAACTAAAATTTGGCATTTATAATACATCTCTATGTTTTGTCCAATAGTTTGAAATCATTGTCAGACTAAATACAGAATCATGCAAAAACACACTACGAACATTGAGATTAAAAATCAATAAGATTTCTGAAATTTTATTGATTAATATTATTCTTCTCAAATATGATTAAGAGATCCAAAAACTGATTGAACTTATATCGGAGAAATACTATCAAATATTTCAGAATATTAAAAAGAATATGATTATATTTCAAATTGCAAAACCGAATAATTTAATAAAACAAAATCTTTTTCAATAACAAAAAAAGAAGAATCAGCGTTTGTATGAAGTGTGTCAATACCCTTACCTAATTTGTTCGTGTGGATATATAATTGGAGAGATAGATAAGCATGACACTCATGGTTGCTAAAACCGGTATATGCATTTTTTTTCGTATTAATCGCTTAAGACCTTCGAGCTGTAAGTCCTTAAATTGTCCTAGTATTGCTTATAGAATATGCCATTGCAGCCATACCGCTTAATAAAGTTGACAAAGCAAAAAATTCATATGATGCCTCGTTAATACTGGACTTTGCTTATGACGCTTCTTTGGCGCCAGATAAAATTACGCCGAGGAAATGAGTCATAGTTTCTTTTCGTTATGTAGATGAGAAGAGCAGAATAATGAATTTATTGCTTAATATCTTTAAAAAATGCTGTGGAGCAAAAAAAAAAAAATCTTCTCACGCTCTGTTAGTTTTCAAAGCACAAAATAAAAATATAATATATACGTATGTATAAGTCCTATCGTAATTAAAATTAGCTGATCCTGGTTTCGGGAAGTCTGAACGAGTTGACATATTAATCGGGATTCAATTTATTTTTCAGTTTTACAAAATTGTAAGAAAACCAGAAAAAAATTAACTTTCCTTAAAATCGTTTTGGTTCATATTGGCAATAGAATATTAGAATGAAAAGAGAAATCTATAATTTTTGTGGACTTGATGTAAAAGTCAAACATATATTGCAAATTTATGAAAATTTGGAGGAGTTAATGATAATAATAGTTCCGAATACGTACGTATGCTGAAGCAAAAGTTTGAATAGAACATGTTAAATTAACATACAAACGTAACTTTGATGGTAGGTACATTGTAAAGAAATGCCAATGAAAAAGGAAAAATGTGATATATAGGTCACTGGCGTCCAAATTTTTTTCATTTCCAACTATTTATGTAAATTTTGTCGCAATCCCTGCATAAAAAAATAGTAGACTTTTAAAATCTTATATTTAAAATTATTTCTGAGATTTGCCATATGGTTAATTTTTTTATAGGTCCTAATAAAGCCCATAATGTTATGGATCAGTAGTTTTAGTTATGATTATGGGTTTATTTTTTTAATTCAAATACCTTTACTTACGAATATCAAATTTAAATCTATAAAATTCAATGGGAGAAACGCGCTCGATAAGGGCTTATATTATGTTTGGATTTGTATTGGAAATCGCAAAACGTAAATAGTTCTATACATCCAATCTCTATCAATATATTATGAATATTAAATTTGGATTTCCATGTCACATGAGTGGAGTGATACAAACTGAATCAAAATTTCAGTTGCCGTTTCTTCAGACCAGTTTTTTTAATTTCCAAGCAATAACTAAATTTTTTTTTAATTAGAGACATAAACTGAATTTGCCCTCACTTGATGCATTAATTCAATGTCTGTTTCAGTTTAAAGATATACTGGAATTAAAAATATCCGATGGTAATGGATCACGTATACAACTAAATTTTCAACACCTGAAAATTATTCGAAAAATATGAAAAAAGTTTTTTTTTCAGTTTTATCATCTTACAAGAAATAGGGCTTTTAAATAACAAGAAACCTATTAAACTTCTTTTAGTAAAATTTCAAAAGCATAAGAACATGTCCAAGTCCTTTTATTTCTCAATTATTCTTTCCTTAAAATGACATCCTTCGAAAGCTTCAGTTTTAGTGTATAATGCTCTCATGTAGTTTGTTCTTACAGATATGAATTCAAATCTTTTAAGTTCAAAAAGAGCAATCAGGTAACTAAATTTTCCGAACAAATATTCCTTTTGAAACTAATTTGTTAACATGCTTTGAATATCGAAGAAGAAGTTTAAGTATATATAAATAACATATTTTTTCAGTTAAACAGCATTATATTTTTTTTTATTATAGTATTTCCAAACCATTTTGATCCGTTTCAGAAAAGTAACGGCAAAAAATGCATTATAATATGTTTTTGTATAAATCGTGTTTCATACAACAGTATCAGACTTATATTAAAATTTCCTCATTCTTCTGCTGTGCAGCATCATATGATCTTAGATCACGTACAGTAATTATCAGGGGCATATTTATAACTTTCTGCATGATACCAAATTGTCAAAATACTGCATTAATCAGAAAGTATTAGATAGAATTTTACTTCCTCCAGAATCTTCCCATTTTGTTGGTGTGTGTCAGGTTGTGGTGAATTCATTTAAATTTCATATTTTGAGTACAGTTGGAAGTTTTAAACATTGGAGGAGTTTCTCGCTGTAATCAAATAATAAGTTCTTGGGGTTCTAACCTCCTTGTCCCCTGATCTTAATGAGTTGAAAGCACTAACTCTTAGTATAAACAAAAGGGTCGATAGAATTTTTTTGCTTCAAAATTTCAAAACCTATCTACACATGAAAGATGTTCTCTAATATATAAATAAAGGGAAAAATCAAATTTAAAAAAATATTTTTTTTTTGTGCAAGTACTGACAGAAAGGGAATGTCGTTTAGATATTAAAACTTTTTTAGCATTAAAAGTCAACGTAAATTTGATTAAGGAAAAAAAAATAAAATTGGATACTTATTTATTATAGCAACCTACTGGTGACATTATATGAAGCAAAGCACATAGATGCTAAATCAGCGCGAACTACACATAGGAAATCGAGGAAGGCTAACTTGACGAGTTATTAAAATAGTTGTGATAACACTTAAGTACCAAAATTTGTATTTTCTAAAAAATTTTAAGTTGAGAGGACACGTACTTAATAGTTACACGAAATGAAAGAGGGTGTGGCTGTGCCATGAGCACGGGCAGTGTTGTACGTGAATGCTTCGTGTTACGAAAAATATTTTTTATAAGAAATTTATTATTTATGTATGTCGTAATAATATTTGAACATTATGAATTCATCCGAGTCTCTATGAATTTTTACGATAACAACTATAAAATATAGGCACACAATAATATATAAAATATAAGAATTTTTTTCCCGAAATAGGAAATATAGTAGCAGAGAAACGATGTCAAGTATCGGGACGTAACCATTAAAATTTTCTTGTTCTTTCATATATGTTTGTTATAATGTTTTCTACGAAATAAACCTACGTTTCTATACATATTGAGTTTTTTGCAGCCAGCCTAATGTTAAATTTTTCTTTTTGGCCGAAATTAGCATTTGAGTTAAGCACCCCTGCCGTAGAGATGCTCGATCGGATCATCACCAATGACGTTGACTGCCACACAACTGGTTATTGTCTTAGCATGGAAGGAATGACAGTATACTGTAATCTTGTAATGATTATGCAATAGTTGGACAATTTAGAATTGTAGCCAAGCTTTTACTACTGACTTTTTGACCACGCCACTCCGATGCGTAGATTTATGTATCGTGTTCTTTTTTTATGTTAACATTGAATGTCTGCTCATCGTCCAAGTGACGCGGTAGCTGCTGCACCATAATACATCCACGGGTCAACCGACTCATCTGCAAGAATGGCAGTCCCGGTGATACTAGACATGCATTAATTGGATCTAATGTGGGCAACCCGTGCTGCTTAGTTGGATACACAAATTCGTTTGAACGGGAGAACGTGGGTACTTAGTCCGAGTCCATTGAGTTTTTACGCGTAGCGTACTGTTTAAAGTCAGCCTCTAGCTCTTCATGGAAAGTATTATTAAGCAGCGGTAAGTGTTTTTCTTGTGTTAGCCTCAATGAGCGTAGAAACCATAAACGATCACACACATCACACTTATGCCCGAATGGATTGTTGAGAAACGTCGTAGTGAAACGTGCACTAGCTGCTCCCCAATGGGTCTTCATAAACGACGATCGCACACAATAGATGCCTACGAAGTCCGGTGTCAATATAGATGCAATTTCATCATCCACTTGCATAATTTCAACTGCTCCGACTGTCGATGTACTGGCACCGTCGTTGATCCACTCGATTGCATTCATTCTTTTACGTTCACGGCACGGCTTGATTCGGTCAGATGGTGTTTTATTGGTATCATTAATTTGTTTTTGAGAAGCCCTTTCCAACCATATACGTTCTGTGTATTTTGATTTGGCCTTTTGACGATGCATATAGGCCAACATTATGCATTTTTGATATTTTTTTTTTATTTTAACACCTTATTATGTTCACTGTCACTATTTAACACTAATGTTTTATATACAATCGATTGATTTTGATGAGTGCTGAGGATTTAAACTAAAACGAACATCGTAGCTTCTCTGAGTCAAAAGTTATATACTGAATGAAAATTTTGATACGCAGCATAATGGTGGCGCCCTCCATCGCGCGTGGAGAGTCACAGTTCGTATTTAGTGTAATAATTTTTTTTATCCTTTAGCTATCCAGTGGTATAATTGAATTTTGGATAGAGATGATAGATATGTAGCTGTAACACCAAACTGTATCCCCTATATCGTTATCATTCGTTTTTTTTTAATTGCCTCCCACTATGGAAGCAATTTTAAAGACATATTCACGTCAAAATATATGCGACGTTTAAAAACTTCTTTAGTATTTGATTTTTATTGTCGTAATTGTAATGTGCGATAAAGCAGAAGAGGGAAAAAAAGCTTGCATCGGATTGATTCGACGATGTAGGGAATGAAAACTGGAGTTATATGAAATGTTACAATGTAAGACTAAGAAATCATTTGTAAATAATCGTCGTTTTTTGTTATTCATTTAGTAGAAACATAATTTTATTTTGAATCTAAATCCCTCTACCGAAATTAAGTTATTTTTTCCAATTGTTTTTCAAAAATGCAACACGTTGGAAGGAATATTAATTTTCGAAATCATTTTTGAGTTATTTTTCTCCTAATTACCATACAATACATCATATTTACCTTCCAGGTTGTTTTTGATTAATAATATTTTTTTTCTCAACCTAATCACAATCTACCCCTTATAAAAATCTATTTATTTGAATATATATATATCAATGGGACAAGAACTTTAATATTAAATTAACGATAAAACAATCGTACTATAAACATATATATATATATATATATATATATATATATATATATATATATATTGCACATATTATATGTAATAAAATATAACACAAGAAAGTATACATTTTTGAATATAGCAGCTATATAAAATATGTATTATGATACAGAAAGACCAAATAAATAAGAAAAAGTTCTAAATTTGTCTCCTGTGAAAATTTTATGTAATAATTGCGTAACGCGTCTATCAATTTCACTATATTGAACAAATTTATAACGATAGTAATATTAGATTTAATCTGCACAAATCTAACATAAAACATTTAATCGTATTAAATACTCGAGTAAAACATAAATTAAACATTTAGTTTATTTGATTTTGAAACCCCAGGGCTTGCATTTATTAATTTGTTCATAAAACCAAATGAGTATATTGGTAGGCGAAAAACAAGTGAGTCATTTTTCTATATCCTGTGTTAAATTGACAATAAAATTTCCGAACTTCCAAAAAATGAATAAAATACCATAATTATTTTATTCGATTTAATGGTCAAAACATATCAATTAACTTCTTTAGTTTCATGGTGTTCTATTTTTCACACTATTCACTGTTTTAAAATCAATTTAAAACAAATTTCTATGCTGGTCGATATTATTTTAGTAAATAGAATCAAGTTATCAGTTTTCGAAAATGTTCGCAGTTTATTAATTTAAATACAGACACAAATAGAGTGTAAAAATAATTTAAATTGAAAAATATTTTAAATGAAGCTCTGAATTATATATAAAAATTAGTCAAAATAACAAAGACTAGATGAAAATCTAAAGTTAGCTGAACAGTAGAATTTGCTACAAATCTAAAACAAACCAGATTATGTAATTGGAATTCAGAATTATTACTACTGAATATTTTATTCAAATGATCAAAAATGCGGAACTTTTTAATTCTAAAATAAGCAAAATAAATATTTCGTTCTTCTCGATATTTTGCATTCCAAATTAGTAAAAGGAAAATTCATTTAGAATGGTATTTAAGCTAGGGAAAGGTATTAAAAGTACTTAAAACGATATTTCTTGGGTTATAATCAAATGAATATCTATAATGAAGTACTTTGGAATTTGTTTCAGAATGAAGCGAAATATTTAAAAGAATAATGGTTCATTGAACAACTAATTTTAAAAATAATGCTTCATTAAAACGAAATGAATAACGTAACATATTAATAAAAAGAAAAGTTTTGAAGAGAAGTATCGAATATATATAAAAGTACTATCGTTGATTAATTTGAGTTCTTAATAGCTCAGCAATTGTTATTATCTTTAAAAGCTATTTGCTTATAAGAATTTAGTTTTGTTGAAATATTCTTTGTAACTTATAATGTTACAAATAATGTTAAGACTTTGGATGTATTACATAATAGAATCTGTCTAGATATAGAAAAATAGAACTCTAAGATAGTAATAACAATTCAATCAGCATTTTAGTTACATAATAACTTTATCAAATTGTTATTTTCATTCTCATTACAAAAAAAAATAAAAAAATTGGAATCATTGTTTTTTTAAGTTTTAAAACTGAAATGTTCTTTGTAGTGAACTATTTTGAGTAAATAAAATGTGTTATTTCAATCAGTTTTTTTTCAAGTAATCTCACTCACACACATACACACACGCGCGCGCACACAAACACGCATAAGATTAATATTTTATAACTACCGAATACACAAATACTGTCGAACCTCTATAATGCGAATTTTTCTATATAGCGAACTTTTTCCGGGAACATTTCACGATTTTCTTCGTAAAATAACCTCTCTATAGCAAAATGCATTTTCTTTATAACGAACTTTTTTGTATGATTCAATTTTTTTTCTCCCCATTTTTTAAAATATTTCTGAACATTTCAAGTTCTTCCACATTTTATGGTGGTCATAAATCTTGAACTGGTTTTATTAGTTTCTAACTTGCCAAAAGCAATAGAGTTCTAGCCGTTTCATTCAAGAAGTACAACCTTTAATCCCCATTCTGCAGTTCATTAGAAAAATCATCGGTATCCTCTTTCACCCTCAGGGGAGTTGTCTCTTGTCCCCGTGTTATAATTATAAAATAATGTATGTTTAATATTACGTGTATGCTCTAAATTTTAAAATGTCTTTAAAATTCATTAATTGTAATGAAAAATTATTTTCTTAATATTGAAAATACAGTACATTCTTCGACATTATTTTTCTTGTTTTCCTTGCAGCTTTACTTTCTTTCTTATTTTTTGATGGGCAAGGTGTATAAAATAAACATATATTAATTTTAAAAAAAGTGTGAATAATTACTTTTTTACTGTATAGTGTTTATGAATCAAAAATTTGTTTTATGTAGTTTATAAAGTATATTGAACGATGAACCACTATAAAACGAATTTTCCATATAGCGAACTTATTTTCGGGATTTAGCGACTTCATTATATAGAGGTCCGACTGTTCTTTAAAAACTTTATTCTTTTATGCAATTACCGTATTTATTCGAATCTAAGCCGCTTGATTTTTCTAGTGTTAATGTTACTGAAAATCGGTTACGGTTTAAAATCGAAGGAAATTATTTGTTGATGGGGAAATTAAATTTCCTCCTCTTTCAGAAGGAAATATGTATTCATCGATTTTGGCCACTTTCATTGATGATTTATCCCATTCCGCAATTTGCATACAGTATTCAGTCTATCCTACATACCGTTGTCTGCTCGAATTTAAAAAAAAGAATTTTTGTATACGCTTTCTTGTAATCACCTAAACATCAAATGTATCAGTGATAGCATCAAGACTAGTTCAATGTAACGTAAATTTGAAAAGGAAAGCAATTTTATATGCAGAAAAAAATGGAAGCAGAGCAGCAACCACTTGTAATTTGACATGGATGAAACAAATACACATGGATAGCGTAACCAAAATCATATTATTTTTGCTTGTAAGTTAACAGCAGACCGAAATAATTCCTATGCATCCGTCTATAATACAGTTTGCATCCGTCTATAATACAGTAGGACCCCACGTAACGCTGTTTCATTTAGCTCTGTTTCGGTTTAGTGCTCTTTTATTTCACAACCCGGGGATTCCCCGAAATTGTATGTTTCAGAATATGTATACACACACACATAACATATCCGAAACAGTGTAGTTGTTTCTTGTTTGGTGAGGTACTGTACGGATGCATTTTTATCATTTAAAACATTTGTTAACATTATTGTAAGTATACATTTATATAATACTGTAAGGAACCGCTGCCTGCACCTGGCAACAGGTCGAAGGAGAGACGATATAAAGAGAAGGATCTGGCAAGGACAGAGAGGAAAGGTCGGAACGGGGGAGAAGAGAGCGGTGGCGCAGAAAAACCGGGGTCGTGAAAAGTAGACACGGCTGGACGATGTATCTTAATCTTGTAACATCTCAATATATTCTTTATTTTAAGAAATGTCCCATAGAAGGTGTGGAATAAACACACACACAGTGGGACAAAACCCTGTCTGCAATTATTTTCAATTCACAATGCGAACACGATCAGAAAAGAACCCACAAGTTTACACTGGTGTCAGAAGTGCTATGCAATGGAGCAGAAGTTAAAGGAATAAAATATTTCAAATTGATCGGTGTTCGTACTACATAATTGTGAACAGGGTTCTAGTGGACATTTGGTTTGAAAGGAAATTTTTAACAAGGAAATAGATTCCTGCAGTGTATCTTCGAGTTGATGACCACGTGCATCCCGGGAATTGCCCTACAGCAGTTTCAAGTGAAAAAAAACAAGACCTTCTTCATATGGAGTTTTACCATCACCTGCCGAGTTGGGCTATGAACGAACAGATGTCGTATTTTTCTTCATTTTCTGATGAATGGAGCCGTGATCTGAAAACAACGAAGGGAATCCCAGTAGTGTTCAAGTACAGAAACAGCTTTCATGTCGAGGTAAGTGGCTATTGTTCCCCTAAGTTAAAATATTGTGTGAATATTTAAAAGAGTAATGGGATGCAGTCATATTTAATTTGTTTTTTTAAAAAATAAAATAGAGAAAGCAGATATATCTGAAAAAAGAAAATTTCATTGGTTTATTGCAATATTCTATGTTGGTGGGTTATTGTGTAGATGAAATAAGAAAATTGTGTACTTATTTTACATGGAAATGATAGGGTATCATTTTAAATGTTGTAAAATATGGTATTTAGAGTTCTAGTGTTAAACTATAATTTCTTTTTTATCATCATTCTTTACTGTTTTGAAGTTGTCTCAAAAATTAAAATCTGGGTATAGAAAGTGTTTTGCATAACAATTCAGTTTGCAGAATTTAAAAAAAAATAATTAGATTAATTTATTTTGAAATAATGGTTGAGAAAAATGTATGTTTGAGTGGGTGAATAATATCCATTAAAAAATGTGTATATGTATTTCAAGTAGACGGACTTCCTGTTAAAATGTTGTAAATAAGAGATTTTGTAGGTTATTTATGACTCAGAGAGAATATATGGCATGTTTTTTTTTTAATATTATATGATAGTTTTTCATTTTAAGTAAAAGTGTTGCAATTTGTCAGTTAGTTGATAGTTTAATGCAATCTGAGGTTATTTCCTTTGCTCGTAATTTAGGATGTATATGTATATTGGTTTTTTGTTTCCTGCATAAGATTCTTCTTTTAATTAAAAAAAAAGAAACTAAGAGTAGATTTATGATTTGAGAAATAATTCTATGGTAATGTAGCTAAAGTATGTTGTTAATTGTGTGTTTTTATTTTGAAAAAGGTTCTGCGTTCTGATTAGTAACAAATAGCTGTGTCTCATATAAGTTTTATTGTAAACATATTTCGTATTGTGTTTCTGAATTTGAATTTGAGTACTCTATAGTAAAAAGTGTTTGTAGTTAAAGTAGGTAAATTTTTCTTGATTTGCAATTCTCATTAGAGTAAGAAAATTGACTTAATTCAATTAGCGCGGGACTTAGATGAGTCACCTGATCCGTCTATGTCTAAAATTGTTTTAAGGAATTTAATAATCTCTAGTATATATTACAAGGAGGAAGAGGCAAAAGAGTTATTGGAAGTTATTACAGCTGAAAGGTTAGAGACAGAACAGCAGCAAAAACTAAAACAACAAGAACAATTATCAATTGAAAAATTACGCTTGGAAATAGAATTATCTAGGAACGCTAATCAGAGTGCTACTCAAAATAATGGTCAAACCTCACGTGTAAAATCTTTAGATGAAATAGTTAAAATGGTTAGGCTGTTAACTGTAAAGGTACCCAATAAGTCAGACGGGTGGGACTATTTTTTTCTAGTCTTGAAAAGGCTTTCGCTAGTGAAATGGTTAGCGACGAGTTAAAACCGAAGGTTTTGTTATGCATGTTAGGAGACAAAGTGTCAAACTTATTAGTTAACCTAGGCGAAGAAGAATTAAAAGATTACAAGTCTTTAAAACAGGTTGTGTTCAAGGAGTATGAACCCTCACCTCAAAAATATGTTTAGAAAATTTTAGAAAGGCCAAACGTAACTCTGACGAAACTTTCTCTCAGTTCGCGTCCCGTTTAACATCGATGTGGTTATACTACGGTAAGTTAAGAGAAGCGAATGATTTTGAGTAGTTAATCAACTGATCGTAGCAGATAAAATGTTTGAAATGATGGATTCTGAGACGGCGACCCATATTGGTGTGCTCCAAGGGGAAGAATGGTACAAACCCAGGGACTTGGGCAAACAATGTGATATATTTTATGATTCCAAAGGGAAATCCTACGGTGAACCTGAGAGAGCTAAATGGAATGATAGTGAAAAGAGAAGTTTTAATGGTAGTTGGGGTAAACAGCCATTTGGGGAGAAAAATCAGATAATTTTTCTTCTAGGAAAAACTTTGATAAAGGTCAAGTAACTGAAATTAAAAAATTCGCTTGTTTCACCTGCGGATCAGATAAACATTTTAAGCGGGATTGTCTGAAAAACAAAGAGGTAGATAATAAAATGTGAATAAGGTGTGGGACAGAATTGGAAGATCGGTCATGTGTTATTGGTCATTCTGCTGAAAACATCTATCAGTGTAGATGGGAAAAATTATTGTTATCAAGAAAGACTTAGTTCCTGGAATATCGGTTGAAGGAGCTGCCACGATTTATTTGAAAGGCATTTTCGGTCCAGCGGTTAAATGTCCTTTAGTATATGTTCCAATTGGTCTTGCTGCCGGTGGCCAGGTTAATGTGGTGCACCAGTAAGTGTTATGTGCTTTGGCAGAAGTTTTGGTGGAAGATGTGTTGCTTCCACCAGAGGTTTTGATATGTTGGGAGAAGCCCAGAGTGAGGAGAATTCACTGGCTCAAAGCTCTCAAGACCTGAGGGTTGACTCAGGAAATGTAGATGAAACCGAGGTTTCATTGGGTATTCTGCCAGAGAAAGCACAGGAGCACATTGAGGATTCTCAAAGGAATATTACTTCATGTCGGAATGAAGTGGGAACATTGGGTACTAAGGATGAGGAGGTGACCGCTGAGATGGATAAAGGAATCATGGTGGCTGATAGCTTTCGTTCGAACAGGAGAGTTGTGCCGAGTTAGCACTGGTTTGGAAGCATGCTAAGGAAGGCAAAGGAAACTACTATGAAGTAGATGGATATCTATTTCATAGAGATAAAACACTCGGGGAGAGTATTGGGCAACTGGTAATTCCGAAGTGCAGAAGAACGGAGGTGTTGAGACTAGCGCATACTTCCGTGTTCAGTAGTCACATGGGTCCCAAGAAGACGCTTGAACGAATCGAGTATTCTTTTTTTTGGGAGGGTCTAAGTTCCAATGTGAAGAAATTTTGTGAGTCATGTAAAGAATGTCAGCTCACTCGATCGGTTAGGGTTAAAGACCGATCAACCATTACACCTGTGGCAAGGCCTGAATTGCCATTTCAGGTGGTGAATATGGATCTGATAGGTCCAATTGATCCGCCAAGCTCAAAGGGACATACATATATTTTATGTCTGGTTGATCAGCACACTAGGTGGGGCGAGGCTAGGCCGGTGACTAGTCTCAGGGCGAAGGTAACCCGTGAAGCTTTGTTAAAGATATTTTCGAGAACCGGGATTTATCTTTTGTTGAAAAGGGAATTTTTGTAGAAAAGAATAGCTTAGTATCGTGGGTCACGGAACTGGATTTGTGGAAGTGGTATTTTTGTCGTTCTCTCACGAAGAATTATGCCGCATGCGTTATGTCGTTTGGAATTTGCATGACTAAAGAAATGAGGTTTAAGATTGAAT
The DNA here is from genome assembly GCA_019973935.1 of Trichonephila clavipes. Taxonomy (NCBI): domain Eukaryota; kingdom Metazoa; phylum Arthropoda; class Arachnida; order Araneae; family Nephilidae; genus Trichonephila; species Trichonephila clavipes. The sequence continues at coordinate 596,376 of BMAU01019565.1, forward strand.
ACACTTCTTATGGATGTAATTTAACGGCCCAGGTTTTAAGAATGTTAGAGCAATTTGTTGTATCTCGAATAGTCGATATAGACATTCTGATGCAAATTTGGAAAAATCGTGTAAAACAAAGTAACTTGTATTAGAATGGGTGAGATGGGTTGGGTCGGAAATCATACCGGCCAAAGGCAAATTAGAGCCGTAAGAAAGTTTTTACTGTGTACTTAATATAGATTTAGTGAACTCATTGAGCATTCATTCATGAGCTAATGAAATAAACATTGTCCTGATGAAGATAAAAACTGTAATGTATATTTTTAGTATTGTGTGTTTTTTTTGTATAATGTGTTTTCTATGTTTCTGTTTGCAATCCCATTACAGTTTAGATCTTTCTGGGAACATAGTCACTTATTTCAATTGGGTGAACTATTAATATTATTTCATGTGTTTGTTTTAAGGAACTTTGACTAGAACAATCATCAAGACTTTTGACTGTTGCAATTATTGTGTGTTCTGTTTGTGGATTTTCTGTTTCACGGTTTGTGAATTTTCTGTTCCTGGTGTCTGAAATGGTAAAATCAGCCACAAGGGGCAAATTTTACTCTTAGGTGGGGCGTGTAAGGAACCGCTGCTTGCACCTGGCAACAGGTCGAAGGAGAGACGATATAAAGAGAAGGATCTGGCAAGGACAGAGAGAAAAGGTCGGAGCGGGGGAGAAGAGAGCGGTGGCGCAGAAAAACCGGGGTCGTGAAAAGTAGACACGGCTAGACGATGTATCGTAATCTTGTAACATCTCAATATATTCTTTATTTTAAGAAATGTCCCATAGAAGGTGTGGAATAAACACACACACACAGTGGGACAAAACCCTGTCTGCAATTATTTTCAATTCACAATGCGAACATGATCAGAAAAGAACCCACAAGTTTACAAATACTATAACGATTAATACAGTGGCAAATATTATGATCTTTAGTTTTTTATCATGGGTCATAATGAAACACAATAAAAGAAAGCAACCAGAAAAAGCATTTCACTGGAAACTAAAATACAAATGATTAGAAGAATAGATTTTGATGAACAACAATCTCAAATTAGTGCTGCATTGAATTTGGCAACGTCAACAAGATGCTTTTTTGATAAAAAGGCAGAAAATTGGAAACACAGATCATACTGAATGATCTGACTGACTTAGAATTTTATTTGTTTTATATGTATATATTCGTTTATATTGTTTTTATTTTTGTAAGAAATAAATGTTTGGTTTTATTTTTTTATTAAAAAAGCATAATTATTAAATTTAATACCTAACCAATTTTCTATATCCATCTTCCCCTAACCCCATTATTTACATGTTAAGATAGCCACGTTTAGCGCTGTTTCGCATTACGCTCTACTTTTATGGAACCTATTCTACTACTGTACATTCTTTTTTTTTTTAAAAAAATGCTGCAAAACAAATGCATTGAGCAGGCACGGAAGACGCCACCTTGTGGAAAAATGGAGATGACGGCACTAATTCTGAAGTCAATGGAAGTGAAAAATCCTTTCCGAAACATGATACTGACGATTAGAAGTTCATGTAAGTATTGGAATGATTTTAATTCTGGTATAATACATTAATTAAAGCTTCTTATTTTTTTCTCATTACATTTTTTTAAATAAAATTTCTGAAGTATCGCCTATTGATGAACCTTTTACCTATTTTTTTAATATTTTTTTCTCAAAAGCGTGTAAAAAGCATGGGGTGTGGTTTAGAAACAATAGCGGCGTAGTTCGAGTAAATACCATAATAAGACATTTTACTATGCGTACCATTTCAATGCAATACTTAGTGTTATAAACTTACCACATTTCGTTTTATTTTGAGTCAGTCTAACGATGTATTTGTGAATATAAATTATGGTACATAATTTGCATATAATCAGAATTATATTTATTTAGATCATAATCTGCCATTAGAAATAAAAAAATATGTGTATTTAGTAATACTGTTTTTGATTTCTTCCTATTTGGATTTGAAAATACGGGTATAGTGTATAATTAAAATAAGTGTAATATATAACAAAAAAATTTAATTCAATTCCTACTTAGATCAACAAAGAAAAATTTTATTTTAGCTACTTTTCATTAAATAGTTACAATAAATAAGTATGCATATACATAGGGCAGAATCACAACATTAAACTGTAATTAATTTTTATTAATTATCATTAAAGTATCGTATTTTCATCTAAAAAAATCTTGTATATAAAATTTCAGTTCAATTGAATGCTTTAAAACGTGAGAAAAAAAACATTTTCATGTTTTTACACACAAGTCGCCAAAAGGGTCGCTAAGTCACCAAAAATGATGCCAACGTGGCTGTATTTGTATTTCTTTAAATAATTAGTTTTAATTAATTAATTTGTATTAATTAAATTTAAATTACAGTATTGTCATCTAAAATAATCTTTAAAATGTGTTAGAGCTTTACAATGTATTTTATTAACGATTGAAAATTTCGTGAAGATAAATAAATAAATATGTAGAGAGAGTGTGAGCTTGTAGTAGGAATTGAAAAAGTAAAGATTTCGAACTGTATTACTTTATTTTTTTTTATTGAAAGTGTTTATTTGGAAGCAAAACTATGAAGTCAGTGTTTCCTTAGGATATTTCAGAGATGAAGGAATTTCGTAAGTGAAATTTAAAGCACACATTTCAAAACGCATGATTTTCGTGAACTTTGGTATCATAAATACTTTGTAAGAGAATTTTAACTAGACAAGATAACAAAACAGATAATTAATATATTTATTGAAAATAAAAAATCTGTCTACATAAGACAATCAATTTTACAGCAGTTATAATTTCGAATGCGAGAAAAAGCCTAGAATTTCTGAGATACATTCGAAAACTACTTATATATTTTCGAACTGAAGTTATATTTGTACAGCTTGTTTCTTCCAAAAACTAAAGAGTTACAAAGTAGATAATAAAAAAAATTAAAAAAAATGTAAAACAACAATTTTATTATATCAAGGAAAGGGCTTATTTAATCACAGAGGAATTTCATATATTTCCATAAAATTTAAGGATATTTTAAATGATAAATGAAAGTTAAATTTGTGCATATTTATATATATTCATGCATTTCTTTATTAAACAATTATATTAGATCACTTATTTATACTTTTGAAATGGAACTTTTCATAGACCATTCAAGAACTTAATACATTTTATTATAGCCAGGTTTTTTTTATTTTTAACTGGCAAAATTGGAAAGCCAAAACATTCTTAGACTGAGAAAACTCGAGAAGGCATCTTCCTCTGAATTAACCTCTCCATGTTTTTTGAACTTATTCTTGTTTCTAAAACTAACGTATTTTTATTAAGGACGAAATGCAATGTTTTAACACTATCTATAATAAATATTGAAATTATTAGTTTTCATACACTCCATCTACAAGCGGTTTGTAACAAATACTTTGAAAACTGATGCATATCAGTTATCCGTTAAGACAGTGCTTCTCAAACTTTCAATACTGGCGCCCCCTTTTCAATCACAATTTTTATCGCGCCCCCTTATACATAATAATTTACTGAATGCAATAATAATGCTCTTTTACGATAAAGCAACAATATTTATTATAAACCG